>JAJOZX010001037.1:627500-635000 GCA_023014485.1 Bathynomus jamesi | reverse complement strand
AATCACAGCTGCTATTGAGCGAATTGATGTGGATATGCTGCAGCGTACATGGCAACATTTTGAGTATCGATTGGATGTTTTGCGAATCACTAATGGTGCACATATCGAATGTTTGTAACAACGTTACTTTAATAAAAGAAACTTTTGAAAATACAGATTCTAAATAATCTTGTTTAAGAATTTTACGTGTGTTATCAAGAATTTTATTAAAAGATGAAATTGTACAGATAATGTTCGGACACACTGGAATTTCTAAAAAACTTGTCAAAACTTGGTATCAGAAAAAACTTAATGAGATTCTCTGTAAAATGGGACAACATTGAAATTTCTACACTTCATGGTTGACTTTTAATAACAGCCAAAAATTGTACAGATAATTCTCGGACACCCTGTATATATATATATACACACACACACACACACACTGTACGTTACGCCAATCTGTAATTACAAGGTCAGTGATGGTTTGGTTATATGTTAATTATAAATAAAATTCTCATTTGAAAACAAAATTTCAACTTCTATAAAATCTTAAACGTGGACATTAATTCGCTTGTCGGGTAAGAACCGACTTTATGCATGGTCCGTGTTGGAAGAATCAGTATGTGTGTGTGTGTGCATGCGCGCGCGCGTTGACCGCACACGTACCCCATAGTGCCTAGTGCCAAAGAGTCAAGTCAGTGAATGTGTAACTGGTTAATCCATGAAGCTTTTCTAAATCTTGTTACTTAAGTTTTAAGTTTCCTTCGTGTAATGCATCTCAACCGCATCAATGTCCTTGTGCAGCAGAGCAAAACACCAACGATGCCACGAAAGAACCTTCAGTGCCTGTTTTCAGTATAAGACTGAATTAAAGTTATTCAAAGAGTACGCAAATGCGGTCTGTCTCATTGGATATTTTCTTATATTAATTAATTAATTAATTAATTAATTAATAATAAATATTTCTTTTTGTACAGAAGTGTAAACGGTTCATAATACAGGACTGCGATAAAGTCCTTCGACAGTTTTTAAATTTAATAACTTTTTACCTATTTAAGAAATAAAAGAGTAAATGACATTATAAAGCTTAATTATAAAAGTTTTTTGCGCACATTTTTTCCTCATACTTTTAAACTTTAATACTTTTTTCTGTCTTTGGCTTTACAATATTCGACTCAATTGTTGCGAGGTTTGAAGTACATTTTCGATTTATTACCGTGTAATTTGGCGGACTGTTGTTTCGATTCGCGCCTTCAGTTCCGCCGACTGTTGAGGCTTTGTGGCGTAAACGATGCTCTTTACATGACCCCACCAAAAAAACACCAAAAAAACACAAAAAAAAAAAAAAAAAATCAAAAGAAGTTAAGTCGGATGAGCGTGATGGCCTCCAAACTTTTCACCCTTCCCCAATCATTTTCATGGGAAGGGTTTGTGCAGAAAACTACCTAATATTCAAAGCATAGTTTATCTTGTCGCAAAATTGTTTAGTCTACAAGATTTAAGGCCATGAGCCGAGGAAAAAAGAAGTTTTGCAGCATTGCAAAGTAGCGCTCTCCATTTATGGCCGCCTTCAGAAAGAGGCAAATGACCTACAGTGACTTTCGTAAGGCGCACCACACGGTGACCATATATAGGAGTCTCTCTCTGCTGATGCCAAAGCTCATTTAGCTTTTCATTTCCCTAAAATGTAGCGGTTAACAATGCCACTGAAGCGCGGTGTCGTTTCATGTGGAAATGATGACTGCTTCGCCTACAGTTTTTTACGTATTGCTGCCACTAGAATATTCATCTTTGAAGCACGAGTAAACGATTTTCTCGGGCTTCTTCTAAATGCTTCTTCAACAGTATACTACAGGTTCTTCACCGATTGTTGATCTACCGGAATTACGTTTCTTATCAACGATGGAAGGAGTTCAACGATGCAAAAGAGAGTGATAGAAAGTGAAAAACAGTTTCGGATAAAAGGCCCCCACCCACGTCCACTAGAAATCTCTATTGTTATTATTGTGGGATCAAGTAAAGATAAGCACCCCCAACCTTTTCTAGTTAGCTTTATAAGACTAACTAACGAAAATATCACGACTTAACCTAACCAATCGTTAGGTCAACTGTACGCCCTTGACGATTGGTTAGGTTAGGTCGTGATATTTTCGTTAGTTAGCCTTATAAAGCTAATTAAAAAAGGTTGGGGGTGCTTATCTTTACTTGATCCTTATTATGTATTTGTTTTACGTTTCATTTCTTTTCTTTATTGTACTTTGGCATTCAAGTTATTATATTAATTTTCTTTTATTTTTGTTGATGCTCAATTAAGTTATATCTTGTTTTATTTATTTTTTATAAAACATTATGATAATACATCTATCTTTCATTGAAATGTTTATAATAATATTTACAATCATATTTTGTAAAAGTTATGTTTATTTTTACACGTACATTGAAATCTGACTTTTATTTCTCCTTTTGACTGCTCTTAAACATTTTTAATATTCTTCTCTTCCTCTCCACGAATTTGGAATTTCTCTAGAATTTTGGGAGCAACTTCTTTATTTCATTCCACGAGTCAGTAGCTGATGGAGGCAGTAGTAGTAGTAGTTGGTGGAGGACAATATTAATTGGCTCCAATTTGAAGATTACACGCAAACTAGTTTCTTTCATTCTATCTACTTGGCTTTCCCCACCAATGGTTCTGTTTGTACCTTTCGCGGTTCCTTCATCTCTTTCTGCATCGCTTACCCAGTGCAATGGCACTGTCGGGTACGAGAGGAATGACCTTATCAAAGCCAAGTATAATTTTCTTTTGTTTTTAATATTTAATCCATTAAACACGTATAACTTTTGTAAGTTTCCTCTTGACACTTTTACGCTTTCCGTTGTATGCGTAAGATACCTATTTCTCGTCATCCTCAAGGCCAAAATTTTTCCATTTATTCCAGACTTATAAAGATCAACGTCAACAACTATTTCTCCCGTCTTTCGTCTTCCAACTGGTAAAACTGTAAACTTCGTACGATTTGTTCAATTTTCATTTTTTTATCATATAATTTACTTTCCTGATATCTCTTGCTGTTACTTCCGGCAACATTTGTCATGATTTTGTATTGTATTGCGCGTCCCTACCTGTGTTACATCATCAGCATATACTATATTGAACGAGTGAAATACTTCCGCCTGTGACAAATCTGTCGTATACAATGAGTACAATGTTGGGCTCAAACGGTACTCCTGCGTGTATTTCAAATGGATGACCTCGACAGCTGTTATTTCTATTATTCCCTGTATTTCGTAACATAGCCACATAATATGCGTTCCAACAACGGATTCATCACTATACATGAAATTTTATATTGGTGTCCGGTAATCCATACTTCGTCAAACGCCTTTTGCGCGTCTCTTAAAACCAAATCCACCATTCCAGCCTAGGCTTATTAATCATGTTCATTAAGATAATGTACCAATTTTCCGTTAATGATTTTTGCAGACTTTTCTTAAAATATTCAGTAAAGAGATCGGTCTGTAATTGGGTACTACTGTAGGCGTTTTTCCCGACTTAGGAATATATATTATTTTCGATAATTTAAAATAGTCTGGAAAATAATCAGCGTTCAGAGCTGCATTCTAAACATTTACAACTTCTCTGGTGCATTAATAAAGTTGGTTCTAGTAACACCGTTAATCCTTGGAGATTTCTGCTTGAACGAGCTCAAAACACGCTTAAATTCTTTCAGGGTAATTGATTGGACTTCCATACCCGTAACCCGTAACTATGTTTATGTCCACCGTGGGATAAGGGGAAATCCTATCCACGATCCTTCCATTTCTTCTAACACCTCATTTCCATGGATTTGGTCATAATCTAAATCTAAGTAGGAAAATTTAGATTATTTTTTTATCATTAGAGCGTCTTGTGGCTCGATCGGTTAGGGCGCACCCGGTAGTGCAAAGACTCCGCTGAGTAGTTAGTGGCTTTGAACCCCACTACTTTCTAGAGTTGTGCGGTTGCCTTTTCTGTATCTTACGTCACGACAAAGCGGCGGGCTGGGCACCCACTTTTAATTGATTCGGGTACCTACCCCTCACTTCCCTGGAGAATATAGGACATCCTTACCTTTTATTTATCACTCAGTGATTCTGTCTCGTTAAACCTTCCATCCAATTTCTAACTGATTTTTCTCAAAGTGGCTCTTTCTTGTAATGGGCTCTGAACTTCTACTTTACTCTTGTAACCAGTTTAAATTTGGCTAACCACAGAGCACAAATTACCTTTTCTTCAACTCTCGCAATTTTGGTCTATATTCTAGCGTAGTGTGGGTCAATGCCTCCAACGGATAATCTACTATTCTAGTGTAGCCTATAGACTAGAAAAACTGATATAGTTAATCTTAAGATTACCAATTTTACTATTTTGTTCTATCTTAAACACGTAAAAGTGAATAAATTTTAAAGCCCTCAAGGATTTTATAATCACCCTGTATGAATGAATGTATTTTGTTATACTGTATTTTTGTTATCTATCGATTATATGTCTATAAGTTATTCTTTAAGAACGATGAACAAGTATAGACAGCTGTGGAAAATACCGTACGTTATTGATCTCCTAGAAAAGTAAGGTAACATCCAAATGTCCCATATCCCCAGGAAGTAGGGGTTAGGGGGCCGAGCCAGGGCTTCTTTAACCAAAGACAATTAAATGGGGGAAGCCAGCCCCTGCCTCGCCACGAAGTAAGGTACAGAAAAGTCAACAGCCCAGCTCTGGGCAGCACTGGGATTCGAACCCAGAGTCTCAACATTGCCGAATGGCGCCCTAACTGATCGAGCCACGGTATGCAAACTAAGCATTAAAGATGAAGCCACTTTTCTTATATCAGATGAGACCGCAATCCTAAAATTTATGGATATAAAGCCACAAAGGATGTCTACCTTCATGTCGCTACAAACATAACTGCATAACATCCTTCTACTGCTGAAGGGGGACTAGCGGAAAGCTAGTGTACGTCCCTCGAGGGTTTGAGAGCCCCTAATTGCTAATAAGCCAGTGGCAAAGGAAATCGCTTCTTCGTTTCGGTATTAAATTTTTTCTTATCCTGAAGTCAAAATTTAACAAGATAAATAGTTCATTTGTAATGCGATTATTATATATATATATATATATATATTACACAGAATTGTGGGATGATCGCATTAGACAGGTTAAAAGTATCCACTATTTTAAACTCCTGGTTTTCACCTTTGACTTCAATCTTTTATTAATTTATTAAAACAGTTCCTGTCTTGTCTGTTTGTTTTTGTCTGTCTGTCTCTATTTTTATGATATATATTCTTCTCCTTTTCGTTCGTATAATATTCTTTTCCCCATTTGTCAGCCATAACTAAAATATAATTACTATATTTTTTTTTTCATAATCGTATATACACAAACAGACATTCCCAAATCTAAGCTTCAAGTTTAAAGGACAGTCAATTTTTCTTTTCCCATCCTCACTTCATTATTTCGAAAAATATATTTCCGTTTAGGAGTCACTGCGAACATTGAAGTACCAATAATTGTGAGAAACGACCCTTTTTTCCTTTATAATATAATACAATAACTCGCGTTTTGCGTTTTTTCCTTCCAACAAATTATGCCATCAAAATATAATAACTTAATTGCATATATTATTTGTAGTTTTAAATTTTAAATTTACTCGACAACAGATGACTGAATAGTGGTCTTGTACTAAAAAGAAAAAGAAAAAAAAGAGAGTTTAATTGGTAAAGATTTATTTTAGTTAACGAAGCGTGTTTCGCTTTAGGACTAAAACATTCTCGATAAGAAATTCGGTAATGTGCAAAAGAGTACATACTCCGATTCGCGACCGTTCGTATATATATGAGAACAGATGGTGGTGCGTGGAAAAAAAAACCGTAAGTCGCAGAATCATGCAATAGATTACATATTTTTTTTCACAATTTCATAATAAAGATAAACTAGAATATACAGGGTGTCCCATAAGTCGGGTCTCATATGAAAATTTATTTTAAATTAATTAAATTTACAAAACTAAAACAAATGTTCAAATTGATGTTTTGTTTTGGAACCTTTTTTTGTTACAGGTAGTGAGTTACACTCGCGAGGAAAAAGTCTCCGGAGGCCTTTTCCTCAATAGTATAACTCGCTTTCGTACTAGCCACTGCGTGTTATTCTACCCGCAACCAAAAAAGGTCCCAAAACGAGACTATAAATTTGAACATTTGTTTTCGTTCTAATGTATTACGTTTATGAATTTAATTTAAAATAAATTTTCATATGATACCGGACTTATGGGACACCGTGTATATTCGATATTCCCGTATTAGTAAAGGGACTTCCAGCATCAGTAGAAAGACAAAAAAAAAATACAGACATATATCGACTGGATAGCGGATGACCGTGACTTTATCTAAATGATTGACCCGACCTCAAGACCTATATTATGCGTTCATTTGGGTGCACGGGCATTTGACATGCCCAATAGTTTCATTTTCCACATTTAAATTTTATTTCTACGATTTTGCAAAATTCCTTGCTAAAAACCAAGCATGAACTATTCTAAAACTTTATTTGTTTTTTTTGAATATGTATATACTTAAAAAAAAAAAAGGGATTCCAATTTCCCCGTAAGCGAAGTGAAGGCATCGGGATCGGGGGTTCAACTCCCGATGGTACTGGTGATAATAAGCTCAGGGGGGGTTAGCGCAATGGGCGGCATTAGTTGGTCTGAGCGTTGTGTCAGTTGCTGGCTCTCCCGACTGATTATTATGAGCCGGTTTGGGTACGTAGTTCTTTAACAAATGTACCGTAACTTTTGTATTAAATAATACACTGGACTTTCGAGGTTTTAATAATACATTAAAAAAATAATAAATTATTAGGAAAACAGATTTTCATATACTTTGTGGCTTATTAAAATCTCCCAAGTTAGGTAGATTTCAGTACAAATTTTATAATGCATCTATAGAAGATCTACATTTACTAATATTTGATTTCCAAATGATTTATCGTGTATTCAGAGCCGCCAATTAAACGGATCTCATTCACTTTTTCGACGTATTGTTAAGACAAGTTTTTGCATTTCCGCAAATAATTATAAATTTAAGATAATTTTAAGAGCTGGATGCACCTATTTCCATTTCCAGTACCATTCTATTTCCGGTACTATTCCATTTACGGGGGCTACGTCGTGGCCAGTGTCGTAATACCACTCCCCGTCGATCAGCGAAGTTAAGCGAAATTGGTCCTGGGTCATACATGGATGGGGGACCGTCCTGCGCGTCCAGATTATATAACGACCAGTAGTTCGTATCTCGCGTAAAGCCGTAAGTCCCCTCCGTTAAGAAGGAGGTTAAACAATCCCAAAAAACAACAAACTCGAATGCTGAAACACGTTCCAACCGTTAAAATACTAAAATGTTAAACATGTTTTCAACTTAAAACCGTTCTAAAAAATGCAAACGTCTTTCGCAAACACATTCCGCAAATAGTCATAGTAATCACATTCA
>JAJOZX010001037.1:300000-625000 GCA_023014485.1 Bathynomus jamesi | reverse complement strand
AAATTCACTTTAAATTGAATTCAAATGTAGATACAAATATTAGGTTTAGATATAAAAACAAGACGAGTATTTTGAATATTTTGCGCATGGCGTCTCTCGTTCGATTCATTCATCCGAAATTGAGAACAAATTTTTGGAACATAAAAAAAAAAATATTAGAAAAACAACAACCCTGAAATAGATAATTCATAACTTCTAGAAAACGGGTGAACTATTAACAATTAATAGTCGTTAAATGTAGTTATTATGATTCGTATCTCACATAAACGAGTAAATTAACCATTCAGTTAAAAAAAAAAGAAGAAATTCTATAGCGTTAAGTCGTACATAAAGAAATTCTGCAACGCAAATTGTCGTGCGTGTACGTACAATTGCGTGCGAGAAAAGGTATTCACTGAAAAAATAAATAAAGTCACAAAAAATTACTAATTCAAAATATGTACGAGTTATTTTTCAAAATTTTTTATTATTTTCGCACGTAAAAAATAAAATGCCAAAACAAACAATAATTAATAATTAGTAACATTTCAATTTTTCTAAAATTATATTTATTTTTCGGCGTTATTTTTTTTATAACTGTACATACTCGTCATTATATTTATATATATATATATATATATATATATATATATATATATATATATATATATACACACACACACTACACATACGTCATGTGAATATCAAGGTTTCGCGAAATTCTTTTATATACATACAGTATAATTATACTCTGTGTATATATATATATATATATAAACTGAAAAATAAGAGGCATTACTTTCGTACCGATCGTCGTATATACTGTACTTATAAATACTATCTCAAACTTTAAAAATAAAAAAAATGAAAGTTGGTTCATTCATGGAAGGAAAAACAGCATTTTACGCCCAACAAGAGTATCATTACACGACCTTCGAGTACTTTACGGTACTACTTAAATGTTATTCGTGATTACAGATGCTTTTGTGTATTTCACTACCTCATCATTACAATACCACACACAATATATATATATATATATTATATATATATATATATTATATATATATATATATATATATTATATATATATATATATATATATATATATATATATATATATACTGTAAAGTATAACATAATGCTAGATTTTGAAATGATGAGGAGTTATTATAAAGTTCAAAGGATCAATCGCTGAAAAAGAGGCTTTACATCGGGGTGGGAACGAAACAAAATACCCTCTCATCAAATTCGTGTAGCGAAGATCAATCCATGGATCAATAAATGGATCAATCCCACCACACGCATTCCGTCTCCAATCGAAGAATCGTGACGTCACGGATGTAAACAATCTGTCTACTAACGTTCACGTTACTTCAAAGCAAATACACACCAATGCTTCGTCACGATCATTTTAATTTAACGTGAGAATTTTTAGCTCAAATTTGGTGAGAACTTCACTTTTCTTCTTATTACAAACAATCAAAATAAAATATATTAATTGAAAAAATATTTGGGAATATATAATATATATAAAACCTTACAACCTTACAAAGGTTCCACGTGATGATTTCTCATTTCGCGAAGGTCAAGCGTGTCGCCCCTCCTCTCGAGTTGGCCTGGTGAAGTAGTGAGTTGGATTCTTGCGCTCTCCACCTCACATAGCCAGGTACGCCCGGCTCATCGGGGATTGTTCTGAGCCAGGCGTCACGTCTTCTTTTGAAGATTTCCACTGCAACTCCCTTCGTGTTTCTTAGGTCTTTGGGCAACTGATTAAATAGTTTTGGTCCTCTCACTACAAAACTATTTTCTTTCAGGGTTAAGGATGTTCCCTGTCTCGCCTTCAATTTGGGAATACGACACAGTCTACCGCTTCTACTTTCCACCGTTGTTTGGGGAGTTATGGGATTCAGAGTAAGATTAGGGACTAGTTTCTCCATTATTTTCCAAGTGTAAATAATGGTGTATCTCTCTCTTCTCCTTTCCAGTGAATATAGGTCTAGTTCTCGTAACCTTTCCCAGTAATTTAGTTCTTTGCACCCATTGATCTTGGCTGTGAAACTTCTTTGAATCCCCTCCAGCTGTCTAATGTCTTCTTTTTTATATGGGGATGTTAGGACCGAGCAGTATTCCAGTTTGGGTATTATCAGGGTTTTCAGTAGAGGGATCATTACATTCCTATCCCTTCGTTTAAAAGTTCTCAATATCTGACCCGTTATTCTCTTTGCTCTGTTTACTGCTATCTTATTTTGTGTTTCAAATTTCGCATCATCTGTCATTACAACCCCTAAATCTTTTGCTCTGGAATTTCTCTGGACTTCCTGTCCATTTGGGGTATAATATTCCATGGACTTTAGGTCTTCTCTTTTTCCGTACCGTAATAGCTGAAATTTCTCGGTGTTAAACTTCATATTGTTGTCTTCCGTCCACTTGTAAATTTTGTTTATGTCGGTTTGTAGAGATCCTATGTCTTCTGGTTTTCGTATTTTTCTACTGATCTTTGTGTCATCTGCAAAGGATGTTACTGTGCTGTCTCTGGTAACGTCCTCATCTATGTCAGTTAGCATGATTATGAAGAGTAGTGGAGCTAATACCGTTCCTTGTGGTACTAAGCTGAGGACCTCTGATTCTGATGAAGATACTCCTTGTACTGTAACGACTTGCCTCCGCTCACTAAGGAAATTATATATCCATTTCCCTACTTTTCCTGTTATTCCCATATATTTCAGTTTATGTATTATTCCATGGTCACACTTGTCGAACGCTTTAGCAAAGTCTGTGTATAGTACATCATAGTTTTCATTACTTTCAAGTGAATCAATAATGTTGTTGTAGTGTTCCATTAGTTGTGACAGGCATGATCTGCCTGACCGAAACCCGTGTTGGTTATCATTGAATTTTTTCTGAGTTTCCAAAAAGTCAGATTTTCTGTCTAACAATTCTTTCAAATATTTTGGTGAGATGAGATGTAAGCGACACTGGCCTATAGTTTGATCAGTGTGGCATTCCATTTATCCGGTCCTGCTGCTGAGTGTGTTTTTAGTTTCCCTATGACTTGTGCAATATCCTCCGTCGTAAAGTCGAAATCCGTTATACTTTCCCCTTGTGGTTCTTCTTCAAAGAACGCGTTTCTATCGCATATCAGTTTGTCAGTTTTTGGGATACTGAAAGATGATTCATACTGAGCTTTTAATATTTCAGCTACTTCTGTTAGATCATCAGATAAATCACTGTTCTCATTTTTTAAAGGCCCGATAGTCGCATAGTTTTTCGACTTTCTTTTTGCGAAATTATAGAAGTACTTTGAGTTAGCCTTTATCGCTTCTATAGCGTCATCTTCTTCTTTTTCTGTATGCTTCTCGATTAGTTCCTGTATGACGACATCGATACTTTGCAGTTTATCATTTAATATTTTTCTGATGTTATCTTTACAATTATTTAATTTTGCAGTCACTTTTTTTCTCTTTCGGAACAATGCCCTCTTTTGTCTTTCGAACCTGCTTCTCTTTCCTCTTTGTTGTATCTTTGGGACATGTTTTTCCACAATTTCTAACGTCTTCTCTTCTAACGTCATTAGCATCTCTTCCGTTGTCTTGGCCTCGGAAACGGTTTTCCAATCTATTACTTCCATGCTGGATGTCACATCTTCCCAGTTTATAGCTTTGGAGTGAAAATTAAAAATTTCGAATTTGCTTCTTTCTGTTGTGCGTGTTCTTTCCTTTCCTGTTGCCTTTATATTAGTTGTTATTTCAATGATGTTGTGGTCTGATATCCTAGTTGGGGATATTTCCACATTATCAATTAGATTACTGTTGTTTGTGAATACCAAATCTAGGCAGTTGTTTTTTCTTGTGTTTTCTGTTATTTCTTGCGTTAACATAAATTCATCAGCTAAAGCTAGTAGCATTTTTACCTGCTCCTGGTCTTCTCGTGTGCCCCCCTTGTCCTGGTGTATACATATATTTTTTCCTATCCTTTTATATTTCATGAATGGGAAATTAAAATCACCACAGAGAAAAATATTTGGGGTTGGAGAATGTAGATCTTTTACCAAGTTTCTTACCTCTTACTTCTTACTTCTTACTTCTTATATATATATATATAATTATATATATATATATATATATATATATATATATATATATATATATATATATATATATATATATATATATATATATTTAACAGACTGCATCCAGACCGCGAGCCAATAACACAGAGCTGTGTTAGCAGACTTGTTGCAAAGTTTAAGGAAACAGGATCCATAGAAGATAAACCACGCAGTAAACCTTCAAGGAAGTCCACTGACGATGATACAGCGACTGCTATCCTGGCTCATTTTAACAGAAGTCCCAATAAGTCTCTTCGGCGATTGTCCGCCGAGACAGGAGTGTCGAAAAGTAGCATCCATCGCATTCTTCAGGCTCACAAATGGCATCCATATAAACTTCAGATCCTACAGAAATTAAGCGAAGATGATGATCTCGACCGGCGGATGGAATTTTGTGAATGGGCTACGGAACAATATGCTCGGGATGCCAATTTCCCGGCCACCATTCTGTTCAGTGACGAGGCTGTTTTTTATGGAAATGGTGAGGTAAATCGACAGAACACCCGCTACTGGTCTCAAAACAACCCTCACTGGTATACCTCTTCAAAGGAACAAGGTGCATCTCGGGTGATGGTATGGTGTGGCATTGGGAACGATCGCATCATAGGCCCTCTCTTTTTCGATGAACATGTCACTGGAGGCACCTACCTACGTATGCTTAAGGAAGAAGCATTTCCCAGTGTCTTGAACGAAGAAGGAAATTTCCCAACATGGTTCCAGCAAGACGGCGCTCCTGCACATTACAGCACCCAAGTAAGGGAATACCCGTACCAACAATTCCCTGGTCATTGGATAGGACGTCGATGGCCTGTGGAATGGCCAGCTAGAAGCCCGGATCTCACGCCACTAGATTTTTATCTCTGGGGCCACTTGAAAGCGCTGGTATACGCAGAGAAAATTAGGAGTGTTGAACATTTGCGGCAGCGCATTATTGGGGCATGTAACACCATTACTCCTGACATCATTCACCGTGTGCTTGCTGACTGGGTATCACGTCTGAATTTGTGTATTGAAAACAATGGTGGACATATTGAGCACGTTCTGTAAATAAAAGCTTTTGTTTTGCCTTTTTTTATTATTTTTCCTATGATGCCGGACTTATGGGACACCCTGTATTTATATATATATATATATATATATATATATGTAAAAAATAGTATTCTAAACAAAATACGGGCCTCTATAAGGACAGTTTGTGATTGCGGATACTCGTGGTTTTTGGTCCAGTTTGTATAGAGCAAGCATAATGTGGTACGAGTGTGACTGTGATTGATACGGGTAAATTTGTGCTGCCTTGGAGAGGAAATGCAAACTTGCGGTGCATCTTGCTCCTGAAGAATCGTGCACCAGGAATGATAATAATAACTGGGGGTGTCTGCAATACAAACTAACAAATATTGCAATAAATTGAATATGGATATGGATGCTATTTGGATTAGACTAATACAGAGCATTGTTGCTTTCAGTGGGGTTGAACCACGTACGAAAGCTTCGTCAGTACTTTGACCCGCTAACTGCTTGGCAATGCTGCTGCGAGCTGATCATACCCAGAAATGGGCGTACGTGGGGAATGGTGCTTTGTAAAGAGATGCTTAACTCTTCATACTTCCATTCAAACTATGAATGCATCGACGATTTCATATAAATATATATATATGTGTGTGTGTGTGTGTATATTTAATGGTTTAGCGATTAAGACGGGGGGGGGGGACTTCAGTCCCCGCCTCCCTTAAATTTGTTGTCTTCACTTTTCTTAAGTTATGATCGTAGTTTCGAAAAAAAAAGTTCACCTGGAAACAAAATTTCTATTTTTAAAAAGAAAAAAAAAATTGCTAATTACTAATGGCCGGGTTTGGTTTTGAAATTTTATTATTACCACTAAAAATAATAAAATATCAAAAAGTAAAACAGAATATCGGCAATTAGTAATTTTTTTATGCTTTAGAAATTTTCTGTTTCTAGGTGAACTATTTTCTGACATTGCGCATACTGGATATGTTGTCCTTCATACTCGGCCCAAAATGACATTTTATTCCGGACGCAGGATAGGAAATCTATACGCAAGAATTGCTGTTAACTCATTCATGATATCCCGCAAAACCTGCCCCCACCGGGGTTCGAATCCACCACCTCTCAAATAGAAAGAAAGAGCGCTATCCACTACACTACGTGCGTATTCATGCATGATAAAATTTACATTTTCAAATGGAAATTCCTTCAGACCTTGCGAACTTTTTCTAATCAACACTATACAGTACTCTTGTTTATACATAAAACTTAACCAAGTTTTATTGATTTTATACCCGGGCATGGCATCATTCGTTTCGATTTCGGGCATAACAAAGGCGGACAAAGGAAAATGTCGTCTTTAAGCGTTAATTAGATTGTGTTGCTCTATTTCTTATGCGTAAAAATTTTACAATGAAATCGTTTATACAACGAAAATAGTTCCGTTCGGAACGAGATAATATCGGCGTTATCACTATCAAGACACACACACACACACACACATACACATATACGGTATATATATATATATATATATATATATATATATATATATAGAGAGAGAGAGAGAGAGAGAGAGAGAGAGAGAGAGTGTGTGTGTGTGTGTGTGTGTGTGATTTTTTAATTATAGAACACATTCAAAAAATGAAAAAATAATTAAAAATCATTGGATTTCGTATGGTCATAAAACGTGGCACGGTTATTAGAGAAAGATAGAATTTACTTTTACATGTCCACATCACATCATGCTCAAAGGGGTCCTTTACAAAATTACGTGACGAATTCGGGTAGTGTAATTTCTTATCATGACCTCCACTCTTTATTGGCACAACAGCAGACCAAATTGTTTAGCTTCGCATCCTCCAACAGCGGTTCTTCATTTCTTACGAGACAAAAAACTGATATGGACGGAGTTTTATTTCATTACGGCAGCCGCAAGACCTCGTACAGCAAACGTCGTTTTGGACTTTTTGCGTGAAATTTTTGACCCCCACCTTTATTTACCACAGTGGTCGTCCACTGACCTCAATCCTTTAATTTCTTCTCCTGAGGATATCTAAACGACACGTTCTTCGAGGAAAATGGCAGAGCATTGGGACCTTTAAGAACAGCTAGTGAACGCGAAACCCACTCTACTTCTGCAGAAACGCTTAAGTACGTGATCAGAAATTACGGTACCCAGATTCGTCAGATAATTCGAGGGTATCGCGTGTACGTAAAAGAAATAACCAATTTTTCTACAATAATGATGCCAAGTTTCATAAACATAAAAACTTATCCATTGATTTTAAAATATCTTTTGAAAGTGTGACGTAATTGAAGAACCCCATTGAATCTATTAAATCAATTCAACGGATCCCAATCTCCAGTTCTCTCATACGCTGAACGATGTACTAAAGTTAATTAAAAAATCATCAAGACGGTTGAGCCGACGAGTTTGAATATTAAATTTTTAAAACCAATTTTTTTTAATATAAACTTATATACGAATCTGACATTAAAATCTGAGACCAATTACTTACTAATAATGGAAAGAGAAAACCCATAATAAATCGGTGATTTATTAGAGAATGAGCGCAACATTTTGGTTCTCACGCCGTGACCCCTCCCTCCTCAATCCGCAGACCATATATATATATATATATATATATATATATATATATATATATATCCGTGCCCTCAGTTGTCGAAAGTCTTATAAGGGTGTTTGGGTCTGTTAAACCGTTCCATCTAAATCTACATGGAGTTTCTGAGGTCACCGTTTACCGTATATATATATTTTGTGACCTTTCCGCCCTGTTAATTGACCTCATACCTCATAAAAGATACCCTTCATGGTTATCAAATTGTATAGATTATTGTTCATTACAAATAAATTATTGTTTATAATGAGACATAATCCACCTTTGCGCAGTTCATTTTTTGCTGTTTATTTTTGACAAGTTTTGTGGCAGTTTTTTTTTTTTCCGTTCTTCGTTCGGAGATCAGTTTTTTTCTGTAATTACGTTCATTCGATTTTAATATAGTGATTTAAGAACGTTGAAGACGCATAAAGGAAACGGATAAACGATGGGAAAATAATATTAAAGTGCAGTTGATAAGGCCGTAAAAATAATTAGAATATTATATATTATACAAACATAGTTTATTATATGAAAGTTCTCAACAGATATGTACTGGATATTTGTTTATCTATCTATCTATCTATCTATCTATCTATCTATCTATCTAAGAGTATAAACTTACTTATAAGAGTGCAAATTCCTCCTACATTTTCGTTCATGGTCGTTGAAGTTACATTAGCTCCTACATGTTACATCTTTTGTTTTTCAAGTTTTTAATCATTTACGCTGGTATTAAAGTAGGTAGGGGTATCATTAAAAAGGTACAGAATGCGCTCTTTTATCGTATACAACGGTTATTTTTTCGAATTTCACTCGCGTTAAGATTTTAATTTAAAAAACCCTAAATCAAATTACTACTACTTCATTCTACCGCAGGATTTTATACACCCAGTTTTTTTTGTTTTGTTTTATTTTAGGTTAGGTTAGGTTAACCTAACCTAAATTGAAACCAAAAAAACATCTACAACAAAGCAATATTTATTTTGCGTGTAGGAGGAAAGTGATACAAAGAATAGCACCGAATAGGAGCAAACGTAACTCTTAGCTCTCTCTCTCTCTCTCTCTCTCTCTCTCTCTCTATATATATAATATATATATATATATATTATATATATATGTGTGTGTGTGTGTGTGTGTGTGTGTGTGTGTGGAAGATACTCAAATACTATGTCCCAAACTTTAGAAATGAATTAGAAACACAATGGAATGAGAAAAGAGGTAGACTGTACTGTCCCAACTGCGGTGGGATATGAAGTCATGTATACCAAAAATGGAAAACACCTTCAGAATACATGGCCTAACACTTTTTAACATTCTGCCGAAAAAACTGAGGAACCTCCAGGACAGCAACATGAATAATTTCAAGAGCCAAGCGAACAGGTTTTTTCTGCAAAGTCCTAGACTAGCCATACGAGACCAAGAAGAGTGTGAAAACTAACTCTCTCCTCCACCAAATCCCGCAAATGAGGCAGGATGCTGCAGAGGGGTCGACCGCAGGTCAGTCCTGAACCGTCGTTTGAAGACCAAGTAAGACAAGAATATATGATATATATGTGTATATATACACACACATCGGATGATTTTCATTAAATACGCGACACTTTAAAAGATTTTTTCTCTTTTTATTAACTGAGATATTACAATCGTTTTAAATCAGGAGTTGTATAGCCTAAGCCAGCTCTCGCTCTAGTTATGAGGTGCTTCATTTCTTACACGATACTTTTGAGGGAAGAGTACTGTCAAACAGATTTCCTGCTGTTTATGATAAAGGAATATCATGTCCACCAGCATTACCAGATCTAAACCCCCGTGACTTTTATTTGTGTGGTTATTTAAAAGATAGACTGGTTAAACAAAACCCACACACAAGAGAACTGAAAGCATCAAAACTGAACAAAATATTTCTCAGATTTCAACGGATACTCTGTCCAGAATACTGCAAAATTTTGTTGTTCGTGCGCAAAGAGTTAATGAGCTGAGAGGACATCACATTGAGCATGTTTTGCACTAGGGGACTAATTCCCCATGTGTAGGGAAGGTACAGTAAAAATTGCATGCTTTTATTTCAGGTAATAAAAAAATACAAGCCTTTCAAATGGTCAGAGGTTTAAAAATTCACCATACTATATATATATATATATATAAATAAATATATATATATACACACACCTTTCAACCTTTCAAATGTTCCGCGCTATGATTCCTCATTTCACGAAGGTCGAGCTTGTCGCCCCTCCTCTCGAGTTGGCCTGGTGAAGTAGTGAGTTGGTTTCTTGTACACTCCACCTCACATAGCCAGATACGCCCGGTTTATCGGGAATTGTTCTGAGCCAGGCGTCTAATCTTCTTTTGAAGATGTCCACCGCAACACCACTCATGTTTCTTAGGTCTTTGGGCAGCTGATTAAAGAGTTTTGGTCCTCTCACAACAAAACTATTTTCTTTCAGGGTTAAGGATGTTCCCTGTCTAGTCTTTAATTTGGGAACACGACACAGTCTTCCTTTTCTACTTTCCACTGTTGTTTGGGGAGTTACAGGGTTCAGAGTAAGATTAGAACTAGTTTCTCCATTATTTTCCAAGTGTAAATAATGGTAATGATATATATATATATATATATAATATATATATATATATATATATATATATATCCTCTAATTTCAACTATTATGTTTTACAGGACGAGATGAAATTAATATTTTCTAATTATCATGTATGCTATTTATGGACATTCCTCCCCCTTTTTTTTTTTTTTTTTGAGTACAAAGAAAGTTAAGTCATGCATGCAAGCATCGAGTATAGAAATTTAATTTCATCAAACTTGAAATTTTGGAAGATTTTTTTAAACTTTATTTTGTTAATTGGTCTTTGGGTAAATTAAGATTTTTTTTTAAAATGTTTCCCACTTGTGTGTGCATATATATATATATATATATATATATATATATATATATATTATATAATATATATATATATATATATATATGCACACACACACACACACACACATACATATATACATATACTGTGTATATATATATATATACTGTATGTATATGATCAGTGGTATGATACTAAGTTGGACATAATTTCGCATTTCATTTAGTAATAATATCATTAATGATGATAACATTTGTGATGATAATAATAATAATAATAATAATAATAGTGACATTATAGATGATAAGAACCGATAATGACATTAAATGCGAAAGTGTTAATAATGATGATAAAGACAGTAATGACAACGATAACACGACATAAACAGATCGTTACGAATTTGATTAATTATCCCGAGTGTAAATATTAACTATAAAAAAAACCCAAAGAAGATCGACAAATATTACAAATAACTTTATTTGTTTTGCTTTGACAAATTGACCTTTAACGAACACGAATGAATGTTGAGGCAAAAGAACGTTGAAAGAAGGATCATCTGTCGTCTAATTCCTTTTAATAAAAGTCTCTCCTCGTGCGGCGAATGAAGAACCGCCGTTGTTGTTTTGAACAGTAAACATTTTACGGTCCGCCCCTAATTTTTCCTTTACGGGAACTGACTCTTGGAGGGAAAGTTACTGAAGAGATACGCAGTTTTATAGACTATTAAAAAGACCCCAAAATATTCACTCTTGGTTTATCCATGAACAGGAATTAATTACGAATTTGGAAAATAGATAAACAAATCTATAAAAATTATGCATATACACAATTTGGTGTTTATTTTTTATATGATAAATGAGGTTTAATATATACTCGTATATGTGTCTGTGTGTGTGTGTGTGTGTGTGTGTGTCTGAAAGTTTCCAGACGATAGCGGTAAATTTTATACAAACAGCTTCAATACTTTCAGACTGAGCCTCATATATATATATATATATATATATATATATATATATATAATGTAAAGAACGACGCTTGTATAGAAGAACGTTCCGCACAAGATGAGGAAGGAGAACGAACAAATAAAAAATGAGGTAACCACCCGGGAATCGAACCCGGGATCTTCCGATTGCCGGTCAGATATGCTAACCACTACACCATGGGCCTCGATTAATCAGATGTCGTAATTCTCCTACATACGAGCAGAAACCAATGCCCTGAGGGGGCACCTACCGCATGCCGCACATATATACATTTTAACTGTAAACAACACACAGTATAATTAATGTAAAGAACGACGAATGCGTCGTTCTTTACATTAATTATACTGTGTTGTTCACAGTTAAAAAAAATAAAAAATATATATATATATATATATATCTCGATGCTCTCGTAGTGACATATGAAACGTATTTGGTATGTATAACTGTAATTTTGAGGAGGGGGGGGGAACGTTCTTTAATAATAATATCGTGCGTAAATATATTCTTGTAGACGTATGAAAAGAACTGAATGCCTTATATTGATAAAAAAGAGAAAACAATTGTGGTAGACTTAAAAGAATAATGGAAGGAATCTTTACAGAGAGAGAGAGAGAGAGAGAGAGAGAGAGAGAGAGAGAGAGAGAGAGAGAGAGAGAGTTTCGAAGTCTGTCTCACAAGAGGATGTCCCGAGTGAAAAAGAGAAGAAACGCTTTAATAACACGAGAATAACGTCTTCTGATAAAACACAATAGAGAAAACGTTTATGAGAAAGATCTTTCTTTCGCAATACGAATGCTTCGTTCTCTCTCTTCGTTATAAGAGCCTTCTTAACTTCCTTACATTAAAATGAAATAATTACCCGTGAATTATAAACTACCATAAACACATTGGTGTGTGTATATATATATATATATATATATATATATATATATATATAAACACATTGGTGTGTATATATATATATATATATATATATATATATATATATATATATATACACACACACACACACACACAGTAATAATTATGTCAAACGTTTAGATCTTGAATGCTTAATTATTCAGTGCCTTTTCTCGGGCAAATTGCTTTATTGCACGATGCTTTATTGCACGTTGCATTATTGCACTCAGCTTATCATTATTATTAAATTGATAAACACAAGGGAGCCAATTTGCTCAAATCAAATGCCGGTCCGAATCTAAACTGAACATTCTCCAACTTATGATAAAAAATACTATACAACCAAATACCGATCAATGGCTTCAGATCGATAGACACAAATTTCTCATACCGGATATATACTGTATATATAATTTCCGTTAATCAAACATTTTTTAAGTAACCTCAAACGTTCGCATCGAGAAGAAGAGACATTTCATTGAACTAAACGTTTTAAAGAATTCAACGTAGTTTTTGAATATCGAAAGTGATATTTGGAAACCTTGTTTAGTTTTCTTAAATTTTCCTTTTTAATTGGTGTTGGCAGATAATTCAGTGGACAACAAATTAGAACCTTTTTCCCCGTTCCTCGACTAAAATAGAGTGATTCTGGTAGATTTTTGCAAGCAGAATACGAATATGGACGCGAAATGTTTCCATCACCGACAGTTTTTGAACAAATTGATTTTGAATTTGGTTTAAAAAAGACGAATATGTTGGTATAATTGGTAGCATTAGAACTACACTTTTTGGGAGGTACTGGGTCCGAAGATGGTATTGTGGCAATGAAAATTGCTAAAATAGCAGTTAGATGAATTGCACTTAATAAGGAGACTAGTGGTTTGCCAGCAAATATATATATTATATATATATATATATATATTAGTGGCGTGCGGTGGGTACGTCTACAGGGTAAGCGGTATTGCGTGCCAGCACACGCACTACATGTACATACATAATTATAATAATTATAGTAGCTAATGATAACCTTAATAACTGGCTAGTGGGTATGTACTGTAGACTATTCTGAAAAATACAGTACTGCTTTCAATATCTTTAATAATATTTTTATTAGGGTGGGACCTAGCTTACCCTGAATGTACGCCACTGATATATATAGAAGAGAGAGAGAGAGAGAGAGAGAGAGAGAGAGAGAGAGAGAGAGAGAGAGATAAAACTGTGGGTGATAGAAAAATTTCACTATTATTTTCGAAATGAGCAGTAAAAAGTGAGTAAGGAACACCGAACAACAACACTACCAGAAGAAGAGAATTTTTGTTGAACGGTGATCGTGCAAGAAATTTGCCTTAACTTCTGTTTCTTTCCCATCGTAACAATTCAGAGACTCGTAAACGTTCTTTACATTTGACATTATTCATTTATTTCCTTCTGTAAAACGGGGCTTTTACTACTTATGAGTCTCTCGAATATGATTATTAACATAGCTTATGAAATCCTTCTGGTTTTAGGGGAAAAGTCAAAGGAGAAACAGGAATTTTCATTGCACGCAAAATATTTTCGCAGATAGGAAATAAAACTGTTGAAAAATCACGCTCTTAAATGCAGTTTCGTCATTATAAACCAAAAGATGAAAAATTGTGTATATTGACGAACAACATAACGAGGAAATGATTATGAATTTCATCGTTCATTAGATTATGACAACTCAAAGGATTGTTGCTTTCAATGGTGATTGGCCACGTACGGAAGCCTCGTTAGGCTTAATACGTTGGCAACGATGCTGCGAGCTGCTCTTACCCTGAGTGGGTGTGTTGGCACTTTGTAAAAAACCGTGAAGACCTTTTTCTGCTTATGATTTAGCCTATTAAAATCAGACTTATGCCCATCGCATCGACATTGACACTCAAAAATTAACTTAACCTAACTTATGCTAATCCAACTTAACTTAACCCACAATAAATTTATCGATATAATATCAAGTCGATTAGATGTCGTAATCGCGTTGAAATATGTTAAAAATACTGATATATATATATATATATATATATATATATATATATATATGAAAATGAAAAGGTTTATTGGCATACTATAGTCCATATATATATATATATCCACAGGGACATCCACAGGGAAAACTAAAAAAATTCCAAAGCTTCCGTGTATTGAACACCTCATCAGGCCTTAGAATCACTTTTTATTTTACCCTGTGGGTGTGCATCATTTATTATTTTCACGTGTTTAATTGTAAAATTTTTCACCTATGTTTATATTAGTTTGGTTCGTCATGTTTTCTTAGTTTCATCTTTATCTAATCTCTGTATATATTTCAAGTATTTTCGAAAGACCCTTACTCCCATCATCGATTTCTATCTAAAGATATGATAAACGTTACCTGACATATCGTCTGCTCCACGTTCTGGCAAACTCGAATATACCCCTGTTCTGACTTTCTTCCAAAGTCTCGCTTATCGTCCTGATTCTTCTTGAATCTCCCGGTAAGCTCCTGGTTTCACCGCACGTGGGATCGTAATTACAGTAATAAGGGCTGAATGTGTTGTACCCTATGCAGATGTCATGAGGGGAACTGGAGAGCATGGGCTTCGAGCTCTGTTTCCTCTCCGTCTCGACGGGTAATAAACTCTCCAAAAGATGAATCTTCAACATGATCAAGAGTGAACAAAGTCCCACTTTGGTAAACAGTCGTTCTAATCGGGTACGTCTCCCAGTTATTATTATTATTATTATTATTATTATTATTATTATTATCAACTGTATAATAATTTTAGGCTAAGTTTACAAACACGCGCATACAGGACAGAGAAAAGAAACCCTTCTGTCCGTATAAATGGTCACTGACAATTCGTTTGTAATGTTGCACACGCATTTCTATAGTAAAAATTTTCCTCTCAATTCATCTTTTCCACAACTAATAATGAACAAACAAGTTTTACTTTTACATTCGAGCTTTTAGAGAATGTATATGTTGTTAATAATTGAGTACGGGTGCCGATACAGACACGACAAAACCACGACTGCTAAACAACAGATACACTCCATTAAGAGAAAGGATATTAAAAGAGATGCTGGGGTCGACCTAAAGTCAAAATATAACTATGTACATTCTTACTTAAAAAAAAAAAAACCAAAAAAAACCTTAATTGATATCACGACAATTCTATATTAAAAGTTCTTTGAAATAATAACACATAATGATACAGAAAATTACCGGTTACGTACTCTTTCTCTTAACGGGTAATGCGTTTGACAATCAATCGAAAGGTGTGTGGTAATTCCACAAGGTTATAATACCATTAACTACTATCCGTTATAATAGCTGTACTAAATGTGTGTACTATATATATATATATATATATATATATATATATAAATATATATATATATATATATATATATATATATATATATATTATGAATAAATTTTTTGTATTCACTTAATATGTCAATTGTTCAAAAAACAATAAAATTGCTATAAAAATATTAAAAGTTAAAAAAAAAAATAAAATAAAATAATTTAAAATTTTTTGTTTTGTAAAAATTTTTAGGTTAAATTTAAAAAAAAATAAAATTAAGTGAATAATATCTCTTAATTTATTTCTATAAACATTATTTTCATGGAGACTTAATTTTTTAATTTTTTAATAATGTTTCGAATCTGATATATATATATATATACTTTTACTATGAAGATACGTGCAGCAGTTTCTCGTAGTAACTAAATCGGGATCACCTGAAGATCAGGGCCCCCAGCCTTCTCTAGTTAGCCTTATAAGGCTAACTTACGAAAATATCACGACCTAACCTAACCAATCGTTAGGTCAACTGTACGCCCTTGACGATTGGTTAGGTTAGGTCGTGATATTTTCGTTAGTTAGCCTTATAAAGCTAACTAAAGAAGGCTGGGGGCGGCCCTGATCTTCAGGTGATCCCTAAATCGTGTTATCAAGCAACATCTTTATGAGTTAAAAGTAAAAAAAAAAAATAAATAAAAAAGTTTGAACCTTTGTAATTAACTCATTTAATAATTTATTTATTAATAATGATAATTTAAGAATAATATTAATATTATTATTATTAAAAACTAAAAATTAGCGCCGCATTGACCAAAAAATATCTTTCAAGGAATGTACAAAAAACTCTTGGCCAATTTGTTATTTGTAAATTTAAAAAAAAAAAATTAAAAATGTAATACATTGTATTAAAATTTTGTAATATATTGTATATATATATATATTTTGACAGAAAATAAAAAAATTAAATTTAACTGAATATATATTCTATATTAACTTGCTAAATAAGTAATAATATTAATTTTGTCAAGGTGGCAACAGTTTTTCTTCGTGATATCACCTTGAGTATCTGTAATAATTTTTTTTTTATGTTACATAAAGTTATAATGAAACTTAAGACTAGTGAACCACCTTGATATTAATTATATTTCCATGTTACTGTCGCGATACTGACAACCTCATTTCACGTTTAATCATTTTTATGTCTTAACGCGTCTTAATTTACATAATATTTATAAATGAAAATTAAGTTATACGCATTTGTACGGTATGAACCTTAAACTTGGCTAGATTTGAACCCTATTTGACGTAAACCCAACGAGTTTATATCGTATTTCTTGTTTATAGGTTTCAGCGCGAGTGTATACAGATGTCACTGCCATTAAGGAAACAGTTTGTAACTTTGGTTTTAAACTATCGTCAACATTAATTAACTTGATACGAGTATTTTAAACTAAAAATTTTTTAACTGAAAAGGGCAGCAAACATTATCACAATTAGGAAATTGATTAATTCACTAATAACCGAGAGAACACACTTATCAATCCCAGAACATAACCATCCATATCGCGGAATCAAGGATCGGACAATTTCAGGCCGCGAAAAATTTAGAGAAGCGGAGGCGCATGCGTATTCTCTCACATCCGTAAGTGCACTGGCAATATGATGGAATGCTTCGTGTTTTGAATGTTTATAAAGAAGTATTTCAGTGTTTTTGTTTCCAATATCCCGTTGATGTGTTGTTGTGTGAGTGAGCTGGATCTTCGAGAGACAGTTATGTCTGGCTAGCACCTGTTGCTATATTGGTTTGGCTATTATTAAAGGTATTTGTAAAGCATACACTATATATATATATATATATATATATATATATATATATATATATATATATATATATATATATATATATATATATATATATATATATAAGGCACGGTCGGTCACTCATTTGAATATATCATACAAGTTCACGTCTCCCGTTATAAGTTCGACATTTTCAGTTAAAAAAGTTTCGAGATTAACAAATTTTAGCGAAGATTAATAATTGTAGGTCATCTTAACACTACTTATATAAACATTTAAGCGTATTTTACAATGATTTTAAAGAATATAAAATACTTTTTATATTCTCTCTCTCTCTCTCTCTCTCTCTCTCTCTCTCTCTCTCTCTCTCTCTCTCTCCGATGATCTAAATTCTAAAAGAAATATCTGTAAAAGTGGGAGCTCAGTATTTAAAGAGCTTTTATTATCCCAAAGAGGTAAAATAGAATATGACAGAAATTTATTTTTTAAAAAAGAACTACGAAGAGAGAATATAACGGACTTCGATTTCACATCATATCACAGCTAAAGGACGAGGGAAATCACATTCAGTAGCAGTTCCGGAGAATGAAAAGCTACATTATTTAGCAAATGTAAGAATGATATATCTACGTACTGAATATGACAGATCTCTATAGACAAAAAAGAAATACTGGACATCGTGAAGAGAACGAACATCGTTCCTATATACAGTACAAGGTGCAACAGAACTCACGCAACATAGGGTAATTAATATCTAATTTTCAGATAGGGCTGAGAAAGCACCATAGGTTCAAGAATTATATTTTATTTAATTATCAATACTATCTGAACACCTTCGTCGTTCGTTTCCAGCAATATCTGAAATAGGAAATATTGACATCTCACCTCATCATTATACATAAAGAATAATTTGAGGAAAAAATCTACGTCTTTTTGGAGCGCAAGAAAGAGTCAGTAAAATAGATTTCGATCAGGAAGATCTTACCTATCACGACTAAAGGAACACTATAACACTATCATTGATGTACTCGAAAATAATGAAAATTATGATTATGACGCACAGAAATTATGATACACATAAATTACGACACACAGACTTTGCTAAGGCATTCGACAAGTGTAATCATGGAATAACAGCCCATAAAATTAAATATATGGGAATAACAGCTAGGAAAAATAGGTAAATGAATATATAACTTTCTTGGAGAGCTTAATTAAGCTGTTACGGTCCAAAGAATATCATCGGATTCGGAGGTACGTACCTCAGTACCACGTGAAACAATGCTTGCGACACTGTTACTTGTGAGGTAACCAGTAATACCATTTCCTGATGATACAAAAATCAGCGGACAAATAAAAAACAGGCGATAGGGTCTTTATAAACGGACACGCATAGAATACGATATACAGATGATTAAATGACAGCACAAGAGAATACTTTTGCCCCCAAATGAGCAGAAAATTCAAATAAACTCAAAAACAAAAGATTTAGAAATTATAATGATCGACGATGCAAAATCTGAGACACAAAAAAGTTTACAATAGACAGTGCAAAAAGAATAACTGGGCAGATACTGAGAACCTTTAAAAGAAGGGATAAGAAGGTCATGATTCCCTCGCAGAAAACATTGATCATACCAAAACTGTAATGCTCCCGAGTCTTAATGTTATCAAGCAAAAGCTAAAATTAGCTAATTAGAGAGAATTTGAACATCAAAACCAAAATCAATGGATTCAAAGGTCAAAATTATTGGGAAAGAGAGAGATACACCATAATTTATATATGGAAAATAATAAAGAAACTAGTTCCTAATAATCTGAAAAATGTGTCCTGCAAAAAGACAAATCTCTTTTGTGTGCATAATATTAAGGAGAACAGGATAAGAATAACACACAAAAAACATTTGGCTTTAAAAATTCAGTTAAGAAAACAAAACATATTTAGCGCCAGCTTTGAAAATGTACACTGAGACGAGAATTTTCACCAAGATGTAGGAAATTCTTTCATAGAACGAGTGCCCTCAGGTGATGACACTATTTTCATCAAACTTCGCTGCTTGATGAAATACTTTTGGGGGACTAATTCTCGAAAATAATTTAATCGAACTGGGTGGCGCCATCTATTGCAGGAAATGTCAGTTAAATACTATTCCAGTTTATTTTCATTAACCAAGTGTAATTATCTGCATATCAATTTTATGATAATCAGGAACAACTTAAGTTTTAAGATTAAATACATTAGAAATAAATTTACCTTACCTCAATGAGATTCGGACTGATGCCACTGAAGATTTGAATTTTGTGAGCAGCCATGTTACCCACTTGGCCACGAGACGTTAACATATACTGAGAGAGTTTTGTATATAGACTCTTTTGCATTGGCTTCAGTATGTATATTTTAATATGTATACTGTTTCTGTGTATATATATATATATATATATATATATATATATATATATATATAAGCCGAATCATCAAGCGTCCCTCATGAGTTACTGTTCATGATTTTAAATACAAGTTAATCATCAGACACGTTTTGATGACTGATCGTTTATAATCTCCATAATAATTCTGGTCTCAGTATATTAGTGACAAGTGGTAACTGAATATACAAATCAACATTAAAGCTCATGACGAGTTTTCTTTCTAAGAGCTGCCGCTAAATATTCTTTGTTTTTTAAATTTGAATTCTTAACGCCAAATGTTCTTTATGTTATTCTTTTCCTGTTCTTTTTAAGGTTTATTAGTATGCACATATTAAAGATTTGCCTTTTTACAAGATGAATTTTTCAGACTAGTCCATGAGCTTTTTAGGCAACGCCTTTTTGTTGTAAACACAAATTTTGCACAAAATTAGCACTCATCCTACCTTTTAAACAAATTTTTAAGCCGCTGAGAACTTAACATTTACTTTAAGCTCACGAACCACTTACATTAAGAGTGCAGCTTCACAAATTTGCTCTCACTGGCTTTGGATGTGAAGCTGGAAAATTTTATGGTTGTGGTATTTTTGTAAATTTATGGACCGACTTGCTTTTACTCGATTTTACAAGAGAGTATAAGATTTTGTACAAGCGTGGTTTGAAAAGATGCACAAAATTATTTATTTTTTATTACAAGCAGAAATTGTAAAATAGCCGAAATTTTGTTTTTGCGTACTGCCAACAAGAGGCGTGACACTGGGCAGAGCTTAGAACTCTCGACGAATACTGTAAGCTCCACCCAGCTTCACACGGACGAGCTGCTTGCTCATCTGAACAATTTTTAGCCACATAAACTTTGCTCTAAAATATTTTGTAGTGAACGAATTTGTTTGATGTTTGTATCAAATTATTTGCGACGACATCCTCTATCTTTTGGTGTAAAGTGCGTGTGGTGCAGTTTTTTTCTAAAAAAAATTATAGCTTTCAGAAGAGCCGTCCGCTAAGTGCTAGTCGTTAAGTGCTAGACCAAAAAGATTTGTCCACGTACGGGAGTGCGTGGACGATTCCTAATCTAACACTGAACCCTATAACCATCCAAACATTGGAAAATAGGAAAAGAAGAAGGTGTATCGTGTCCCAAACTAGAAGCTAGACAAGAAACATCCTCAACTCTGAAAGAGGACAGCTTTGTCATCAGAAGACCAAAACTGGTTTATCAGTTACCAAAAGAAATTAGAAACACAGCTGATGTGTAGAGGACATTTTCAAAGGAAAATTCGACATCTGGCTCAGGACAATCCTAGATGAGTCCTACGTGAGATGGAGAGCTGAAGAAAACATCTCTCGCCTTATATATTTTATTTTATATTAGTTCTATATTTAATCTCGGTAAAAATTATGCAGTTAATAGTTAGGAGTATATAATAAACATGTTCTATAACTGTCATTGTCAACAGAATCGACTGAAGTACTTTGCAGTCCCGTTCATTCGTTGATTAGGTAACTACTGAGGCCAAACCGCGCAGCCCTTCACCGTTGCCATGATAACAGATGGAGGGAAGCAATGAACGTGGAGATGAACTCTGAGAATAGTGTTCCCTGTGTTTTAGTAGGTCCTTCTTACACTTTTCCCTGGTTTCATCCCCCTCCTTTTTCTTATTTTGAATTCGAAGTCCCCGGTTTAAATTGAAAACACTCTACATCGTAAATCATTTTATGGTTAATAATAATTTTATGCCGTAATATGAGCTAACTTTAATGAATAATTTAAATTTTAAGGGTTACTAATTTCATTTGGAAATTAATATTAAAGCTATACGGAACTAATAAAATTTATTTTTATTTTTTAACATTTCTTTGGTATAAGCTAATTAATTACTTCCAAAAGGATATGAATGACTTTTCGATTGTTTTAAATGAAACATTATTATTTTTTAACTTACAAAACAAAACTTACATGTGTTGCGACCGCCACGTCGATTTGGAGGCTTATATATAAAAATAGAAAGGATATATTTCAGAACAAATGACACCAAAATGTACCTGGGAGCATACTTCACAATGCCTTATACCAGTTTTGTCTTACCTCACATACTTATACTTTTATAGTTGAATCTATAGTAAATAATTGCTCAAAATGTTGCGAACGTCTCTGTAGAATGACCCCTTACACACACACACACACACACACAAACACACACCACATACATATATATACATATATAATATATATATTATATATATACATATATATATACACAGGGTGGGCCGTAAGTTCCATACATAGGAAAATTTAAATACGTGCGTCGGTATTTGGATCAGCAGTTTCCGGATGCTTGGATTGGTCGGCGTAGTCCGTGGAGTGGCCTCCCAGATCCCAGATCTCACCCCCCTTGATTTCTATCTTTGGGGGCACTTGAAGGCGATGGTGTATCAGGAAAAGATACGAGACATAAATCATCTAAAGGAACGTATCACCAACGCCATTACAAGCATAACGTCAACTGTGCTAATGCGTGTTCATCAACAGTGGGGAACACGTATTGAAATGTGTTTTCAAAACAATGGCAACCATGTAGAGCATATTATATAAATAAAAATGGTTGTCCATAAAAAAATGTTTATTTTTCCTATGTATGGAAACTTACGGCCCACCCTGTATATAGCGAGAGAGAGAGAGAGAGAGAGGAGAGAGAGAGAGAGAGAGAGAAAGTGATGCTGTGAGCTGCTCATATCCTGAGTAAGTGTATGGGCAGAGGCGGTGCTTTGTGTAAGGCAGTGAAACTTTCCTTCTGACCCACACTTAAGCTAGCGACACGTGCTTCTTGAACACTAAGATATATATATCTATATATATATATAATATATTATAATATATATATATATATATATATTATATATATATAATATATATGCGACAAGGTTTTACAGTTGAACATGATTATATTAGAAATTTCACCACAAGTCAGTTATTAGTGTGAAAGAATGCAGTTTTTATTGGAATTTCGAAATTTTATACAGTCCCATTTCGCAAATTCAGGAAAATACTTCGTTATATAATTTCACCAATCGTGAAATGTAACGCGCCACGTGATAAATAACGTGTTCACAACAAGTTCAGTTTCAAGAGATGTTGTAATATAAATAAATAAATAAATAAATAAAAGCAATATATTATTTTTAATAAGTAATTCGCCACAAATATACTTTACGGATAAGTAACTATGAAAGTATGCGTTATTTCGGGCAGATTCCACATTTTTTTTGAGATATTGAACAAAATGTAATAAAATATCGATTAAATATGAACCTTTTTTTTCTTTCTATTTTACTCAAGATGTCGCATGAGAGATCGCACTGACAGTCGAACGTCACCCCCCCCCCCCTCCCCATCTCTCTAATTTGAGTCCTAGTTTACGAGTAGTTTAAGTTCTGAAATTTTTTTTGAAAAATATGAATGATTCACATACTATTTATTTATTTATGATATATATTCACGAAAGCGCTCGGTTGATATAATTTTATTATGTTTCCTTTTTCTTGTTACTTGTTAATATATATATATATATATATATATATATATTAATATATATATATATATATATATATATAGAGAGAGAGAGAGAGGAGAGAGAGAGAGGAGAGAGAGAGAGAGGAGAGAGAGAGAGAGAGAAAATCGGAAAACCCTGTAAAACTTCAAATAATCTGTTTCCGAAATAAAACTGTAAATTTTATATATTTATATTATAGAGGAATGAGAGAGAAATGCAAATACATGAACTTTCCCCTTATATCGAAAACAATGGGAATGTTTTGTTTTTTCCCATGTCTGTGGGTGAAAACCAGCTGCAAATTCCGTCGTCAGTTAAGACTATGCAACTCTTTTTTTTTTTTCCTGTATTTTCAGCTGAATTTACAAAGCTGTCATTCCAAGCACTTCGTAATCCGTGAATAACCCTCCCAAAAATCCAAACGTTACTATAAATTCTTTCATCCTCAAAACTTTCCCCAAATCAAAGAAACGCGTGTGAGAATGACAGCGTATCGATTATCTTAAAGACTTAAACAAACGGCGTAAGATAAAGGAAAAAAATATGTAACATCATTGGAATCAAGACTCCATCACTCTTTACGACCAATTACAATTGCAACAATAACCGCGAATTAAAATAAAGAAATTGAATTTTAAATTTGTGATAAGGTAACAAAACCTCGTTATTATATGGACACTTAATGAAATTTCGATACAAAGAAAGAAATGGATGTTTCTAATGGCAAAGATTCAAGTTGGTCAGTTGAGAAGACGAGTGAGGTCGAGGAGAAAGAGGCGAATTGTTGGCGTTTTCGCTTTCTGCTTTCCCTCCTCTTCGATTTTTAAATCGTGACCTCCTCGTAGGACGTGGAGAATACTCTCTTCCATTTGGCGAGATGGTGCTGGCGTTTCGTTATTGGCTTCCGTTGTCACTTTTTTTTTTAGGGGTTTTGCCGCCCCCACTTTTGGGGTTAGCGAGTCCCGGGGTTCGGATCTCCAAACTTACGAAGAGAACTTAATCTTAACGTTCGTGCTCACCTGGTTGAACCCGTTCGACTGTCCCCTTCCACGCACTCACGTTTTCACTCACACTTTCACCTATCTTCCTCTCTTCTCTCCTTTATTTCCGCCTCTTACGTTTAAGTATCTTCCTTTCCCTCTCTCCTTTCTTGCTCATATCGACCACCATTTTTAATTAAGGTTTAAAATCGAATAATTCACTATATAAAACTGGTTATACTCAAACAAAAGCCTTTCACAGATCAGCATCAGATCTTAAACATTTGAAATATTTGTAAAACATTCAAAGGAAACTAAAAACTGCGTAAGTGATTTCTACAATTACTGTACATGACAAGGAAATTAAAAATGAAGATTTCACAAAAGGGCAGAATGAAGAAGAAAGTTAGATTTGAAGATTTCACAAAAGAGCGGAATGAAGAAGAAAGTTAGATTTGTCTGTTTTCTAGTGTTTCAATAAAATATTTTCGTCTTGGTGGAAGATAGCCCTAAAATAAGACAAAAATATAATACTGTACTTTGGTTTCATTAGACCTCGGAAAAGACAGCGAGGTTAAGCGATGTTGGGTCTGTTCACTAATTGGATAGGTGGACCTCTTCCTCCTCCTCCTCCTTCAGATGACGTAGCGACTCGTAGATAGTTCGAATTCCACGTAAAACTGTAGGTTCCCTCCGTCACATAACTTTTGCCTTTACAAAACGGGTTAAACAACTCCAAACATAATTATTATTATTACTGGGTGTAAAAAATAAATGAGGTGGAAGTGTTCCAAATGAAAAATTATAAATGTCAAGATTAAATAAAGGATAGAACTGAACCGAAGGATTATATTTGAATGTAGAACCATTTGTTGGGTTTCAATAAGGTGCATTCACCATGCCAATCACGTTCAGCAAAACAAACAATATCTACGAGATTACTATCACAGATTACGGCAGATTACGGCAGTCTATATAAGTATATATGTTAACATCCCGAACGCTCTCTTGAATAGTAAGTTAAAATATTTTTATAGCTCGTCCATAGTTGGTGATAATTATTAGTTATATACATGCCGGGCAAAATTATCGGAATAACTTTGTATTTTCGTTTGTACAATTATTTAAAGTTCATTCCTTATGAATAAGATGATTTAGCACATAAGTTGCAGTGTTCTTTCACGTCACATAACGAATTGTAGATATAACATGAACTATAAATCCTTCAACTCGAGCACCTGTTCAGTACCAACTGATTCATTTAATGAGGAAGTAACTTAGTAATGTGAGATTTTTCTTTGCTGTGGGTAATAATAATAATAATAATAATAATAATAATAATAATAATAATAATAATGATATTATTATTATTATTATTATTATTAATAGCTAAGTTATTCCTATAAAATAATTTTCTATTACACCCATTATTTAAAGAAAATTGTTATAGTTAAATGGGGTTACTATTTAATTTAATTTTCTATTTCAACAAATTAATCGATCACTAAAGTTACAGTAAAGTGTTCTGGAAATTAATACTTATCTTTGAAAATAAAAGCATGAGACCGATAAAAAATTAATAAAACTAAATTAAAGATCTTTAAGAAGAAGGAACGAAATATTTCTTGAAAATATAGGCCAGAGTGAAAACCTTACATGAACTTCTGTCAACCCATTTGCCAAAACTCTCACCTCGTGTAATTGACTACTTAGAAATAATTTTTCAGGATTCAGATATAAATTTCTTCCCTTTGAAAAAAAAGATACTTCGTCTGTGACAGAAATAACGTTCTATAAAATGTATATATAGCCTTCAGAATAATAAAAAAAGTAGCGCAAATCAGGGATTTTTCGATGAAAATCTCACTATTTTAAATGAAATTTGAAAATACCGGTGCAAAATTACCAAACTGAAATTCAAAAAGAAAATACAGAGAGAAAGCATGAATAACGTTCGATTCATTTGATAAGCGGCCGATTCAATGTCATCATCATCATTATGAATAAATATCTAGGCATGTTTAGCAGATTTTGCGAGAGAGTGTCAATGTATGCACTGTACAACATCACAGCTTCCCCAATCGAAGCTACGAGTGTTGGACGAAATGATTGATTCTTTGATTCACTTCATTTTGGAACATCCTTTTATGGCGGGCAATTTTCGTTAGCTTTTTAATTTCGCATATAAATTTCCACTTCACCTTTAAAATGTGTTTAATTTAAGTTTTAATTACAAAGGATCAGCCCAATTAGAAAATGTATAATTCTGATCCAGTACAAAAAGACTTTTTATGTAGAATTTGTTGCTCTACTGAAAATAATTTTTCGACAAAAGTTAATTTACTTTTCCTTTCATTTTTATCATTATTAATAATTCTGATCCATTCACGACATTTTCATTCTCATCGACTGCATTTCCGCTTCAGCCCTGCGTGTATGGAATAGATTAAGTTAGATTATGTTAGATTATATTTTATGCTTGTTTATTACGATATGTTAGATTAAAATTAAACCAGGTTAAGACGAACTGGAAATTCTCACTTTCCGGACCGGGAATGAGAATTAGAGTGTCGTAAAGACCGAAGTAGCTTCTCATATTTAGTCGAGAGAGGAGAAATTCTAAACTGAATTCTGAAAGAAGCTATTCCCAAGAGGCTCATTTCTTTTCCGCTTAATATTTACCATCTCAGTCATAACACCTCGCGTTTAGGTTACTGAAAATGTAAATACCCGGTTAGGTTACAACTAAAGGCGGGTTAGGCCAGTTTTCATTAAGTCGAATATTTCCGCTCGTTCAGCAGTTTACTAATGATGTCGAAATGAGAAATTTGAAATGAGATTTTAAAGCAGGAGAGTCTCAAATCGGGACACAGTCTTCCGACATCGACAATTCCCACTTCTGTTATTCCGATTTTAAGGTTCTGAATGGGAAGTTCAATCGACACGAACCGGTAATGAATCGAATGGGGAAACTTGTGAGGAATAGTCTCTGGCAAATTTCCATTTCAACTTCATGTATTGTACTTGTTGTATCCATCTGAAGGTACTACAGTATTTTAAGATCCTTTTTCTTTATATATATATATATATATATATATATATATATATATATATATGTGTGTGTGTGTGTGTGTGTGTCTTTAAAGTGGTTTTTAACATTTTTATGCTGCGACCCAAATTCTGGTCGCAAGGCTAGCTCGGCAACCCATACCTTCAACATAATGTTACCTTGTAACATAATAAACTAAATAATTAATGGTAAAATGAGTAGGGATAACATAAATAAATGATAAATGCCAATTTAATGACCCAATTTTGAGTCGCGACCCAGGGGTTAAGAACCACTGCTTTAAAATGACATTAGACACTGAGTTGTAGTGGAACTTAATGAAACACAATGAAAAAGTTTTAATTCCACCAACTGAAGGACTTCAGGGGTGCCCAGTTTTACGACACAGGAGAAAGAATTCGAAGAACGCAGTTCGATCTCATACGAAAGTTTCTGTCTTAAGTCGGATGCGTCGTCGGTTGTGATCATGTGACTGTATTCGAGTCGTGGACTGGCGACTGAATCCGGGAGTTGGGGGATGAGCTTTACGAGGGATGATTGGGTGAATATGAAACTGATAATGGAGGGAAAGAAGTTTGAAGTTACCCTACTCTGAAAGTGTATAGTGAGGGAAAAGCGGAAATTTAGACGCCATTTTGAAGCTGGTAGGGAGTATGTAGAATTTTTTAATGATTTACGTTCAAACAGAAATGGGAGTCTTGTAGGGAGAGGTTATGACAGAAAAGGAAGATTTTGACAAATGCTTTAACAGACATCGGACGTCATGAATTTATGTGCGGAAGGGCGTGTCACGTTACGTTTCCAGGAATCAATTTTTTTAAATTTTATGACGTTACAGCGATTATTATTGACAACTTGAAGAAACTCCGAATTTCATTTCTGGAAGATATAAAATTTGATGAGTGAATACTTTAAGTTTTGGTTAATTGCCGTCGCATGAAAAAAAACTATGTCATTTTTATGCGATTAAGCAATTTAGAGCATCGCATGATTACACACAGTAAGAATATAGGCGATGATGAAGGGAAAATGGCGGCGTTACATTCTCGAGTGATCGAAAGAACGAAAAAAAACCCCCAATTTTAAACTTTATCCAAGAGTGCAAAAACATTACAGTCTGTCTATCTGCCTGCCTGTCTTTGTACCTTGGTTACCCTGCTTTTCGCTTCCGCCCGAATTGTTCATTATCACGAAGGTCAGGCTCTCCGCCTCATCTATGGAACTACAACTTAACGTGAAATCCGACCCACGACCCGCCAAGGAAATCTAAAATCACAAAGTCGGAGGAAGGACTCGATCCCATGACCTCCAGCTTAGATGCACGGCATCTAAACCACTAGGCTCTCTCTCCTCTCTCTCTCTCTCTCTCTCTCTGAGTATATATATATATATATATATATTAGAAAACAATACTTTAACCATGTTTTTTATAATAAATCCATGAAGGTGATCCTCTATTGCTCTAATGCAAGTAATATCTCAGGAAACTGGTCTCTCCTTTCCCCAAATGCACTACTCCCAAGGGCAATTTAGCAACCCTTCTCTTTCGAAATGACAGGAAAAGACTATATATTGTCACTATAATCCATTTATTGGCTTTGTTCCCATTTCAGATATATATATATATATATATATATATATATATATATATATATATATATATATTATATATATATATATATATATATATATATATATATATATATAAAGGGAAGTTAGCTGTCGTTAGAACGACGTCAGTATTTGTTTTATCCTGTTTATTATTATTATTATTATTATTATTATTATTATTATTATTATTATTAATAATGTGTTTATTTATTTATTTATTTAATTAATTACCGAAGAAGAATATTAAAAGTTTGAGGTAATACAAAACCTGTTTATTTCAGACAAGCTCATATTTATTGTATATGAAACTAATGAGTAAGATTTGTTTTGATAAAAAGGTGTCACATTATAACGGAGATTAGAAGTGTGGCAAAAAAGCTTTTGAAAATAAATTAAGATTTATGAGATGGATGGAAAGGGCCTCTGGAGAAGGTGACATATGATTTGGATTGGCCTATGACGAGCAGAGTAAGGAGGGAGCAGTCGCATTATGGAATGATGGATATGTATGCAATGAGAGAGAGAGAGAGAGAGAGTTACAAGAACAAGGAGAAACCTCAAAGACCTTTCGGTCCACTCAGGGAGGTTTCTGTTATTAAACTAGGTCATTTTTTAACTATTTTAGAAGTAGCAGAAAACTGGAGAGAAAAGCATAAGGCTTTCTCCCTACCCTCCGCTCCCTCCCCACCAGAGGCGGGTACGGAAAAAGGTTAAAAAAATAACTTTGCCCTGAAAAAGTAGCGAAGAGGAGAATATATAAGATAGCTCTACAATTACGCTATGCACACATAGAGCTCGTACATTATAGAGCACCGCTGAATAACTAACTAATAATATACTTGCGCTGATCGCACATCAACTACTTGGTATCGTCAAAAAAACCTCAACGTGTGGTTTCGATTTTATACAAGATATTTACATCTCTACATATTTACAGAGTTGTCGGTCCAACGAAGACCCTATGGCCCACGCCGGCCATCACGCCGGCAAAGTGACGAAATGCTTCTGCAGGAAAAGGGTTGAAACGGGAATTGAGGACAGAAACTAGATTTTCCACACCATGCCCTTACCCGTCACGCGCATCCAGCTACCCAAGAGAAAGAAGAAGAGAAGGTAAAGAAATCGTGACGGCAGAAACGTAACTCTCCCTCGCTTAATCCATGCCAAGAATTTTTTTTTTTTTGTTTATAAAATTATGTATTTTTACCAGGGGTGAGAATAGCACCAGCTCGAGGTTTGTCAACGCCCCTGGAAAATTGAATTTCAGCGCCCTTAACACTTTTTACCATTTTAATAACTTTATAATGATAAAAAATTACAACTATAGGAATAAAGAATTTATTACAGATAAATGAAAAAAAATCAAATGCAACAACAGGCATTCAAATCCTTACATTTTATCCTTAACTAAAATATTTTGTCCTCGATTTTAAATCTGCAAATTTGTTCATATTTATAGTTCCATATTTATATTTCTGCCAAAGTCATTCTCTATCAACAAAATTGCTAAAGAATTTAATCTTTCTCGCGTCATGGAAGATCTTAAATATGTTTTTATGAGTTTTAGCTTACTGAAGTTTCTTTCTTCCGTGGCAACAGTTATTGAAATTGTAAGCATTATCCTTAATGCAACCCACAAATTTGGCATAACATCCCGCAACTGGTTAATGTTGGTAAATCTAACTGCTCGTATTGGAAACTTTACGTCTTCGGGAAGTATTGGATTTGAAATATCAAATTTAGTGAGTAATCGCGGCTATTAATATCGCTACTCTCTGGATACCTTACCTCATCCTCCAAATTTTGACCACACGCACTCGTCAGTTCATTTTTACGTGGTAAATCTTTAAGTTTACTTGAAAATCCCCATCAGTTATTGAAATTTGGTAACTGTTCAAATCTTCCTGATAAAGAAATTATGGCTGTCTCTACCATACTATAACATTAAACGTATGAATTTGGCCTTTTCTGGCGCCTTACTCTTGGAAAACCTAATAGTTGCGATTGTTTGAATATAGGGTACATACAAACGCGTATACTATTATAATTGTTAAGAATTTGTCGTAAGAAATTTACAACACACTCCCCAACAATTTTGTTGCGTGTCATACGATTTTTTTATTTTGGATTTGTTTTTATTCATTTATTTAATTTTTTTCTCCGTTTTTTGGCGCCCCCGAGCACATTGCGCCCCGGGCAACCGCCCGGTTAGCGGAGCCTTGAGCCAACCCTGGGTGGGAAACTGATATCTACATCGGTTTTATTTTTTTATTTAAGTTTTTGCTAAAAGCAAAATATCAATTTCGATTTCGATTTCAGTTCAATTTTTTTTTCCAGTTTCAGGGGTTTTTTCGGTCTTCAGTTTTCTCCGATTTCAGTTTTACAATTTCAGTTTTTTTTTCCAGTTTTAGTTTTATATCGACATTTTATTTGTTAAAGTAAACTCAGATATTTAATATATATATATATATATTGAAAATTATTTCACGAAAATAACACGTGAAAAATATTTATGATGAATAAAACCACGAAGGAAAGGAAACACAGAATGGTGCTTAAGCGCTTTCATCTAATGACATCCTCAGGAACACTGAAGTAAATAAAGAGTTCAAGACTATATGCAGATTACAAAAAGTATATATATATATATATATATCATAAAGAACGACGCTTGTATAGGAGATATTCCGCGCAAGACGAGAGAGAGAGAACGAAACAAATGAAAAAATGAGGTAACCACCCGGGAATCGAATCCGGGATCTTCCGATTGCCGGTCAGATGCGATACCATTACACCATGGGCCTCACTCTTCCAAATGCCGTAATTCTTCTACATACTCGCAGAAACCAATGCCCCAAGGGGCCACCTCCCGCATGCCGTAACATTATATACATTCAACTGCAAAGAACACGCAGTATAAATAACGTAAAGAACGACGCTTGTATAGGAGATATTCCGCGCAAGACGAGAGAGAGAGAGAAAAACAAATGAAAAAATGAGGTAACACCCGGGAATCGAACCCGGGATCTTCCGATTGCCGGTCAGATGCGATACCATTACACCATGGGCCTCACTCTTCCAAATGCCGTAATTCTTTTACATACTCGCAGAAACCAATGCCCCAAGGGGGCACCTCCCGCATGCCGTAACATTATATACATTCAACTGCAAAGAACACGCAGTATAAATAACGTAAAGAACGACGCTTGTATAGGAGATATTCCGCGCAAGACGAGAGAGAGAGAGAACGAAACAAATGAATATCTCCTATACAAGCGTCGTTCTTTACGTTATTTATACTGCGTGTTCTTTGCAGTTGAATGTATATAATGTTACGGCATGCGGGAAGTGCCCCCTTGGGGCATTGGTTTCCGCGAGTATGTAGAAGAATTACGGCATTTGGAAGAGTGAGGCCATGGTGTAATGGTATCGCATCTGCGACAATCGGAAGATCCCGGGTTCGATTCCAGGGTGGTTACCTCATTTTTTCATTTGTTTCGTTCTCTCTCTCTCGTCTTGCGCGGAATATCTCCTATACAAGCGTCGTTCTTTACGTTATTTATACTGCGTGTTCTTTGCAGTTGAATGTATATATATATATATATATATATATATATATATATATATATATATATATATATAGTTTCCTTACAAATTTGTAAGGAAAACTACCAATTTTAGGACTTTGCCCGAATTCAACACAAGATCAAATGGATTGTTTGCAACCAATTTTATAGTTAATGCCTGAATGATATATAGGTCACAAAAAATATTTAAAAAAATATATAAAATTAAATTGAAAAATAAAAATTGTAAGAGGAGCATACAAATTTATAAGGGAAAACTACCCAAGTTTTAGCACTGTGCCCTTCTTGTCTAAATCCATTCTGAACGAATTCAACACAAGATCAAATGGATTGTTTACAACCAATTTTATAGATAAGGCCTGAATGATATATAGGTCACAAAAATATATGTATATAAAACTAAATTTAAAAATAAAAATTGTAAGAGAAGCATACAAATTTATAAGGGAAAACTACCAAAGTTTTAGCAGTTTGCCCTTCTTGTCTAAATCCATTCTGAACGAATTCAAAACAACGGGATCGAGTTGAAAAAGACCTTTGCTCATGTTGGAGTTATTTGTAAGTTGAATAATAGCAGACTCAAGAATATTTCTAATGACAATGTTGCTAGAATGAAACAAAACTGAAGCATTATTCCAATCAATACAATGGGATAACTCTGACAAATGGACAAAAAGGGCACTGGACGACTGTCCTTCTAACGGAATATTGATGCTGTTTTACACGCGTGTGCAAATCCTTTCCCGTCTGACCAATGTAAAAGGAATCACATTGTTTACCACCAATTTTATAGATAATGCCTGAATTATTGGTAGGGCTATTTTTTACTATGATATTTTTCACAATATTGTTATATGAAAATACTACATTAATATCCAAAAGTTTAAGTACATTAGCAATGCCTAAAAAGCCCGGGAAAAATGGAAGTACTAAAATATTTTTTGACAAAGTGAGTGTTATTATTCACACGATAGAAGGTTCGTTTTGCCTTGTTAAGACAAGATTCCATAAACGCAGGTGGGTAGCACAGATCACTTCCAATACCGTTGATTTTTTCCAATTCGGCATCGATGTATTCCGGACTGGCGATCCTAATAGAGCGCGGAGAAACATTGAAGAAAATATGGCCTTCTTAATGGGGGTGTCATGTCCAGAGTATTATCAATAGGTTTTTGGGGTGGCCATGGGCAAACCCTTGTCGCCCCTCCTCTCTAATATTTATATGGAGTTTTTCGAAATTACTTACATTCCGAGAATCCTGGGGGTTGGCATTCCATGGTTGCGGTACGTCGACGATATTTTGTGTATCTGGCCCATGAATCGTGACCTGGATGACTGCCTCCTTCAGTTAAATGATCAAGTCCCCTCCATTAAGTTTACTTTATAAGTGGAACAAGGCAACTCAATCCCGTTTTTGGATGTGCGTGTACATAGGGAAAGCCCAGGTTTTAAGTTTAGTATCTATCGGAAAAAACAAACAATTTGTCCTACGTACACTTTTACTCTGGACATGACACCCCCATTTACATTGGTCAGACGGGAAAGGATTTGCACACGTGTGTAAAACAGCATCAATATTCCGTTAGAACGGGACAGTTGTCCAGTGCCCTTTTTGTCCATTTGTCAGAGTTATCCCACTGTATTGATTGAGTCTGCTATTATCCAACTTACAAATAACTCCAACATGAGCAAAGGTCTTTTTCAACTCGATCCCGTTGTTTTGAATTCGTTCAGGACGGATTTAGACAAGAAGGGCAGACTGCTAAAACTTTGGTAGTTTTCCCTTATAAATTTGTATGCTTCTCTTACAATTTTTATTTTTAAATTTAGTTTTATATTTTTTTAAATTTTTTGTGACCTATATATCATTCAGGCCTTATCTATAAAATTGGTTGTAAACAATCCATTTGATCTTGTCTTGAAATCGTTCAGAACGGATTCAGACAAGAAGGGCAGAGTGCTAAAACTTGGGTAGTTTTCCCTTATAAATTTGTATGTTCCTCTTACAATTTTTATTTTTCAATTTATTTTTATATATATTTTTTTAAATATTTTTTGTGACCTATATCATTCAGGCATTAACTCTAAAATTGGTTGTAAACAATCCATTTGATCTTGTGTTGAATTCGGGCAAAGTGCTAAAATTGGTAGTTTTCTTTACAAATTTGTATGCTCCTCCCGCAATTTTTATTTCTATACTTATTATACAGGGTGTACATAAAGTCAGGATCTATTTTTGTGAAGCACTTGGAAATTATATGGAATTCAATCATAAAATGATAAAGTGGTAACATTTATTAAATAATTAAGAGTAGGATTCGACGTGACGCCCATCAGTATCCCTGCACAGCTCAAATCGTTCCGCAGCATTTCTAAACACATTCTGGAGCATTTGCGGGGTTATGTTATCTGCAGCAGTTCGTATACGTGTACGTAAGTTTTCAAGACTCGTAATCTTCGTCTGATAGACGTGCGATTTGATAAAGCCCCATGCAAAGAAATCTAAAGGGGTTAAATCTGGTGATCTCGCTGGCCAAGGTCTTTTGTTGCTTCCGCGTCCGATCCAGCGATTTGGAAAACGTCCATTTAGATAATCCTGAACAATTTTGGCATAGTGACAAGGAGCACCATCATGTTGATAGACGACGGTACTAACAATCCTATCCCCGTCGTCTATCAACATGATGGTGCTCCTTGTCACTATGCCAAAATTGTTGAGGATTATCTAAATGGACGTTTTCCAAATCGCTGGATCGGACGCGGAAGCAACCAAAGACCTTGGCCAGCGAGATCACCAGATTTAACCCCTTTAGATTTCTTTGCATGGTGCTTTATCAAATCGCACGTCTATGAGATGAAGATTACGAGTCTTGAAAACTTACGTACACGTATACGAACTGCTGCAGATAACATAACCCCGCAAATGCTCCAGAATGTGTTTAGAAATGCTGCGGAACGATTTGAGCTGTGCAGGGATACTGATGGGCGTCACGTCGAATCCTACTCTTAATTACACTGGGGAACAAATTTTAACTTTTTTTTGTTTCTTGGACGTGAACAGGTCGGTCTTATAGGATTTTTTCCTCTGATTCCGAATATAGCCGTAGAATTTCTCTATCACCCAAGGTTACTGAGAAATTTGTATTTTAATATTTATTCAAAAAGTGTATAGAAGTTAGTAAAAATACTTCATAAAAGTTATATTAGTGGCAGATTGGCATTTAAAATATTCTTCTTAAAACTTCTTTGTCACTGATTTTCTCTTGTAGTTTTCATTAGGAGCTTCTCGCATCAATGTCCAGCAGTAATCAGCTAACATGGCCGGATCCCACCTCCCTTGGTAGCGTTTCCTCCATAGTAGCTATATCTTGGTGGAACTTTCTCCATGCTCATCGCTTACGTCGCCGAGGTTTTCAGGGAAGAAATCTAAATGGGAGTGCAAGAAATGGATTTTTAGTGACATATTACATCCCAATAACCTATATGCTTCAATCATGTCCTGCACTATTTTTTCATAGTTAGAGGCTTTGATGTTCCATAGAAAATTTGTGACAACATTCTTCATGGCCTCCCATGCCACTTTTTCTTTTCCTCTCAAGGCATCATCAAACTTTTGATCTTTCATGAGCTCTCTGATTTGGGGACCAACAAAGATCCCTTCTTTTATCTTTGCATCGCTAAGTCGTGAAAACTTTTTCTTCAAATATTTGAATGCCTCATCTTCCTTGTTCATTGCTTTGGCAAAATTTTTCATGATGCGAAGTTTGATGTGAAGTGGCGGTAAGTATATTTTCTTGGGGTCAACTAAGGGTTCATGAGACACATTCTTCAGTCCTGGGATACATTTTTGACGAAGTGGCCAATCCTTTACAAAATAATGCGAATCTCTGGCTCTGCTGTCCCATTCACAAAGGAAGCAGCAGAACTTCGTATAACCGAGCTGCATTCCCAGAAGAAGCGCGACGACTTTTAAATCCCCACATATATACCAACGAAACTGGTCATAATTAATCTGCTGAAGGATGAGTTTCATATTTTCGTAAGATTCCTTCATGTGGACAGCGTGCCCTACAGGAATGGAAGGGTATTTATTTCTATTGTGAAGTAGTACAACCCTGAGGCTTAGCTTCGAAGAGTCAATAAATAAACGCCAATCTTCAGATTTGTGCTCATGACCGAGAGCTAACAGCAGTCCATTTACATTATTACAGTAGCATAAACCACCTGACGAGGAGAAATACTGCATCAGATCTTTTTGGCGAGTGCGGAACGCCGATATGCTTGTATCTTTTGCCAGCAAATTCCATTCACGTAACCTGGAGCCCAATAATTCCGCTTTCTTTTTCGGAACGTCCAAATCTCTGACGAGATCATTCAGCATAACCTGCGTTATCATACGTGATTTATTTGATTCAGGTTGCTGAAAGTCTGGATCTTTAGTGTCATCAATTTCCATTGGTTCAACTTCAGACTCTTCATCCAGTGTCCATGACTTTGGGGGAGTTGGAATTGGGTTATCATCGTCATGTAGTACTGGTCTCATGGCAGATGCAAGATTTGGTATTGAATTTTATGTTTATTTTTGGCAGAGAATCCTGAAACGTTAGTCATACAAAAATAGCAATCCATTAGGTGATCCTTGGGCTCTCTCCAAATCATTGGTATGGCAAATGGCATAGATTTGCGGGTACCTTTAATCCAACCCCTAGAGTGACGGCACAGGAAATGCATGAGATATGAGGTGCCCAGGATTTGTCTTGGTCGCCTACCTTACATCCAAAATAAAGTTCGTAAGCCTTCTTCACGAGTGGGGTCATTGTCTTCCTCTGTGCCATTATGGTCAGTTCTCCACATACGTAGCAAAATGTATCTCTGGGATTAATACAGTTTCGATTCATGCTGGCGGAAAATTATTGAAATCACGGAAAACTTTTTGGAATGAAATACCAATTTTTTCTACTATGAAAAATTTTAAAATTTGAGCAAAACTTGAAAAAAATTCTTTCTTTTTATTAAAATCTGTTTGTTTAAATAACTATATTTTTAATGCAAAAAATACTATTAAATATAGTTAACCTGGAAAAAAAAGAAAGTAAAATTAAATTAGTACACTTAATTTTAACTAATATTTTGGGAAAACTCTGAGTAAATGGAAATATTATTTTCTCGAAAACTATGGGTGATAGAAAAATTCTGAAACCATATTTGGAATCAGCATCAAAAGTTCTATAAGAAAGACCAAATAGTTTTCAAGAAACAAAATGTTGTTCCCTAGTGTTATTTAATAAATGTTACCACTGTGTTTCCTTTCCTTCGTGGTTTTATTCATCATATATATAATATATATATATATATATATATATATATACACACACACACACACACACAGTAGATTCATATATTCCTTATAATGGCTTCCGTTATTGATCTGAGTTTGTATCACAGATTGTAAGTCGCAGTTCATATTTTCTGTCAGTAAAAATTGTTAATAAAATATAAAAAAAATTAATATATGTCTTTTTTATTTATAATTGACTGTAGATCGCGCTTTAACAATTATTTAGTATTTAGTAATAGGCCTCATAACATGAAATAATTACAAGCTAAAAGTACGAATTAAATCAAGCTAAATTTACTCTTTTTAATAAAAAACAACAACTTAATAAATACATAAGTTAGAAAGTAGAATTATAAGTAGCTTCATAAAAATTAAAAGAATATAACAAAAAACAATTAACAATATTTAATATTTGAATAACACTATTCCAATTAAAAATATTTAGTTATTAATATTTTAGGCAAATAACAAATTAATATATCTTAATCTATTAAGTATTGTGTCGCTGTGTTCCTTATATCATGCCCAATTATATATATACAGTATATTCTGAATGTATTTCTTATCTTTTATCTTGACCAGGTCAAAATACATTCTTTTTTTTAATCATAATTATTATTAATTTTAATTTTAATTATTAATTCATTTATAACTCATTTTTATTCAGAATTAGGAGTTAACGTGTTTATATTAAAAAAAAAGGAATTTTTTTTTAAGTACTTAATAAATAGTCTTTTTATTTTATAAAACTTAAACAAACAATATTGATTTCGATTTCAATTTTAAGTTTTTCATTTTATTTTTGTTTCAGTTTCAGTTTCGATTTCAGTTATTTCCATTTTCTGTTGTTGTTTTTTTAAATATCAAGTTTTTTTTTTCAGTTTATCGATTCCGGTTCATATGGATTCCCTAGCCCTGATTTCTACAAAATACTTATCTACTCTTTTCTTAAACATATTAACAAGGCAAGCGAGTGTATGAGTACGTTTTCTGTAGTTCGATGACTGTCATGCATATGTGCCCGGTAACTCTTTGAATGTCGCCTGGTTTCAACCTGGGTCTCCTGCCGAGAAAGGTGTTTGTGCGGCAAGTGATATAATGAGTCGTTTATATTTCGCGGTGTTGTGCCACCACGAGAGTAGATAATATTTCTTTCTGGCGGGGAATATCAGTGGGGGTTCCCCGTTTTTATCCCCGTGTACTTGTCCCTTATGGAGATTGAAAGTGTTTCGTGGGTGATCACCCGTTTGTTGCTACAGCGAATTCAAGTCTCTCCCACTTAGAGGGGTTTATGAGGCAAGTGATAAAAAATGAGTTCCTCGATGGTAGATCGCGCTATGTGGGGCGCAATGCAGCCAGAGATGTCTCTCTAAAATGGGAGGGAGGGGGGTAGGACTAAGTATAGGAGTAAAAGTTTAAACAAACCCTGCAGGTTTACTTTATAATAATATTTTCTAAGTACTTATTTAATTGATTCTTAAATGATATTATATATGGGAACAATCTTAAACACTAAGTGTATTCAGAACTTTGTCCAGCCTATTTTCAAACATATTTACACTTTGGCTTGAAACAACCTCCAAGAGAAGTTGGTCCCAGATATTAACTATTTTATAGGAGAAGAAATTACCGCAGATGGAGACACTAAAGGATTTTAGTTCCATTTTAAAACTATTATTTCTTGTAGGATTGGTATTAAATGAAAATAATTTCCCGTAGTTTACACTATCTATTCCATTGAGCATCTTGAAAACTTGAATAAGCTGACCGCGCAACCTCCTCGTCTTTAGCTAAGGTAAACAGATTTAAGCATTCTAATCTTCGGTGGTAGTTTTGCAGTCTCATTCAAAGGATCAATTTTGTGGCCCTTGTCTGTACCCTTTCCAACCTTTCTATATCCTTTCTAATGGACGGAAACCAAAGCTGCACAACTCGAGTTGAAGTTCAACTAGTGAATTATAAAGAGACATTAAATCTCCTTTTTTCTAAATTGGAACTGTCTTTTAATATAATCGAGTATGTTTAAGGCTCTCTTTTCGACTTTTGCACGGTGTTTTGACGGTTTAAAATCGTTACTGATGTAAACTCATAAGTCTTTCTCAAGATCAGTCTCAGTCAAGTTCTCCCCAAGCGTGAGTCATCGGTGTTCGGGTTCTTGTAACCTATGCAGTGCACATTACCTAACATTTGTCGAAGTTGAATGGCATCTGTCACGGAGCAGACAATTCGACCAACTTGTAAAGGTAATTTTGAAGCGTTCTTACGCCTTCCTCATTACCTACACTATTTCCTAATATCATGGGCAAATTTAGAAATTATACTTAGGAGCCCATCGTCTATATCGTTAATATAGATAATATAAGTAAAGGACCCAGAAAGGAATCCCGTGGAACCCTACTGGTGACGGGGGTCCATTCCGAAGCCACTCTATTTATTATCACTCTCCGCTTTCTATCTTTTAATCAATCTTCAATCCGGTAATTCTTAGTCCTCTAGCTTTAGTCATTAATCTCGCGTGAGGGACTTTGTCAAAGGCTTTTTGAAAGGCGACATACACTATATCTATTGCTCTAGTTGTGTTGTATAAAGTATACCTATTATGGAAAAACTCTGACAGGTTTGTTTTCCCGAAGCAGGCGAATCAATTAACGCTAAGGAAGAGCTTGGTCAGATAATGCACTAGTAAGATTAACTATTGGCGGAGTAGGACTAACTAGTGGTGGAGCAGAATCAATTACTGGTTGGGGTTCCTAATTTAAAAAGATTAAACACATTAATGTTCAGAAGATCGCCATATTTCTTCTTACCCGTTTAGTTAAAATGAATCCCATCCAAGCCAAAATATTCTCTGCTATCGAAAAATGTAGGCAAAATATCGACGAACATTATTCCTTTACTGTCACAAATGCGTTTCACTCTATTGTTTATGCTAATAGCTTTACTTGAGGTACAACCATTAGCATACATTCTTGGGAGAATTTCGACAACCATTCCCTTGTCAGTCTTTTTTTTTTAATCCTATCGGTTAGGCTTTTAAACTCTTTTTACAATGGCCTCAGTCTGCCCTCCTATCCCTCTCTGAAAAATGTCACTGTTACTTACATGTACGAGTATAATGATGGGGCAACTTTTACGCTTGACGTTAATGCTGTCTAATTCCCATTTATTTTCTGACTTGTGGCACCTGGAAAACATCTAAGTTTTCTCTTGATCACGTGTTTTGCTCTAAGACAGTCCCACTTAAAATGGACTTCTCTTCGTCAGCAAGTAAGTTAAACCTATTTTTTATGGTAATGGGTTCAGAATCCTTATATTTCGGTTTTGAGGTCTTTTATTTTTAACTACCTTGAAGTCTTCTCCCCTAGTTCTACTTTTTGGACTACTCACTGTGGTTTCCAAATGGGCCATGCTTTTTACTAAACGTTCAACCTTAGAGTTGATATCCGATGTTGGGTTTTCACTCCGGCTGCTTTCACTGGTTTGGATTTCCAGTGCTACAATCTGAGCTTCAAGATTTTTCAGAATTTCCCTTAGCTCTTTCACTTCATTTTCATGGTTTTCTCTAAGTTTACAAAACAAACATACACTCAAAATTGTAATGTCGCTGAAATTACCCTCAGAAAAGTCAACACACTAATGTTGAATTTTACATTTAAAGCACTCGTCTTTCAGTTTACTTGGCCCTGTCATATTGTTTTTATTGCGGTTAACAATACTTACGTAAAAAGAAAGCAAACGTAAAGAACTTGTCTATTTTTGAGCAGGTGACCGTTTTCACACGCTGTCTACTGCCTGCCTCAAATACAGTCTTCAAGGCTAAGGCAAAACGAGCCTTCAGGAACCACGTTGTACTTTGACTGCTTTAATGCGAACTGCTTACCGCCCTCGGAAGGGATTAGCACCTCAAAGATATTTCTCAGACACGGCAAAAAAAAGCTTTATGGCACCACGTTGATCACCTAGACCAGTGGTTCCCAACCCGGGGTCCCCGGACCCCCCTGGGGATCCGCGAAGGTAGTACTGGGGGTCCGTGAGCTTTCAATATTTCGAGAGGCTCCAATGGAAATCGTACATTTACCCACGAAAAGGGCGCTCAGGCTAAAATTTCAAGTTTCCTTGCTCTTGGCTGGAATTATTAATACTTTATTTAATAGGCTGTATTTTAATTGCATACTCACTTATATGTCCTTTATTTGATAGTGAAAAATGAGAAAACGAGTTAATTATTAGTTAATAAAAACAGTTTGTTTGGTAGACGGAATCTTTCAAAAACATGGGGTCCGTGGGAAAAAAATAAAAATAAAAGGGGTCCTTTGTGGTGAAAAGGTTGGGAACCACTGACCTAGACTATGACTTCGTTTCATAAATAAAGGAATTTAATTATAATTGAATACCGAAGCAAGTTAAATTAAATGTGTTAAATTAAGTATGAGGGCACTGAACACTATTGTAAATAATATAACTTTATTGGTGAGTTAATTACACTGCAAGTTAATTACAATAAGTGGGGACTGAAGAGAGAGAGAGAGAGAGAGAGAGAGAGAGAGAGAGAGAGAAGTTCGTTGATTATTTGGATAATATCGAATAAAAGAGGTAAAACAAAGCAAACGCGAGAATTGTTAATTGGGTGCCACGAGTGTCAAAACGTTAATTCTAGCTCGAAAACGTTTCGTTGTGCGTTAAAAGGCGGTAACCAAACGATCTTTCCAATTAGTGTATGCAGTTAATTAATTTCGATGGACTGTGTTTGCTTTTTGTGGATAACGGATTGTGGATTTGGAGAAGCCTAGCGTATACTGCACGTAGAGAATAATAACGCTTGTGGATATTTAACCTCCTTAGTAACCGCGAACCATGTACGGGTTACCTCTGAACGCGGGAGACGGTCACCTATCCAAATACTACCCAGACCGAACGTCGCTTAATCCATTAAAATCCAAATTTTTTTCGCAATACTTTCTAATAATTACAAATATTACTTCGAAAATGCGTTGGCAGGAAATCTGCGATGAGTTAATCTCGCTGATCCAACGGGAAGCGGTGCAGCGAGTGATTAAGACGTAACCCCGTACATAGAGAAAATGAACAAAGTGAATGATCATCGGATTACTTCCCACTTAACATTATTCCCACTCACCGTCCGAAAGTGGGAATCCTCGAAGGGAGAGTTTCCTCAGTTGGATAAGATTAAAAAGAGAACGTGGGGCAATTGCAGTCCCGAGGGGTATTTTGTATAAACAAAAAAAAAACCTAACTTAAAGTGTGAAGTAGAGATGGGAATGGATCGATTTGAAAATGGTTTCCTTTGAAATCTTTCTCTCTCAGATTTCTTAATGTTGGACTAAGATTCAAATGGGAATGATCGAGATCGGGAAAGGATTGAATGATCGTATTTTAAATGATTCCCACAAAAACACAAGACTGGCTTTTGATAATATGGGTCGTGTTTATACATAATATATAGTGGACATAATACTTTTAGCAGTTCTACCGAAGCAACGTTTGTGTATATATATATATGTGTACACCTTTAACCTTTGGTTAACCTTTGTATATATATATATATATATATATATATATAATAATTAATTCATGCAGTTTCATTGCCAGCAATTTGGTTAAACGTTTCAGCTGCATCATACAGTCGAACTATTAATGAATGTGCGTTGAATCATACATTTGAAATCGTACAAAATTCAAAATCTGAAGGGCTGAAAATGTGTTACAGTAACTAACGAATATGTTGTGAGGTATATGTATTGTATAATGAAACCTTTGTACTATCATGTTTCAAATTGTATTTGCGTACGATACGTTTTTGAAATTAGTAATTTCTGTAGAAATCAGTGAACTTAAACGTATTCAAAATTAATTATTAAATGCGTAAAGAAAATTAATTATTTCAAAATTAAACTCGTCAATATACTGAATTTAGATTTAATAAATCGCTCTAAATAACAGACTGTCGTTAAAAATGTTATATTTTAAAACAAACTGGTATGTATTGCTTGAAATACAATACATAGGTACGTTAAAATTTTTAGTATCGTATTACTATATTTAACGTCAAGGGTGGGTATAGGTTTACAACCTGAATGAAAATATACAACTATTACTCGTGCTTGTACAGTATATAACTACATTAAAATTAGTACAAAATAATTTGTATATGTACACTACAGTGTACTGTATAACTAAAATTAGTATAGAATAACTCTTATCCATCGACTGAATGTAAATTTCGATATATTTTTATTCTTTTTAGGCCTATTTTTATCCCGTATTTACTGAGTTTCTGCTCTACTTTGCATTTTAGATGATACTCACATTGACACGAAGAGCTCTGAATGATACCCCGGGTGGTGGTTCTTTACTGAATTAAGCAGTCTGGTGCGCAAGGAAGATTGAATTAAGGCGATAATGCAATAATTCGGCCATTTCGCTAATCGAATGATTAACAAAAGCTTTTATCTTATGTTCAATAAATTTTCATCACTATCATCACCATCATCATCATCACCATCATCATCATCATCATTTTTATTTTCTTCTTTTGTTTTTTCATCATCTTTCGAATAATTTTTAAATATGATTATTGAATAAGATTTTCAAATTTGGCGAATGGATTCTTTTATTCGCGTCCAGTCTCTTCTTCCCAAATCACTCATGAGTAACGCTATCCTATAACCTCTCGTTTTCCCTCATTCATCTAATTCCGTCCGCGCACTCAATTCCCTTCTAGGCCATCATTTCCCCTCAATCGTATCGAAATAGCTCTTAAAGATTTCTACACCGCCATTTCCATTCTGCTCTCATCACGCTTCCCGCACTCATTCTCCATTAAATCATTCTTTAAAAACAAGTTTAGTTTTGGAGTAGTTTAACGTCCAAACTAACATCGAGGTGGTTCGTGAGATAAAATAAATATGGGGAATAAAGAGAAGGAAAAGGTGTGAGGTTGGTGGGGAGTGTGGGGGGGATGGGCGGTGGAGAGAATGAACAAAGTGCAAGAAGGAATTAAGAGATTAAGGTACAACCAAGAGATGGGGAAAGGACGCAAATCGTGTCTCAATTACGAATCCTTGAGCGAGAAGATTAATTTTGTTGTTTTTCAAAATACAAGAAATCTTTGGTTCCATTGTACATATTTTTTAAATAATTAATTATGTATTAATTGCTCTTTCGAGTCTGTCCCTAATTATATTACATCAACCAAGATTTAATACTGTATACTGCAAACAAAATTCATTTCTCATGTCAACCACGAGTTCGTCAGTGTATCCTAAAAAACTTACGTATTTCTAAACCTGCTCGCGTTATCTAATATGTAGTGTCGTAAGAACCATGAAGTTGCAGGCAGAGATCTTTTATAAAATAAGTGAAGGAATGTTAATCTTTAGATTTCGAGGTGTACATCTCTGAACGCAGTGTGGTTTGGTTTTTAAACGTTCATGAACGAATAAATCCGAAGTGTTTCAGATTGTTTAAAGTTGTTCTATCTTAGTTCGGATTATCAGAGAAGTAATAAAGCCAAGCCACGTGGGGACAGAGGTTTATCACCGAGACCCGACCCCAGCGAGAAGGGTAATCCAACGGATTTGGACGTGCGTGCAAATGCGTGGTTTCCTCTTTACTAGGTCGAAGATTTTAATATCTCTTTTGCATGATGGTGTGACTTTTGTAAGACAGATTCGAAGACGCTGCTAAAGTTGAACCACGAGGGGGTCATAAACTTAGGGCTTCGAATCTGTTAACGGTATTTAAATGTATTTCGTGGGAAGAAGGAGGGGTCTATACTCGGAAATCAGGTCCAGCTCCAATCAGGGGGCCCAGGATCCTGGGAAACGTAGTAAAGACGCCTTCTTTCCCTCTTGTATGGTAATAGCCTTCTGGAGGGACGATCTTAGGAAAACAAATGATTTGATAGGTTTGCAGAATATTGGAAGGCGGGGTCCTTCAAATTTGTAAAGTAAATTCGAAAATTGAAAAGTTAGTTGTAGTCGTTCCTCCTTGAAGTTAACTGTGGCTAAACAAACCCCCTGTAGACTTGTGGTGTAAGAAAACTTAAAACTGAAAGAATCAATTGTCACTAAAGTAAAAATTAAGAACTTATAGTTCATGAAATTCGTTTACGCGGAAATTTGAGCATAATCATGTAATTGTTAGCGACCTTAACCGAGAATTTGATTGTAACTTAATTTAGTTAACCAACGGACCAAGAGTTTTGTGAACTTTCTTAAGTAATTTGGCTCCACTTAAATAAGAAATAGGGTACGTCTGGGCCCTAATTTCCTGAATCCGTCAATTTGGGTTCAGAAGAAGTCCCGTAGTGGTAATTGTAGAGTTTGCAAGCTTTGTAGCGGCCGTAAATCTACGGTCCGTACAGCACAAGTGGGAGATTGTCAGCTGTAGTGTAAGTAAATTTATTCTTTGAATATCTGGGTCGAATTCCGACCACTTCATTTATTGTTATTTATTTTTGTTGCACTAAAATATAAAACCCCTCGATCTATAAATTATTTCATTCAGCTAACTGTTCATCTTTTCTTTAGATTTATCATTGTTGATCAATTTATCGATTTAATTCAATCACTGTGAACTTTGTCTTTGACGTTAAGATTATTGTATTGTCTGAAATTTTATAGATGTAATCAGAATAAAATATTAAATGCATGTACTGTGTCAAGTAACATTTAATAAAATTTATAAGAGGGCGTGTGTTGTTTTAAATACCTTGTGATAGACCCCTCTTGTTAGCTGGGGAAAATTAACGTTCAAAGTAGGCTTGTGGAAAGCCGAAGGAACCTAGCCTATCAATTTAAAGGGCCATCCGTCTTGGGTAGGCCGAATAATCCTGAACGAAAATAAGAGATAAAATTAACGTAATAAGAACGGGCGTTCAATACCATAAATAATACGGATTGGGCGCGTACGTCATTTGGTGTCAGAAGTGGGATTCTATTTCAAGGTATTTATCGCAAGAGTGTAACTTTTTGTTAAAATAAATTTGCGTAACAATAAAGCAAGTAATAACTGTAACCGTGATTTATGAAATAATTGTAACAGCAATTATATGAAATAATTGTAACAGTAATTCTAGAATATTTGCAACAAATTCGGTAAAATAATTGAGAACAGTAAGAAGGGTCGTTAACAGTGATTAAAGTTTTAAAGGTTTTAAAAAAAACAAATAACTTTCGCAATGTCGGTAAAGAGCGTAGAAATAACGAATGAGGAAAGCGTAAGTGACATGAGTGATTCCGAAACAACGAACTTAAACGAAATAAGTACAGAAAGTTTGGAAAATTTAAAAAGCATAAATTTGGCCAAAATTATTCGGTTTAAAGGAATGCAAGGAATTAGGAAGAAATAAATCGAAGAAGGTCGAAACTGGAAGACCTTGTAATGATTATTCCGCGATGGGAGTATTTGGACAACCGAAGATCGGGGGTTCGTCCCCGAAGAATCTCTCTAGTTCCTCCCAGTACAGAAGAACTTGCGAGGCAAGAAAGGATTGGGTGGAGACCAGAGAACCCAGAAGACATCCCAAAGAATCCTTGCAGAAGTGCACACACCACAAGAGACGAGAAACACCGCACCGACGAAGACCGGCAGCAGAATATAAAAACCGTCGTACAGGTATTAAAGAGTACTAGCTTACCTTTGCAACGTGAACAGGCAGTAAGGGGTCCTGAGCAAACGACTTTTGGACACACCTTGGAAGGAAGTTCGCCGAAGTTTATGGGCGAACGGGCACAAGAGAACCCAGGAACCAGCCCAAACGCCGTCAGGAAGGAACAAGGTGAGACAGTCAACCCAATTGCCACAAGATATTAAGTGCAGGTAATGCCTTGGTTCAGGCTAATCCCACAAGGAGACATATTAAAGTGGGCATACCTAAGGACGCGTTGAAGACCGTTATGCCGGAGTATGCTTGTAATTGCATCAAAGGAACATCCTTTCGGGACTATTGGATGGAATCAACCCAGTTTTCGGTAAACAACCCAAGCTTAGGACTAGAGATGAAGAGGTCCTAAGAGAAGAAACGCCACATGACAGAAGCCGAAGACTGCAGAAACTGCAAAATCCTCCCACATCCTGGGACTACAACTCACAAGATTCAGAAGAAAGAACAGCCACAAAGGAGGACAACAGCAAGGATGTGGAGGTGAACGACGGAGACAAGTCCAGCAAGAGAGGAGAGCCCAGAAGGAAGAACTGTGACACTGGTCACAGGAGGAATAACACAACTCAAGAATGTGACTACAACCCCATCAGAAACCAGAAGAGAAAACAAACCAAGTCAAATGAAGACAGAGACTCCAAAGAGGAAACAATGGAAGAAAGTGGCCGGAGCCAGTGCAAGATTTGTCAGCAAATGCGAAATTGGGAAGAGGCGTGCCCTCGAGCAAACCTTCGACAGGATTGGAAGGAGAAGCCTCCCGAATAGCTTCAGAGGAAGTAGCGGCGAGTCCGTCGGCTAGGACTGATCACCCTACCAGTACTCGTCGCTCAACAAGCTTCCACCGCGCTGAGCGATGGTGGAGCTTCCGTCACATTGACATAAGCTATGCACAAGAACATCGGGAGCCTTCATTGGACAGTGGCCAACTTCTCAGTTGCACCGCCCCGCCCCTTCATGTAAGAGGAGTAGAAGTAAGTTTGACTATGGGAAGGGGGGTTGAAGAATTCTTTTGTGTTTGTATAATTCCAGAGGCTCAGCAAGACTTGACTATAGGCGTATTGTTTCGGAGGACATGAAGACGAAACAAAGGTACGAAGCCCAGGTAGACCACCGGAAGAGGACAGTCACTGAATGAAACAGTAACCATCCAAGTAAAGGGAGTAGACAGTAAAGTGCGAGGGTGACTCTGGTAGAGGCAATCCCGCACGAAACACTAAAGGTGGCCGCCGTGATTCTGACGAGGAAGTCAGAGACCCGGGGACGTAGTCCCCTGGGACGTCTATCTCGCTGCAATGGAATGTGCAGTGAAGCTCGGGGAAACTTAAAAAATGTTACCGAGCAGGATCCCACAGAGGAAGATGAGGTTACTGATGATCAATCAGGATGACGAAGAATACCTTGGCGAAAAAGAGACGTCGTGGGCATAGTGACGGAGGCAGAGCTAATTGGGAGGGTAGTCGACGCTCACCCCAAATTGGAACGAATGTCACGGTGAAAGGAAGTCAAGCATTAAGAAGGACTTCGAAGAACGAGTGACAAGCCTCAAGTCCTATGTCCTTGGTTGGAAATCCTTTTCCGACAAAGAAAGGAAAATCGTCGAAGAGTGGCTAAGGGATTATTCAGATGTCTTCTTACTGGGTGGCGAGCCATTGGGTTATGATAACCTGATGCCAATGAAGTTGGAAACCCAGGACCATCCTCCCATCTTTAGGCGACCCTACAGGGTACCTATTACACACGAGGAGGAGGTAAAGCGACAAATAGCAGAAATGCTGGATCAAGGAGTGATACAGCATAGCCGTTCCACCTGGTCGTTCCATTGGTAATCGTGAAAAATGGGGATATGGGTTCCCCTGGACGTCTATTCTCCGCTGCATGGATATGCAGTGAGGCTCGAGGATACTTGGAGAAGTTGTCGAGCAGAATTCCAAAGGGAAGTTAAATGATATGGGAATAGACAGTGGAAAATTGGGGATATGAGTTCCCCTGGACGTCTATTCTCCACTGCATGGGATATGCGGTGAGGCTCGAGGAAACTTGGACAAGTTGTCGAGCAGAATCCCCAAAGGAAAGGTAAAGGAAGAGGGAATAGACGAAGAAGAAAATTTGGGGTATGGTTTCCCCTGGACGTCTACTCTACGCTGCAATGAATGTGCAGTGAGGCTCAGCGTGGTTTGCAAGTATCACAGAGCGGGAAATCTCAACGGGAAGTTAACACTTTCCAAGGAGGCGGTAAAGTTACTTTTGAGAAATAAAAGTGACGACTAAAGAGTATTACCTTGAAGATAAGATGACATCGGCATGGTGGTTGAGGCAACGAGAACGGGGAGGTTAGTCGGAACAGCCGTGTGATTCCTCGCCCGAAACGAAAAATGGAACAAGTGTCACGGTGAGAAAGAGTCAAATTTCCACAAGTGACTAAGAAGAGATTGAAAACACCTCAAGACGCATGTTCACCGATGTCCGTCGCTCTCAAAGGGAAGAAGACCGACCGAGGGAAAGAAAAGATTAACTACTACCGTCACCGGTAGAGTACCAGGACCACGTGATCACTAGGAACGAAGAGTGACCACAGGAGTCCAAAGGGGAAGCGATTGAAGAAAAGAAGCGTAGGGCCCTGAGGCTTTGTGTAGACTATAGACCTTGGGACGTCAATGGCAGCAAGGAAATTAAGTACCCATCATTGAGGAAACCTTGGCCAAGTTGCACGGGACTCATTACTTCTCGAGCAGGGATTTACGCTCGGGAGATTGGCAGTTGGCCATTCACGACGATAGCATCTCGAAAACTGCCTTCCCCACGGGAAGCGGTCATTTCGAGTTCAGGGTGGTCCCGTTTGGATTGTCCAATAGTCCACCAGTGTTCCAAAGAGTAATGAATTTATTTTGCCGAAGCAACTGGACAAGGAAGTACAGATTTACTTAGATGACCTCATTGTCCTTGGAAGGTTTTAGAAGGACATGACGAGAGGGTACAACGAGCCTTGGATAGCCTACGCACCGCCAACTTAAAGGTAAAGTTGGAAAAATGTCAGTTATTACAGTCCCAGGTGGGGTAATTAGGCCATGTGGTCACCAGGAACGGGGTGAAGCCACAACAATCCAAAGAAGAGGCCAACCAACAGAAAGGAATTGAAGCAATGTTATATTTGGGCAGAGAGTCATCGTCCGTTCGGACCATAAGCCGTTGAAGTGGCTTCTGAGGAAGGACACCGAGAGCCCAAATGGAAGACTAGAGCGTTCGGTTATGACATTGCAAGACTACGACGTTCTCATCGAGTACGTGAAAGGCAAACTCAACAGAGTGGCCGATTGGTTGTCCCGCCCGCCTGGAGTGACGAAGGAGTTTGTGAACGCAATATCCGAACAAAGCGATCATTGATCGCAAGGTAATCGGCAAACAACAGTAGAAGGACGTTGAAATAGCGGCAATTCGAGCAGCCATCGAAGAAGGAAAGGCTTTCAGCTGGTCCGTAACCAAGCCCATCCAGCCGTCGAGAGTCAAACTAGTGAGGAACTTGCTGGTTTACATCGATGCGAACGGAAGAGAGGTCATCGTAGTTCCTAAAAAGTTGAGAGAGCAGCTCATTTGGAAAGCCCACACTGACGTCAGGAGCATTCATCCGGGAGCTGCCGGAACTACAGAAATCCTACGGGACCTTTTTTGGCCAGGTATGGTTCAACAGGTACAGCAGGTAGTCCAAGCGTGCGACACGTGCGCGCGGAACAAACGGACGCGGAAAGTGACTGTGGAAACAATGCCTTGTGTGCGAGGCCACAGTCCTTGGGAACTTCTGCACGTGGACTTAGTTGGTCCCCTTCCTCCGACCGGGGAAGGCAGCCATTATATCCTCACGTGTGTAGATAGTTTCAGCAAATTCACCATACTGGCAGCAATAAAGGACAAGACGGCCCGGGAGGTGGCGGACAAGTGCCATCGTTTGATACGGTGCAAACTGGGTGCCCCTTCAGCAGTAGTATCCGACCAAGGCAAGGAGTTCTGGAACTCTACCTTGCAGGAGCTCTTCAGGGTTTGGGAAGTACGACACCAAGGACCGCCGCATACCAGCCCCAAAGCAACGGGGAGGTCGAACGTCGGAATAAAGAGTTATGCATCAAACTCGCATACTTTGTAAAGAAACGGGACGAGACTGGGATAAAATCCTCGACACCGTGGAATTGTCCTTGAACATCCGAGTGCACCGAGCCACGGGACATTCTCCATTCTTCTTGATGTACGGGCGAACCCCCAACGTACCTTCAAAGCTATTTCGCATGCCACAGGAGGCATGCGTGAGCCCGTACAACCCAGAGGAATACGCCGAAGACCGAAAAGGAGTCTGAGCGAAATATATCGCCGAGTGGAAGAGTTCATGCGGAGATACGAAAAGGCTAACGGAATCAAGGAATTGAAGCCGTTCGAAGAGAAGGCGCCCCATGGCTTGGTGTACATTGATTACCCGCGACCGGGCAGAGGCAAGTTGGAGCCCCGGTACGAGGGTCCCTACATCATCATCGAACAGAAGACTCCAGTCACTTATCTCCTGCGTCACATGATCACTGGACATCAGATAGTGATCCATCGAGACCGCATCCGCCGCAGCATCGATGCCCCATGGGACGTTGAGCGACAAGGCGGGGCGGACGACGCAGGGGATGAGATGGGGGAAGGGCCACCGCCCCTCCTCTCGGGAGCTTCGCCCTCGACACCGGAGAAACATCAACACGGGGAAGTGAACCGGAAGGCGCCTCCCGCCCCCTGGCAGGACCGAGCGGCGGAACGAGGACCGCCGGGCGCTTCCGAACTACTTCCTCACGGAGAGCTTCGCCCAGGACCGGAGAAACATCAACACGGGGAAGTGAACCGGAAGGCGCCTCCCGCCCCCTGGCAGGACCGAGCGGCGGAACGAGGACCGCCGGGCGCTTCCGAACTACTTCCTCACGGAGAGCTTCGCCCAGGGAACGGAGAAACATCGACTAGGGGAGGTGAACCGGAGGGCGCTTCTTGCCCACTGGCAGGACCGAGTGGCGGAATGGGAACCGCCGGGCGCTTCCGAACTACTTCCTCACGGAGAGCTTCGCCCAGGGAACGGAGAAACATCGACTAGGGGAGGTGAACCGGAGGGCGCTTCTTGCCCACTGGCAGGACCGAGTGGCGGAATGGGATCCGCCGGGCGCCTCCGAGCTACTTCCTCCCCGAGAGCTTCGCCCAGGGAACGGAGGAACATCGACCCGTGGAGGTGAACCGGAGTGCACCTCCTGCCCCCAGGCAGGACCGAGTGGCGAGCAGGAGCCGCCAGGTGCTTCCGAACTACCTCCTCGCGGGGACCTTATGGGAATAGGGTCCCCCGGAGAAAGCAGACAGGCTGCTTTCCCAGGGCCACCGTTTGAGCGTCAGTATGCTCTTAGGCCCCGACCTCGAGTACACTACGAGGAACCCGAGGATGACTAAAATTAAGTGTGTCAGTGTTGGTGTCCCAATAAAGGGGACAAATAAAATCTATCAGTGATAGTGTCCCAATCAAGGGGACAAGTAAATGGAAAGTTTTTGTGAGTAAAGTGATAATACCCGACCCTAGTTAAGAAAGTTTGCATCGGAGTGCAAAATGAAAGGAGGGGAGGGATGTCGTAACCATGAAGTTGCAGGCAGAGATCTTTTATAAAATAAGTGAAGGAATGTTAATCTTAAGATTTCGAGGTGTACATCTCTGAACGCAGTGTGGTTTGGTTTTTAAACGTTCATGAACGAATAAATCCGAAGTGTTTCAGATTGTTTAAAGTTGTTCTATCTTAGTTCGGATTATCAGAGAAGTAATAAAGCCAAGCCACGTGGGGACAGAGGTTTATCACCGAGACCCGACCCCAGCGAGAAGGGTAATCCAACGGATTTGGACGTGCGTGCAAATGCGTGGTTTCCTCTTTCGCTAGGTCGAAGATTTTAATATCTCTTTTGCATGATGGTGTGACTTTTGTAAGACAGATTCGAAGACGCTGCTAAAGTTGAACCACGAGGGGGTCATAAACTTAGGGCTTCGAATCTGTTAACGGTATTTAAATGTATTTCGTGGGAAGAAGGAGGGGTCTATACTCGGAAATCAGGTCCAGCTCCAATCAGGGGGCCCAGGATCCTGGGAAACGTAGTAAAGACGCCTTCTTTCCCTCTTGTATGGGTAATAGCCTTCTGGAGGGACGATCTTAGGAAAACAAATGATTTGATAGGTTTGCAGAATATTGGAAGGCGGGGTCCTTCAAATTTGTAAAGTAAATTCGAAAATTGAAGTTAGTTGTAGTCGTTCCTCCTTGAAGTTAACTGTGGCTAAACAAACCCCTGTAGACTTGTGGTGTAAGAAAACTTAAAACTGAAAGAATCAATTGTCACTAAAAAAAAAATTAAGAACTTATAGTTCATGAAATTCGTTTACGCGGAAATTTGAGCATAATCATGTAATTGTTAGCGACCTTAACCGAGAATTTGATGGTATCTTAATTTAGGTTAACCAACGGACCAAGAGTTTTGTGAACTTTCCATTAATTTAATTTGGCTCCACTTAAATAAGAAATAGGGTACGTCTGGGCCCTAGTTTCCTGAATCCGCCAATTTGGGTTCAGAAGAAAGTCCCGTTAGTGGTAAATTGTCGTTTTGGAAGTTTTAGGCGGGCCGTAAATCTACGGTCCGTACACGGCACAATTGAGCCATTGGTCAGCTGTATGTCGTAAGTAAATTTATTCTTTGAATATCTGGGTCGAATTGCGACCACTTCATTTATTGTTATTTATTTTTGTTGCACTAAAATATAAAACCCCTCGATCTATAAATTATTTCATTCAGCTAACTGTTCATCTTTGCTTTAGATTTATCATTGTTGATCAATGTATCGATTTAACTTCATCAAACGGTGAACTTTGTCTTGGAAGTTAAGATTATTGTATTGACTGAAATTTTATATATGTAATTCAGAATAAACTATTAAATGCATGTACTGTGTCGAGTAACATTTAATAAAATTTATAAGAGGGCGTGTGTTGTTTTAAATACCTTGTGATAGACCCCTCTTGTTAGCTGGGGAAAATTAACGTTCAAAGTAGGCTTGTGGAAAGCCGAAGGAACCTAGCCTATCAGTTTAAAGGGCCATCCGTCTTGGGTAGGCCGAATAATCCTGAACGAAAATAAGAGATAAAATTAACGTAATAAGAACGGGCGTTCAATACCATAAATAAATATACGGATTGGGCGCGTACGTCAGTAGTCATAATCATGATTAACCCTATCACTACGAAGTTTGTTTTACGTAATAAATAATCATAATATTTCTTATACTACCAAATCATAACTACCTATATATAAAATGCTTTATCGCATAATTAATCTGAGAGCCCAGTAAAGCCTAAACCTTAAGGATCACGCTCTCAGGTAGAAATAAATAAATATATTCCGTAAAAAGGTATTGTAATATCGTAAATTTTAGTACCGTAATGTTTATTTTTACTAATTAAGATTTATAAAGATTTATTAATTGTCAGTGCACGAAGATGGGATCGGACATATCGAAACGTAAAGGTCCATTTACAAGTGCCTCTCTTTAACTTTTACTTTCTGATAATAATGTGACAGGTATTGCGTTCAAGAGGAGGGTACGTTCAGCGTGTTCTCTTCTCGTAAAAAATAACAACTTGCATCTTTCCACATCAACAGTCATGTTGTTAAGTTTCACAAACGTAAGTTAATCCACTGATTTTTAATTATTTCTTGAAAGTGTGGCACAAATAAAGAATCACCCTGTTTATAAAGACTTAAAATGTGAATTCCACCCAAAAAATAACGCTCTTTTGCGCCAAGTTATTAAAACAAGGACCTTTCCCTCCGAGTATATTATGACATTTAAGGACGCATTTTGGCGTCAGAGCGTGGACTAATTAATTTAGTCCAGTATAAAAGTAAAGAAAAATGTATCTTCTTTCCTAAAAATCTTTTATTACATTAAATAGGAACGGTAACTATTCATAAGCTTCAATCGTAACTCAAAGCTATTTAAGTTTCATTTCTATCCATTTCCATCCATATCCCGCTGTCGTTAATTAAGCGCGTCAATTGAACGAGTAAAAAGTATTATGAATTAATGAATGAACAGGGAGTAACCCAAGGCGGAAATTGCGTGTTTCACTCTGATGCTACATCATCCACATCATGTTTCGATGATCACAATACGAGACGAACTCGTCATGGAACAATCATTCGAGAATTGTACGAATTTATGCAGTCTTCATTAATTCGCTGGTTTTAAATTTTTTTTTTCCTACACTAAAATAGACTGTTATGAGATGTTTTCTGCTTTCATATCTCTCTCTCTCTCTCTCTCTCTCTCTCTCTCTCTATATATATATATATATATATATACACACACACGAGTATATTAGGGACGGGCCGGATATTTGATGACAATCCGGCTATCCCACCGGTTTTAGCTATCCGGCTTTTGATAAATATTGCAAGTAATTAATATCTGCTAATTAACTGGGTTAGATTTTTTCAGTAGATGAGTGTGTGTGTGTGTGTGTGTGTGTGTGTGTGTGTGTGTGTGTACATTTTCCTGAATCTTAAATCGACATTCATTGTATCATAATACTGTATAGTTTGGGGGAATGATAGTCTTTATAGCGAATGTTCTGTAACATTTTATTCAAACTTCAGAACTTGGAACTTTAGCTGGTTACAAGGAAACAAAGTTGAGATACAGTATTTATCTAAATGATCATAAAAAAAACTTATTCTATGTCGACTGCGGTGGAAAAACAAATCGAATGTAAAATAAGGTATGTCCCCTGGAGTATTTTTTTTATTTCAAAGTAAATTCTGATATTGAAAGGTGTCCTTTTATTTGATACGATATCAACACGCTGGTCACTAATTGTGGGACTAAAGAAGAACATTGATAAGAAGAATAAGTTCAAAAGAGGAAATCACATTCACTAATCACTACCAACTTCATTTAACACTAATTGCTAATCAGATTTTTAGATTACTTTGCATAATTTTGCTCAAGGAAATTCGGGTTTATCATAATAAAAAGCAGCTTTTCAGCATTTTCTGGATTTTCAGCATTTTTCTTTCAAGTATTGCGCACGCAAACATACGCATCATCTTTGTAGGGTTTGGGTTAAATAATGTCCTTAACACTGATTACACTGGTCAACACTCATTTTATTGCCAATCATAGAGTGATTTTGGGGTAACTTTGTGGTGCTGATTCCGAATATGACATCGGTTTTGCTAGATTGGCTCTAATTTATGAGATAATTGGTACCCCATTGAAACACGTAAAAATGCAAAAAATTTAATGTTCAGGCGGAGCCTACTTACAAATCGCATTGAAATTGTCTCAAATCATACAAAAGTAAACACATGAAATACATAATGGCATTTTATTCGGTCTCACCATCTAGAATGTTCCGGTAGTTTCCCATATGCACGCGTTGTGGTTACGTTTCCTATTAATTGAGGGTATTCATTATCTCAAGAACTAGAGCCAAATCGGAAAAACTACTTTCATTTTGGAATTCAGCAACCCCAAAATACCCTAAATTCGTACGAATTTCCTTGGCAACGAAAAAAAAAAGTTTTTTTGTTGACCTGTGTTATAGTTAGATTGGCTTTAAGGGAAACACGTCGTTGATTTACATTCCGAGTCAACACTATAGTATTTCAATTGTGAGCAACAATTACAAAGATCGCAGCAGGTCAGTACGGGGCTCCAATAAACCTTAGCCCCCCCCCGCCCATGGCCTAAAGCCCTAAACCATCAGAGGTACAGTAAAACTAAACATACCTTACAAAAGAGAATTTAATCCTGCATTTAATGAGAAACAATTAAAACTTGGTGTTCCCGCCATTAGCTTCCAAGACAGCCTGAATTCGCTTTGGGTAGCTTGCCAAAAGTGACGTGAATAGATCTTGATCGTTACGCAAATTTGCTAAAACAGTTTCAATGTGTTGCGTCATTGTATCCTTCGAAAATCGATTTGCTGCAGGTTCTTGAAACAAGAGACATTCAACCTTGTCCTTTATAACTGATCCAATGTGTTCACAGACGTTCAGGTCAGGAGAATTTCCTGGCCATTCTTCATTTCCAAAGAAATCGATCTCATGGTTCCGCAACAACTGTTGAGCGGCTAATGCCTTAAAGCAGGGGGCCTTATCGCGCAGAAGTGTGACCTGATCGACATCCATAACATTGTTTGGGTTTCTTAGAAAAGGAATGACATGCTGGGATAGAATAATATCACGAAAATACTGGCCATCCCAACTCTGACCATTTGGATTCAGCACCCACATGAGCTTCTTTGCAGTGAACAAAACAAACACACCAACACAGTCTGGACTTTTTAATAATTCGCGATAATGTTCATTGTCATCGATTTCATCTGGTGTTGTGGCCCACACTCGATCATTTTGGTAGTTAGGCCGACGTGTTACGTAAACAAAAAATTCATCGGAGACAGCTAAATGCATGAAATCATCCACATCCCATTCTTCAAGATAATGGACAAACCACATTCTGTCATCGATGTTAAATTGAGTTTTTCTTGGCTTTGGAAGTTCATGCCAAGGCTTTAAACCTTGCCTATGACGGTACAGTCGAATGATCTCACCACTAACGATCTCTCCTCTCAACACTTCGATTTCTCTAGAAAGTTTAGCACGGCTGTTTTTCCGCTTACGCGTACCGCTTTCAATGATGTCCTTTGTTTCCTGAGAGAGTGGCAAATTTGGGCACCCAGATTTGGTTGTATCCATTTCACATTCATCCAAAGTTTTATTCCAATTTCTTTTGACGAAGTCCTCACTTCTTCGCAACTTTTTGGCTACCAATGAACGTGTTATAAAGGTGGCTCCAGCATCACGAGCTTCCCGAAATGTTATTGCTGGTATGCGATCTATCACACGTTGTCTCTCCGAATCACCAATTAATTGAGAAGCCATTATATTATCACTTTATCAGCTAGAGTAATTTTAATACCTGCAATAAATAAAGAATTTTATATATTTTTATAATCACTAAAAGCTATTTCGATATAAGTAAACATGTAAGCTGCAAATAGGGGGGGGGACTAAGGTTTTTTGGAACCCCTTATATAATCAATATGGTAGCAAATGACGTAGCCACGCCTAACGATTTCGTTCGCTATATTTCGCAAGCTACGCCTTGCAAACATTAAAATCTTGTTACAACAGGATCCTTTAAACTACCACGCACGCACACATACATACATACATACATACATATATCATCTTGTTACAACAGGTAACTTTCAAATACCCCACACACGCGCGTACACACACACACACACACGATTTTTTACTGAATAGCACAGTTACAAAGACACTAGACTATTAGAACACGAATCCTGTAAATAGAATAGTGTAAAAATATACCAGTATATATAAAACAAAATGTAAAATTACTGCTGCATTTGTATTAGGAATATCCGGCAGGATATTGGATACAGGATATCCAGTATCGGTTTATATATAATCGGCGAATTTACTATCCGGCCCATTCCTAAAATATATAGATATATATATATATATATTATATATATATATATCTATATATATATACACACACACAGACACACAGTATATATATATATATATATATATATATAATATATATATATATATATATATATATAATATCCTATAAAATTCTTAGTGAATTAACTTCTTTTTTTTTTTTTAAATGATCTTTTGAATTTTGAAACGTGTCTATCTATTAATTTTTTCTTCTATTTTTATTTTGTTTGTTTGAAACTTTAAGGAAGGACGTCACAAACAGAAAGAAGACCAATTTTATTTTTCATTCGCTTTTATTGAATTTTTATTTCAAGACAAAAGTTTGAGCGTTATTTTCTGTCATAAAATAAATTGTTTCTATTTTTTTGTGAATCATTCATATACGCTATTTTTCATTCTTCAATTTTGAATAGTTGGTTGGTTAGATTTGTCAAATAAAATATAAGGGAACAATGGGATAAAAGTAACGTATTTTCCTAAAACACACACACACACACACACACACACTCACACTCATATATATATACTATATATAAAAGTGAATTTCTTCCTACAACTATATTGCCAAATAGAACATAACATAACCTATATTCTAACTTAGCCGGTTGACATAACCTAACTTAACCAAACCAGATCTAACCTAACTTTAATTAATGTTAATTATATCTGGCATACCACGTATAGGAGCAATTATATATGTTTAAAGTGACCCCACAAAAACGAACCTCCTACATAAAAAGAGTAGCGATTGGTCGCATGCAGGAGGTAAGGCAACATTGAATAGGACTTACTAAAAGTTATATATATATATATATATAGGGTGAACCAAATGTAGGTGGACAGTAAATGATAACGTTTATTTTGAGAATACATATTTAATTTTTTTGTATACTATAATACAAAATAAAATTTAAATAAATTTAGTTATAATATTTAATATAATATAACACAAACACCATAGTTATAATGAACACCATAGTTATAATATAATATAACACAAACCGTATTCAACCTACTGTCCACCTACTTTGGTTCACCGTGTATATATATATATATATATATATGATGAATAAAACCACGAAGGAAAAAAGAAACACAAAGGGGTGCTCAAGCGCTTTCGTCTAATGACATCCTCAGGATTAGACGAAAGCGCTTGAGCACCCCTTTGTGTTTCTTTTTCCTTCGTGGTTTTATTCATCATAAATACTTTTCACGTGTCACTTTCGTGAAATAATTTTTCATATATATATATATATATATATATATATATATATATATATATATATATATATATATATATATATCTATATATATATATATATATATATATATATATATACTGTATATATGCTAGTACCATGTGTGGGTGTATGGTCAGAGTGGTGCTACAGTGAAAATTTTCTTCAAATTTAATCATAATTCATTAATAGATGTTCCTTAAATATCGCTACTATATATATATATATAATATAATATATATATATATATATATATATATATATATATATATGTAACGAACAATTCGGGCAGAAGCAAAACTAAGGTTTTAATAATGAGCAAGAGCAGAATATATTTTTATTTTATTTTTTACAAAACCTTGAAGCACCATCACGCATGGCGTATAAAGTGCTTCAGGTGTGGAATTTAGCCATGTGTGTGTGTGTGTGTGTGTGTGTGTGTGTGTGTGTGTGTGTGTTCGGTTAGTGGGGGTGCTGGTCCACCTTTTCTCTTCTTCATCACCTTCTATATTTTAGGTATATTGGAGTATGTCTGCCTTCTCACCCATATATATATATATATATATATATACAGGGCGTCCCAAAAAAATGTATACACACTTTAACAGCTGATAGCTCAATTGATGTTTCTTTCTTTCCAAGTTAAACCCATTAGAATTAATAATGGCAGTCAGACTAAGCTTTGAACAAAGGAAATTCATTCTAAAATGCTACTGGAAGTGTGAAAACGCAGTTGAAGTGCAAAGACAGTTTAGGAGGGAGTTTCAAACAGATCCACCAACGCGACTTACCATCACTCGAATTAAAGATAAGTTTGAAGCCGATGGAACTGTTCAGAATGTCCACAAGAAGCGTTCCGGAAGACCACGGACATCGACAAGCCCCACAAAGCAAGAAAGAGTACTGGAAACGTATCACCAAAGTCCAAGAAAATCTGTGCGGCAAGCGAGTCGTGAGGTAGGAATTTCAGAATCGTCTGTCCAACGCATTTTGAAGCGCTGTCAATGGAAAAGTTACATTCCAAGATTAGTCCATGCTATTAATGAAGATGATCCGGACCGAAGAGTGGAGTATTGCGAGTGGTACTTGGCACGATGTGGATGTGGATTGGACGAAGGGGTTTCGTAGAATACCCTCCGCGTTCACCAGACCTCACACCACTAGACTTTTTTTTATGGGGATACTTAAAAGACAAAGTCTACGCTATAAAACCTGCAACAGTCGCTGAATTGAGGGCAGCCATTGAACGAGAATGCACACAAATACCAAACGAAATGTTTCGTGATGTTTGCCATTCCATTGCTTCGCGTTATCAGCAGTGCCTGGACCAGAACGGACGTCAGTTTGAAAACAGGCGTTGACAAAACAATTAAATAATGTCTGTAGATTCTATTACATTTTGAAAATGAAATGTATTTTAATAAACACTGCCTTTATAATTATTTAAAGTGTGTATACATTTTTTTGGGACGCCCTGTATATATAGTATATGTGTGTGTGTATCAGAAAATGTGTATGAGAAATTAAACAGCCAACAACACACTGCGTTGGTCTTTCTCGACTCGTCAAAGCATTTGATACACTTTCCCTAGGAAATATTACTGAATAACTTTCACATATTTCGATTGGTTTAAATCATGTCTGCGAAATCGTCATCATTATATCAGATTAAAAGATAATTTATCCGAAAAGGTGATGCTAACTAGTGAAGTTCCACGAGCATTAGTGTATATAGGGGAGGCCATGACGCTATGGCACCCACTTTGTACAGCAAAATAAAATACGGCTTGATGTAAAAAAATTTAAATTCATTAAATTATTAAAAAAAAATTTAATATTTATGTGGATTACGATAGTATAGTAATATACACATAGTGTTCATTTTGAAATTGAAATTTTTTCCATTTTTTTTTTGTCTTCCAGTTTCAATTTTCAAACAACCACTATCCTAAATGGCGTCGGTAGGCAGTGGCACAAAGTTTACTGTTTTCAAGCCGTCCGAACGTTTTTCTCGTCTGTTTCAGTTTGTGCTTGTTTGTGGTTGTTTGTACCTGGGATATCTTTTATACAAGCAGTTGCATATACTAATTTAGCGATTATATCACTACATTCCGCAAATTCCACGCAGTTGTTTAAACTTTCTATACAGAGTAAGAATCGCGTGTCCATTATAGACGAGTTTATATTATATACGGTATATCAAATTTAATTTTTTAAAATTGCAAACAGCTAATGGCAAAATGTGGGGTCCCCCCCCCCCCTCTTCTAGTTAAACCTATATACGCCACTGCCCACAAAGATCTACCGTATTCTTGCCCCATTACTAGTTCTAATTCACGTCAACAATTTTAATCTCTCAACCACATAAAATTACGTACAATACGCAGATGATACCACTCTTACTTCTGCCCATCATAACTCAGCCTTTCTCATTAATGAAACGAACAGGCAATTACAAAATGTGTATAAATGGAGGTGTGCCAATAAACTTTTATTGAACCTGTCAAAGCCATCTTATATGATAATTACCGCAAAACATATAAATGCAAACTGTCAAATAAAAATTGGGAATACCACTTTTGCAAGAGTGAATGAGATTAAAGCTCTTGGAGTTAATTTAGACGAAAAACTAAATTTAAAAAGTCATGTCCACCATACCAAATCTAAAATATCAAGATTTCTATTCATATTGTTTAAACTACTAGTAATTAAGACCTCAAAACATACTCCTTACCCTGTATTAGTCCTTCATTCATCCGCATCTCTTATTTTGCATTACAACATGAGGTAGCTCGACGAAATATAAAAAACATCATTTGGAAGTAATTCATAAAAAATGTCTGCGAACTCTCGCGAATAATGACAACAGACAAAGTCACACTTTCCCAATGTTTACTTGTACAAATTACACTTATACTTATACAAATTCACTGTTGGTGTTAATATGTTCAAAGTTATCAATAAAAATCAATATACATAACCCATTCAAAGAGCAATAACCCCCTCCATCAAATACACCATCATTATAACACCAGACTGCCAAAGGATTTTATTCACAAAGCAAACTATACAACGGAAACTGCGGGAAACGCACTCTCTTTCAGAGGAGCAGATGTATGGAATACAATTCCCATATCAGAGAAGCTTCATCACTAAATGTATTTCGCAAATCACTGAGGAAGTACGTACTTCATTATCTCCTTCTGATATAGAAATTCAGCACTGCCATTATTACTATAGTAATTATCCCCACTTTATAATTAATTATCTAAAATACGCTAATTTCATAAAGGACGTTTAATTTAATAATTTATCTTTCTTTTATACTTTTTATTAAGCATCATTTACTTTCTAATAAATACACAATAAATCATTTAATTTAAAAATATAAATTTTTTTACTTTTTATAATGTGTTTATTATTATTATTACTAGTACAGTTCCCGCCGCTTCGCTGACGGTTAGACAGGCTAAACTACAAAAAAAGAACCCAGCCGTGAAAATTTTGAGCTTCACATTGTGTCAACATTTCTGAATCTGGTATCTCCCAAAACCTCCTCACCCCCATTCATACAACTTGGGGGCTAACCCCCTCCCCCATTACCCCCACCCCTCTCCATTACCCCACCCATCCCCCATTACCCCCACCCCCACCCTTCCCCCATTGCTAAACTACAGAAAAGAACACAGTCATAAAATCTTGAGCTTCACATTGCCGCCCGTAATACAATTTCTGAATTTTTTTTACAATTTCTGAATTTTTTTCTCACAATTTTTCTCACAATTTCTGAAAGTGTGACGGACAGACAGACGGACAGACGGACAGCTCTCTTATTATAATATATAGATAGATTATTATTATTATTATTATTATTATTATTATTATTATTATTATCACTATTACTCATTTTTTGCCATTTTCATCTCTCTTATGTAATAAACTAAATCTCATTAAATTTTGTCTAAAAAGCCTCCATGCTTCCAATGGCATATTCAGATTAGAGTACAGTGAATATATTAATGTCATATCAAATATATATACACACACCCGGACACAAAATCGTATCCACGTTAGAAATAAGTAAAGACAGAATATGAAGCATGACGAGGAATTTCAGCAGAGGACTCAGATGTCAGTCTATTGACGTATCAAACGTACATTCTGCTTCATTATGCATTCTACACAATGTACTATAAACAAATGTTGTTTTACATTTTCAAAGTCACTCACCGATGACGTGACACACAAACGTTTGCCTTCATTTGGAATATAGTAAAACATTTGCCTTCTGGAAAAGATATAGTTTATTCTTTGTGTACTTAATTCTGGAGAAATGCCATCTACATTATTACATTTAGGTACACGTAATATTCAGTATCTACACTTTATGAAAAGATATACAAAATTATTACACATATTATAGTGGTAATGCGCATGCGTAGGTCACATTAATTAAATTTATATGATAATGAAAGTAATAATGGTATTATACAGACATTAAATTCGTGTCTTATTCCTCGTAAATCCTTTAAACAAGCGTGGATTTCGGAAGGTAAAGATGTATGATTCGGGAGATCGAGAAGATGTTTTAGGCGAAGATACTGTAAAAGAGAATTCCTACATCATAATGACGTACGTGAATTGGATCGATTCGGAATTAACTCCGATTCGATATTATTCCAGTTAAACGAGTCAAGATTGGATTTAATTACGGTTAGTATGAGTCGATTAATTCCTTTCGATTTAATTACGTTCTGTCTACCTCCGCGCCCCCTATGTCCTATGCAATAGCTTCGTATGTACGATTTCTTTAGTTCTGAAACAATATTTCAAGCTCGAACGTATCTAAAATGTCAAATGTGTATAAAATATTAATAGTTACGCGCAAATTTCCACGACTGTTATTTATATATATAGTTAATGTCATCATGCTTCATATTCTGTATTTACTTATTTCTGACGTTGATACGATTTTTGTATCCGGTTGTACATATACTGTATATATGCTCATTTATGTAAGTCGATATGAAATGCAGTCGAATCTGCTGGTGAATTTGTATAATGTTATAGGATATAAAACTAGATGAGAGAGAGAGAGAGAGAGAGAGAGAGAGAGAGAGAGAGAGAGAGAGAGAGAGAGAGAGAGAGAGAGAGAGAGAGAAATTGTACGTTCTCGCTCGCTCGTAATATCCTTTAGTTTGATCTTTAACTCACTAAAACCTGACATTCATATCAATGATTCAATCTTTACATTTTCTTTATGAATAGGTGATAACGGCTTAGCTTTATTCCGGGAGTGAAAATACTGAAAGTGGTATTAACAGACACCTTCATAGATATTTAGAGATAAACAGATTAACAGATAAAAGGAGTCTGTTTACGTACTTCAACAAAGAGAAGTTGATGTTTCTGTCATAAAAGGAGATTCTGTTTATCGAGTTTGGAGGAATACAAAGGGACAGCGGGATTAAGTGAAGAACTCCGGGACGAACATGGTTGTTTGATGGGGTTGTTTAAATTTAATTTTAACCTCCCTCGCAACATCTAAAGTCATATGACAAAGGGGACCTACAAGTTTACGCGGAATTCGAACCATGTAAAGATCGCTACATAATCTGAAGCGGAAGACGGTCACTCGTCCAACTACCGAGAGGCCCAACGTTCCTTAACCTCTTCGCTGATCTAACGGGAAGCGGTATTACAAAGTGGCCATGATGAGCACCAGTTGTATATGAGAAAAGAAAGAAGGTAGATACGCGATACTTTATACGGGGTGCTCGTGATATCTTTACAAATTCAATTGAAATTTAATTGAAATTGTAAAGGTAATTTATGGGCACTGATACATGAAATTAAAATTTAAAATTTAAAAAATTAAAATTCACTATTTGGCATATTCAATTTAAATTTTAAATTTTAAATTACTTTGAAGTGTAATATAATTAGTGTTTTAATTTAACCTTTTTTTTTCAACTATGCCAATGCTTCAAATCCCTTTAAAATCACATTTATTCTCGGCCTGTTATAGTTTATTAACTTTAATTATGTCCTGTTGTATAGTGTGTCCGAAAAGTCGCTACCCCATGAGAAATACATTGAAACTAGGGCATGGTTAATTAATAATTTTTAGGAAAAAGTGATGAATGATGAAATTTTCTAATTAATCAATGATTAACTGATTAAAATTTATTAAAAAATAAATACTCCTGAAAAGAGTAAGAAAGAGCTTTATTGTTTCTATTGCGTGAGATAAGACCGAAAAAAACAGTTTGCTCAAACATTTAGTTTGCTTTAGTTCAAGAAATCAGGCATGGGCGGATTAGACAGTTTATACATGCAAAAAGGTACCAAATTCAAATGATACATTACAGAATTTAAAGTAAAATGATGCTGAAATTATGAGGAAAATTAATAATTTCTCATCATTTTCTAAAAAATATTTTTAGATTAATTAATGATTAAATTCGAAACAATGATTAACTGATTAATTGATTAATCAGAACCATGCCCTAATTGAAACTCGTTCACCAGTATTTTTCATTAGTTTGGCTAGTTTCGCTCTTGAGATCGTCCCTCTGCAAGATTCCTAATGGAACACACACAGACACACACACACACACACTCTTAACTCTCTCTTCTGTATGCAAAATTACTCGTGTGTATATATATATATATATATACATATATATACACACGAGTAATTTTGCATACAGAAGAGAGAGTTAAGAGTGCATAAAAGTTGAAACTGTAAACTTAAGAGCCAAATAAAATAAAATAAATAGTTCAATTTGGCAATTATTTCTGTTAAAACAACAAAAAAAAAAATTGTGAAATTCTTCATTTTATCAATAGATATTATTCAGTTCAATTCAACTAAAAACAACAACTGAATAATGAAATGGTACAGCTTACAAAACCTGGTTGTTAGTATAATCGAAGTGAATCCGGTTCTTTCTTATTTGGTGACGCGATTAAAAGTATAAGAGTGCAATTAGTTTTTGGAAGAAGCTTTAAAAGTTTCTAATTAAGGCTATTGTCCCCCCATTAATAGACTCCTTTCTTCCTTAACTTCAATTGAAAGTGTAATTAGTTCCTCTTTTATTTTCCAACGCCTCCATGAAGGGGATCATGATGATATTACGGAAAGGTCGACGAGGTTCTTTTGTATTCGCATGCGCATGCGAGCTGTCCTCGAAGACGAGGATCCTTCCTTCCGAAAGATACTTCAACATACAAGTCGAGAAAAGGGTTACGTAGGAATAAGGAAAACAAAATGTGGGTATCACAGAAACACCAAATTACGTCAGGTTTGATGGAATTTATGTTTCACTTCATTCACTGATGAAACAATCCTAACAAATCTCTTTTTTAGAAATTTTGAATGTGACAAAACATTATATGTTCCATCAATTTTATGATGACGTAATTTGCGTCTAAAGGTTTTGTCAGTTTTGCTATTGTATATATATATATATATATATATATATATTTTTTTAATAGCCGAAATATTTGGCAATTTGCCAAAGAAATTTGCACATGCACAATTAATACATTAATGATAACATACTGTCTTTGGTATCATCGTAAAACTTTTTTAATTTTGTTAATAAAATCAAATGAAACCCGCATACTGCTTTTGAGTAATGATGGGTTGACGTATTGAATTCCATAACCACTTTGTAGTTTTAATACTGTCTATTTATCAAAAAAGAACCAAAAATGAAAAAGTAAATGACATATTAGATATAACAAATGGAAATTTACACCAAATCTTTCCGAGGAAGTTCACGAATCTTGACAGATGTTGCTAAATTCATTATTTTAGTACTCAAAATACAGCAATACCCCGATTAACGCGGTTAATTCATCCGCGGGAAGTACCGCGTTATGTGAATCAGCGTTGATCGGGGAATGTAATCAATATGAAATAAAGTGTTTCGTTCTCAGATGTCAAAATGTTAAAGAAAAATCTGAAAAAACTGTCGTTTTGCGTGAAAATGGACTAGTTTTAATTGTGAAACAACTGCAAACAATTAAGTTACGAATATGTTTAATATTTAGCTAAAAGTGGGCTCATTATTACGTTCTTTTTTAATCTGTCAAACCATCCGCGAGACCGCGACTAGCAAGAGTAAAAGTTTCTTCATACGTTAGCGCTTTCAAATGAATTGTCATCTCGCTAGGCTGAATTCTTTTGTTTTTTACAATCTTCAAGCCAAACAGATAAAAGCTGTTCCCTATTTACCATTGTATACTGTATGTTTAATTTTTAGTTAAAAATTTTTAGTTAAAAATTAACCCTTTTAATTTTGGAAAAAATATGTTGATATTTTCTAAATTTTTAAAAATCGCGCTTATTTTTAAAATTAACTTTGTTCCATTTAACGTTAAAAAATGCATCTGTTTTTTAAATTTTTATTTAAATATTAAATAATAAAGTACAGAGAAATTTTTTTTGGTTAAAAATGTTTGCTACAAAAGCGTGCGAGAGCGAATCTGAAGCATCGCTGTTCGGGGAATGGTGTCAAGGTTTTATCAGCGTTATGGCGAATCAGCGTTAAACGAATCCGTGTTATGCGGGGTATGCCTGTACACGAGTGATGTTCATAGGTAATTTTTCTTAATACGTCTTTTTATAAAAAAAAATTCTTAGGTGATACAAAATCGGATGGAAAGTTGTACCTCAAAAAAGAGTCTGTGGCTGACGGAATGATTTTCGACGAAGCGATGGAAATACAGTTCTCTGTGTACGTAAAAGGATTGGAAGGAATAAAGAAAACGAAACGCGGAAGGATAAGATTAAAACGAAACGTCTACGTATAAGGGTTGCGGAAGCATAAGAAAAGCGAAACTCCTCTACAGATATAACCAATATGATTTCGGAAATTGGACAAACCCATAAATATATATCTGAATCAGTCTTTGATTAGAGACCCTGAACGTCTGCGTGTACCATTAATTAAAACCAATATCTCATAACCTTATGAAAAAACTAGATGGGGTTCACAATAAAGCAATTTCCTTCATATGAACCAGAAGCTCCCTGGCATGAACTCAAAGTAATGAAATTTTTTTAAAATAGTAAACTCTTTCTCGAGTCACTTCAGAGAGAGAGAGAGAGAGAGAGAGGAGAGAGAGAGAGAGAGAGAGAGAGAGAGAGAGAGAGAGAGTAAACAAACATACGACATGAAATACATAAAAATCATTTCGCGAGAGAGCAAATAAGATTAGATGAGATTTCAAAAAAGCAAAACACTGATTTTAGCAACGTTTCTTTAAAACAACTAAAATGATCCGAAGATTTTCACTTCCAATTGCCACCGAATAATAAACAGAGAAAGGAAATATTAGAAAAAAGTTTTAAGGCCAACATCTAGCTAGCTGCCTGATGACTCTTTCACTGGTCTATACTCTTTCCTTTTTTTAACCGAAACGAAAAGCAAAAATGAACTTAGTCTTAAAAACTCTTCCTTCCTTCCTGACCTCCTCCTTCCTTCCTGACCTCTTTCTTCCTTCTTCCACCTCCAATCCATTTCCTCTTCTAATCTATATAAGCAAGACAATATTTTTTTTCGCATTTTTGTATATAGAAAATGTATTCGTGGTATCTTTGAAGATACGAATGCTATAAGGGACCTTCAGTGATACGTCTGGCGGCGAGGGAAATAAACTCAGAGTCTTGACGAATTCCAATCAATAAATTCACTGAGGAAAACGCTGTTTTTGAGGATGGAGCGTTGATTTGGTTGGCACTCGTAATGCCATATTAATATTCCTTAATTTTAAACGATGAAAAATGTCGTTAATTTTTAACAAGCTCATACTTCTTACATTTGCTGTATGGATTAATGCAAATGTCATTAGTTTGTTTTCGGTATGGAAGAAGAAAAAAAAAGAGAAAAAAAAGGATCATTTGTTTTTGATTTTTTTAAATTCTATCGAAGACAAACTTTTCTTTTATTATCATTGCTTTTGTTAACGAGAATGAAACGCAAAATAAAAAGAACGAACAAGAAGACTCAAAGGGCGTGGAAACAACAACAACAACAACAACGACAAAAAATGTCTGGAAAAGGGCCTCGTGCAGCCTGACCGATGGAATGAGGAGGATAATATGAGGTCGAGGAATAAGGAAATGAGAGTCTGAAATTCATCACGCAGAAATTCGGGTCCACAAAGGCGAAGAATGTAGCGAAACAAAGAGTGGAAAACGGATCGTTTCCCTCCTAGAAGCGAGGAAGTAAACGCATGCCTCAGTGTGCAGATTTGCGGAAGGCACAAGGGAAACCTTGCAGAATTCTAACACACACACACACACATAAACATAGCCTGTATGTTATAATTTTCTTTGGTGTATATATAAGGTGTCCCCCAAAAAATGTCCCTATTTTCATAATGTATGTATTTTATTAATGAGTAACCTTGGTTAACCTTGATTATGCTTCCGCTGAAATTTTTCATTTTGACGAAGGTCAAGCATGTTGCTCCACTTTAGACCTACAGCTTAACGTGAATCCGAACCACGACCCATCACGAGTGGTCAGAAATTACCGATGGATTCGTAGTCAGCTATGCCAACCACTACACCACCGAGGATTTCTTCTTCAAAAAGGTAACAGATTGGTTGTTTATTCTGCCTACAGTAAACCTATACATTTCTAATCCTTCATTACTTAATAACTAATAAATATTGTATATTAACTCCGTTCTTTCACCATTTCATACTTAAAGCAATAACTTTTACTTATTCTACGAAATTAGGAAAAGATCGTACCACTACTAATAGACTTACCACAACTAATTAGCTAGTTGAAGCTTAGCTTAGCTATGTCCGGACCTCCTAATTAGTTTGTTCCAAAAAGAAAAACTGCATTACCCAAGATCCACAGTGGTTTCATGCAGCAGGAAGGAGCACCTCCACACACTGCTCGTGAAACTCTCAACTTTTAGAGGAAACATTTATCCGGGCAACTACACTGCGTTCGCACTTATTAAGCAGATTACATTTTCTCCAATGTTTTCAAAAGTTTTCCCCGATTTCAATGAAATTTGTAGCAAATAATCACTATATATAGCAGCATTGATGGTATTCATTTCGATAAAATATTTTGATAATTAAAATAATTATCTCATTTTATTGAAAAATATGTAAAATATTGTGTTCCGACTTATTAAGCAAGTATTCTATTTACAAATCTAAATGGTGAAAATAGGTAAGAAGAAGGATTTAACATTGAATGAGAAAAGAAAAATAGTCAAGTTACTCGCTGAAAATATAAAATCTATTGAAATTGCGAAGCAGTTTGGCAGAGCTTATCGAACTGTAAACAAGTTTGTAGCGGAGGGTACCAAACTGAGGCAGCGAAGTGATAAAGGAGCTATAAGAAAAGTGACAAGGCGGCAGATATCTGTAATCAAGCGCAAATTGCAAAGCATCCATTGTCCTCAAGTAAAGAGGTTTTTGAGCAGGCTGGCATACATAATGTACCAAGAACATCTCGATGTGGAATCCTCCAAACAATTGGCAAGACGTGTAAACCTACGATTCAGTCACCATTAACACCCAGGTACGAGAAGCAGCGTGTTGAATGGGCGCGTCAGTACGTGAAAACAGATTTTAATACTGTATTGTTAACCGATGAATGAAGAGCAACCCTTGAGGGATCTGATGGTTGGTCAAGAAGATGGATTGCTAAGGGTCAATCTCTACCATGGAATGAGGTTTTCTTTTAGAAAGTTTGTGTAAGACTGGGCATTCATTTTTACACCATCAGGCACTCTGTATGGGACAGCTACTTCATTGCCTATCAATCCTGCCCAAAACATGACCTTCTGTATATACTTCCTATATAACTTAATTGTATAATGGAATGTGGAATGCAGGTTTCTACTTATAACATTAAATCACTATATTATCATTATCGCAGATACATAATTAATTCTTTTAGCTTTCTCTTCTTGTTATTATAAGATTTAGGTTCTCGTTATCTCAATGACTGTAGATCACTGTCATTTCAATTCCCATTCCCATTCCAAGTCCGTAAATGGGAATACTCGAAGTAAAAATTCCAAATTTAGAAAAAACATTTCCTTATTTGGGAAGAGATAAAAGGAAAAGTTGGGCCAATTGCGAACTCGAGGAATTCTACGATTCAAAAGTGAGAAATCGTATAGAGTAAGAATGAGATTGGATCAATTTGAGAATTGCCTCCTTTGAAATTCTCACGCACTTTCGGATTTCTCGCTATCGAGCGAAGAATGAAAGAGAAATAGCATCGGGTGGGAGGAGACCGATTGTATGATACATACTCGACCTTGAATCAATTCTTAGAAACGATTCTCCTTCGCACCAGATTCGGAGAATCGTCAATGAAAGTCTTACTAAATCCTCTTTCTACGATGACTGGTGCTCATGGGGAAACTTAATAATCTCTCTCTCTCTCTCTCTCTCTCTCTCTCTCTCTCTCTCTCTCTCTCTCTCTCTTTGATAAATTTGTAAATATTTTAATGATAATTTATTCTATTTGTTCATCGATACGTTATTAAATTGTGAAAAGAATAACTTCATTTCGAAACAATTAAATATTACCTTAAATAACTTGAAATACAAAAGATAAATAATAATAATAATAATAATAATAATAATTGTTTAATTTTATTCGTAGCATCTATGAAGGTCATACGGTGGGGAAGACCTACAGCTTCACGTGGGATTCGAACCACTACCCCACCGAGAAAGACCACCCGGAAAAGCACCTTCATCGCTGGGTCTGAAGTCCGGGCTGATACTCGAACCCAGGACCTTTGAATTAACTCTAGTTATACCGGTAGGTAGACCGGCGGGTATGAAGATTGAAGGTGCGGCTGAAGAGGTATAATTATACGGCGTCACGTCCGTATAGCTCAGTAGGTAACACCGTTTCCCTATAAGCAAAGTGAAGACACCGAGGTCAGGGAATTCGAATCCCGATGGTGCTGGTAGTAATAACCCAAAAATTAGCGCAATGGGCCAGATTAGTTGGCCTGAGTGCCCCGTCAGTCTTTGTCCCTTCTCATTGATTATTATAATATTTATATGAAATTATGAAGTATGATGGCACATAATTAGGTTTTAAACACAAACTTCAGGTTACCTCGGGATAGCAGACATATCGAAAAATGTTTCTCTATTTGAAAGAACTTCTTAAACTTTTCAGTTCCAGTCGGACTGTAATGTCCCATCGGAAATAATAATAATAATAATAATAATAATAATAATAATAATAGCAATAATATTAATAATAATCTATACTATAATAAGAGAGCTGTCCGTCTGTCCGTCCGTCCGTCTGTCCGTCCGTCCGTCTGTCCGTCCGTCACACTTTCAGAAATTATGAGAAAAAATTGTGAGAAAAAAATTCAGAAATTGTATTACGGGCGGCAATGTGAAGCTCAAGATTTTCATGACTGTGTTCTTTTCTGTAGTTTAGTCTGTCTGTTTGTCTGTTTGTGAAATTTATCCCGGGCAGTAATGGGGGAAGGGTGGGGGTGGGGGTAATGGGGGATGGGTGGGGTAATGGGGAGGGGTGGGGGTAATGGGGGAGGGGTTAGCCCCCAAGTTGCATGAATGGGGGTGAGGAGGTTTTGGGAGATACCAGATTCAGAAATGTTGACACAATGTGAAGCTCAAAATTTTCACGGCTGCGTTCTTTTCTGTAGTTTAGCCTGTCTAACCGTCAGCGAAGCGACGGGAACTGTACTAGTAATAATAATAATAAATCGTACTAAAATGCTACATTTCTTCAAATGTTTCTACATATTTATAATAAGTTTAGTTTAGTTATCGGAAAAGGAACCAAAAATGTGTGTAATGAAAGTGATTAATTACTAAAATACATTGTGTCCATAAATTATTTTTACAAATTCAGTTGAAAGTGAATTGAATTTGTAAAGATAATTTATGGACACCCTGTATTTGGTTTCGAAATAACAATAAATCTTATATTTTTTTTGGTCTAAAGAGAAAAAATATTCGTGAACCAAAAAACTAAAATGATTACCAAAGACATCAAATGTAAAAAAATTAAAAAATTAAAATATCAAATTAAACTTTTATTTTTTTACCTGAATTTTAAATTAAATGATGATAAATTTAACAGCAAGAAACTAATTTATTATTATTATTATTATTATTCCACAAATTTAAGGTATGATAACTATTTTTTCCCGAAGATTCTCACTTCAAGGAAATATGGAGACAGTTCTCATACGAAAGAGTTCATATAATGGAATAATCTCAAAATCTTATAAAATCTTAATATAAATAAGTAGATGCACTGTAAATAAATATATGCACTGTAAATAAATATATGCACTGTAAAGAAATATATGCACTGTATATTCGATCGAACAAAGAACAGTGGAATAAATCCAACAGAATAAAGTCGCATGGAACAAAATTGATAAAATTAGATTGAATAAACTACTGTAAATTCGAACCCTAAAAAGGTGACCGGAAAAGGTGAGAACTGGAAGTAAGTCAACTATTTACTGGCCGGTTAGACTACCAATAGTGGATACCATTGAATTATTTTGTTGAGAAACTAATTTGAGTTGCTCTTTATATTTATTATAGTCTAATCTTATTTACTAAAACTGTGTTTAATGAATGCAAACATTGTGCCGTGAAAGGCAGTTCATATTACAGTAAGATCTCGTTATAACGTATTTCTGGTGACTTTATAATGAAACTGCTTAATATGTGTGAAGAAAAGAGACAATAAAAAATGTGCTGTAGTCTTACCATATGTAGCCTACTAGTAGCCTATTATTTGTCATAGTTTGGAGAAAATTACTCGCCACTGTTAACATAACCACACAATTACGAAAGTAATCAGACGTTTTTGTTTTCAAGTCAGCGAAAGTACTATTTTTCATAAATGAAATAAAATTATACTTCACAATACACTATGTACACACTTTCAATACAACGTATCACCATACGTTATACCATTTAAATACGTTATAACGGGAACAGAAACTGTGTCAGGGTCTCTAAAATTAACGAGTAAGACTGAAAAATAAGCTATTATGAAGCACATCATAGCGCGATTTGACTACATTACTTACGCGGGATACCCGACGGGGATTTATGAAAAGTACATTAATTTGAAAAAGACGTTATTATGAAGTACGTTGTATTGAGATTTTACTCTATCTCAAATTTAGCAGTCCTTTAGATAGATTACTTAAAACTACTGTATGTGTCCCTGGTCCATTACCTGTATACCTGTATACTCTCTGTCATATACAGACATATGCCGTTTATGGTATTATTATTATTATTATTATTATTATTTATTATTATTATTATTAACATAAAATAACTCGGTTCCTGGAAATTCTGAAATAGGTAGTTTCACCTTTGAAAAGGGCGGTTAGATGTTTAAAACCAAGCGAATGCTCTTTCTCTGATGGTTTGGGCTTCTTTTAGATGTTTTAACTTATTTACAAAGTCTCGGGGTTAATGGAAAATCGTGCCTAACGATTGGCACTCTAATGCTGCCATATTCTCCCACCCTAATTTGCATATATTCGACCTTGGAATATGTCGGCAAACACAACGATATTGAAACAACATTTATACTAAGAAATTCACCTGAGAGAAGAGAGAGAGAGAGAGAGAGAGAGAGAGAGAGAGAGAGAGTTAATTGGAGCCTTTATACACGAAATATTCTTTTGTCATTACTCTTAATAACGAACTATTCCTGATAATACGTCGAGAGGAAATTGGAAGCCATTTTGTATCAAAATCGTTTTATTTCGTGTAAACTCGGTTTGATCAACCTTTCGGAAGAAGTCAAAAACATTCTTAGCTATTGAAAATTTCTATCGGTTTCTTTCCCTTCACTCGTTCTTGCACGAATGCGTGACATCATTCGTTCAAAAAACCCCTCTTTCGGCCGTGCGGGACATAAATGGCTCGCGGTAACGTAATGTTCCTGAGAAGGCTAAAACCTAAAAACCATTCAGAAGGAGATTAGAGCAATCTTATTGCTCGATCGTGACGGAATGTGTATATATACGCTATTAGTATATATATATATTATATATATATATATATATATATATATATATATATATATATATATATATACACTGTCGTTTGTAGAAGTTCAAGGTCACACTGCGCTATATTCGAGAAGGGGAGAAAAAATAGTAGATGGTCCTCTTTACAGTGTGTACACTAAATATTTGGAACTATTTGACTTTTCCAAAGTAATGTATTTACGCACAGAGACCATAAATATAAGAGAAAGAACAGCAACTAATGGTCTCTATAATATATATATATATATATATATATATATATATATATAATATATATATATATATATCTGTGTTACTATGCGTGTTACTTACTTATATATATATATATATCGAGAGAGAGAGAGAGAGATTATATATCATATAAAGCGAGTGTAATTATTGAATAAAACTCATTCACGACTAATTTCTTAGTAAATGAAAGATTCTGGGATTTCTCCGTAGACTTTTGAACATTTAAAAGCAAAAATTGGATAGTTGGCTGTTTGTGGTAACTTTAAGGGTAAATGAACGAAAATGCGGTAACATGACCAACAATAAATACATAATTTCAATTTTTTTTTAACTGCAAACAACACACAGTATAATTAATGTAAAGAACGACGCTTGTGTAGAAGAGCGTCCGCACAAGATGAGGAGAGAGAACGAGCAAATGAAAAACGAGGTACCTCCCAGGAATCGAACCCAGGATCATCCAATTGCCGGTCGGATATGCTAACCACGATACCAAGGTCTCCGATCAGTCAAAATCCGTAATTCTCCTACTTACGAGCAGAATCGAATGCTCTGAGGGAGCACCTTCTCACTAAGGAAATTATATACCCATTTCCTACTTTTCATGTTATTCCCATACATTTTGTCGAACGCCTTGGTAAAGTCTGTGTATATTACATCATAGTTTTCATTACTTTCAAGTGCATCAATAATGTTGCTATTTGTTCCATTAGTTGCGATAAGCATGATCTTCCTGATTGGAATCCATGTTGGTTATCATTTAATTTTTTCCGAGTTTCCAAAAAGTCAGATTTTTTTCTCTAACTATTCGTTTAAATATTTTGGTGAGATGAGTTGTAAGCGACACTGGCCTATAATTTTTGGCCTCGGATCGATCTCCTCCTTTATGTATTGGGACTATGGTCGCTCTCTTCGGGGTGCTCGGTATTTCTCCCGTGTCTAGTGATCGTCTCCATATCCAATATAGCGGGTAAGCGATTTCATTCTTGCAGGCTTTGATGAGTGTGGCATTCCATTTGTCCGGGCTTACAGCCGAGTGTGCTTTTAGTTCCCTATAGCTTGTGTAATATCATCTGTTGTAAAGTCGAAATCCGTTATCCTTTCCCTTTGTATTCTTCTTCAAAGAACGTGTTTCTATCGCATATTATTTTATGAATTTTGGGGATAATGAAAGATGATTCATACTGAGCTCTCACTATTTTAGATATCTCTTTTAAATCACTGGATAAAACATTGTTTTCATTTTTCCAAGGTCCGATAGTCGTGTGATTTTTTCGACTTCGTATTTGCAAAATTATAGAAGTACTTTGAGTTAACCTTTATCGCTTCTATAGCGTCTTCTTTTTCTGTATGTTTCTCAATTAGATCTTGTATGATGCAATCTGTACTCTGTAGTTTGTGGTTTAATATTTTTTCTATTGTTATCTTTGCAGTTTCTTAATTTTTACACTCAGTCTTTTTCTCTTTTGGAACATTGACCTCTTTTGTCTCTCGAACCTGCTTCTCTTTCCTCTTTGTTGCATTTTTGGGACATGTCTTTCCACAATTTCCAGTGTCTTCTCCTCTAAGGTTATTAGCATCTCTTCCGTTGTCTTGCCCTTAAAGTTAGTTTTCCAGTTTATTGCTTCCATGCTGGATGCAATACCTTCCCAATTTATAGCTTTGGAGTGACAATTAAAAATTTCGAATTTGCTTCTTTCTAATGTTCGTGTTCTTTCCTTTCCTGTTGCTTTTATATTGGTTGTTACTTCAATAATGTTGTGATCTGCTATTATAGTTGGGGATATTTCTATGTTATCAATTAGGTTGCTGTTGTTTGTGAATACCAAATCTAGGCAGTTGTTTTCTCGTATTTTTTGTTATTTCTTGCGTTAACATAAATTCATCGGCTAGAGCTAGAAACATTTTTGCCTGCTCCTGGTCTTCATATCCTTTTATATCTCATAAATGGAAAATTAAAATCACCATAGAGAAAAATACTTGCGGTTGGGGAGTGTAGATCTTTCATTCAGTTCCTGACCTCTGTAATGGTATCCGAAAATTTTGAATTTAGTGTATTCGGGGTCTATATATTACAATTAGTACCATATTTAATTTTTCAACTTTTGCTGCTACTGATTCTATCTATTTATTTAAAGTACTTATAGCCATTTCTGCCATATGTTTTTCGCGTGTATAAATTGCACAGCCTCCTTTACGCTTTACTGTTCTGTCGGCTCGAAGTATGTTATAGTTGTCAATTTGTATTTCTTTTTTGTCAACACAGGTATCTCAGTTTTCACAGTTCGCTTGGCAGACCTTTAGATGGGTTTCCGTGAGGCATGCAAAGTCTGCTCCGGTTTCTTGCATGAGTCCTTTCATGCAGGGGCGTACACAACATTTATTAAAAGGAGGGGCAGCACACACGCACACACACACACACACACACACACACAATATATATATATATATATATATATATATATATATATATATATATATATATATATATATATATATATTGGTGTGTGTGTGTGTGTTGTTGCAATGTTGCAAAGTTATCGATTTTTGAAAATTTCTTTTTCGAATATCTTTAATGAGAGTAGTAATAATTTTTACAATGGTGGGCCTATGCCCCCTATGCCCACCCCTTATGTACGCCACTGCTTTCAGGTATGTGACTTCGTCCAGGGAATGGTTTGATTTAAGGCTCAGAATGTTGGTTAGGATTATTTTTATTTTTCGCTTTCATTTTTCCTTTTATGAAGTTCAGATTCGCTTTCCAATGGTGGTGCATGTTTCGTTGTATTGTGATCCTCCGAGAATTTTCCTTTCTTTATCTGTTTCGATACTTGTTTTCCCGATACCGCATGTAATTTCTTTCTTTATGCATTCTGTACGGCTCTCGGATCCCGTATTTTTCAATTGGCTTTGTATTTGTTGGATAGTATTTAGTAGTTGAATTGTGTTGGCTACATCTAAAACATCGGTAGCCCTGTTTGTTGCTGGTTTTGACTGTTCACCCGTCGTGTTCCTTTGAGATGATGGTAACGGCATTTTTGCCTGGATTTGCATCTTCTATATCTTGCATAAGTTTTGCAGATAGTAAGGTGGTGGAATTTGCATTTTTTGTTTTTCAAATTTACAATATTCATTTTTGTAATTGAAGTTACATAAAGTGGGATGTGCATAAATGCACTGCCCATCCGGTATCGGCAATGCCTTTTTGCATAATATTTACATACGATACTTTCCACACTTTTAGTTCTTGTAGACTGCTTATTTTCTATGTTTTTAGTTTTTGTTGACTTTTTATCATTATCCTCGTTAGGCAGTTTTACCATAAAGCAGATTGTACTTGTTTGTTTTCTTTCTTTTACGATAATGTCTTCTTTCCGTGTTATATTTCATTTGTTCCTCTCTCATCCACACCTTTTTGTTTTGGGACATTTCGGTCCTGTTTTCGCCCCATTATTCTCTCCTTTTCATTCGTATTCGTATTCTCCATTCCTTTAAGTAACGCAAGTGAATTTACAATCTCGGTATATGCGTCACGCAGAAATTTGATTCCCGTGATTTGTTTGGCGTTCGATACAAAGGATATTTTCCTATCGTCTCAATTCATACAGTTAAAGTCGCGCAATTTTTGACAGAAATCACGCCTGGTTGCAACATTTTCAGTCGTTTCTAAGTTACATAAGTTGCAAATTAGGTGAGAATTTGAACCTTGGCCGTGTTATTTATTACCGTAGTCGCTCAAAACACACACACGCATTTTTATTTCCTGCTGGGTGTCGGTCACGAGAGTTTGGGTTTTATAATCTTTTTCCTGCCTTGTTCCAAACTTTTCTCAAATGCCTACCGTATTTCGACCAAATATACACTTCAAACTTGTGGTAATTTGTATAAAATGTATTGTATTTTCTTACATTCAATGAATTTCACTTCTTAATTTATATGCACGGATTTACTGATACTTTATACACTTTCGGGTGCAGAGAGGATAAATCGCCGAGAAGTTATTCCATTCTTATTTTGATATTAATATGCAGAGAGAGAAACAAAGCGTCCATTCCCAAAGAGGTATATATGTTACAGGGAATCTGTGTAACTAGAGATTTCGTGAAATACCGAAAATGTTCAGGGATTTCATGTAAGGTTAAGTCGTGATATTTTCGTTAGTTTTAACGAAAATATCACGACTTAACCTAACCAATCGTCAAGGGCGTACAGTTGACCTAACCGGGCATTCAATTAACTTAACCGGGCATTCAATAATTTTCCTGTAAGTTTAACGAAAATATCACGACTTAACCTTACATGAAATTCCTGAACATTTTAGGGATTTCATGAAATCCTTAGTTACATAGATTCTCTGTAACATATATATACGTTACACATAGACCGTGCATGGAACAAGGAACTCTCCTGTGAAAATTAAATCCACTATAGTCTGAATAAGTAATGGTAAATGACAAATACTAAAGTTTTTCTTTTTCATGATGGAAGCGCAACGTGAGCAACGGTACACTAGCATTTTCCCAGAAGAGTTCCTTGTTCCATCCACGGTCTGTGTGTAACATAAAAGTTTCTCAGGGAACCATTCTGAGTTGTATAAGATATATATATATTATATATGCACTAGAATCACAAAATAACACGTGACCTTATTAATAAGCAAACAACCACAAGGAAAAGGAAACACAAAGTCCGAGCGCTTTCGTGATATATTCACATATATCACGAAAGCGCTCGGACTTTGTGTTTCCTTTTCCTTGTGGTTGTTTGCTTATATATATATATATATATATATATATATTATATATATATATATATATAGGGTGGGCCGTAAGTTTCCATACATAGGAAAAATAAACATTTTTTTATGGACAACCATTTTTATTTATATAATATGCTCTACATGGTTGCCATTGTTTTGAAAACACATTTCAATACGTGTTCCCCACTGTTGATGAACACGCATTAGCACAGTTGACGTTATGCTTGTAATGGCGTTGGTGATACGTTCCTTTAGATGATTTATGTCTCGTATCTTTTCCTGATACACCATGGCCTTCAAGTGCCCCCAAAGATAGAAATCAAGGGGGGTGAGATCTGGGGATCTGGGAGGCCACTCCACAGGACCACGCCGACCAATCCAAGCATCCGGAAACTGCTGCTGCTGATCCAAATACCGACGCACGTGAAGACCATAATGAGGTGGAGCTCCATCTTGCTGGAAGTAAACTGGGAAGTTACCTTCCTCGTTTAGCAGGGATGGGAAAATCTCTTCTTACAACATGTTAAGATACCTTTCGGCATTAAGATTTCCACTGACAAAAAAAATTGGTCCAATAATTCTGTCACCCATATCCCGGCCCACACCATCACTTTACCGGCACCTTGCATCTTCGTCGGACTCAGCCAGTTAGGGTTAGCATTACTCCAATAACGTATGTTTTGCCGATTAACCTCTCCATTGACGTAAAAATTTGCTTCATCAGTAAACAAGATCTTACGTCAAACGCATATTCTTAGGGTATCTGAAACATAAAAACAAACGTTTAATTTTTCCTATGTATGGAAACTTACGGCCCACCCTGTATATATATATATATATATATATATATATATATATATTACACACACACACACACAAATATATATATATATATATATATATATAATATATATATATACAGAGAGAGAGAGAGAGAGAGAGAGAGAGAGAGAGAGAGAGAGAGAGACTGGTGAAGTGGTTAGCATCGCTAAACACGAATCCACCGGCGATAGCAAGCGGCACCCACCTCACTCAGCTCCTCATCCTTCTATACAAAACCAATTGGTCGATATATAAATGGGTACCCTGGGTAGCCTAGTAGTTAAGTTGCTGATCGGGAGGCCGTGAGAACGAGTCTGGGCGAGGACTTTGTAATTTCTGAACACTAGCGGTGGGTCGTGGTTCGGATTCCACGTTAAGCTGTAGTTCTAAGATAGAGCAACAAACTTGACTTTTGTCTTGTCAGAATGAATAATTCGGGTAGAAGCAAAACCAATATACTTCTATATTTATACACACAACACACACACAGTGGTGCTCATAAGTATTCGTACAGAGAAATATTTCAGTTATATTCGTCCTTATCTTTTGAGCTTTTGTAAAGGGTGTCACAGAAGTCTTGGAGGAGTTTTATTTGGTTATAACTTTTTTGTTTAGGGATCAAATAAAAAAAGGTTTGTAACGCTTGAAAACATATTTATTGCGATTTTAATTACAAATTTAATATCTGATAAAAATCTTCATTTTCATTGCGTAAATCTAAAATCGCATTAGCGTACGTTATCCGATTCTGATGATCTTGTGGTTTAATTTCTTGAGCAATTTGAATTTTGTACGGGTAAAGATTGATATCCTCTCTTAAAATTCGATGTAAGGAACTTCTTGAAATGTTTAATTTCTGGCTGCGTCGTCGGACTGATGTGGATTTTCCTCAACGCTTTCACGAACCATCTCAACCAGAGTTGGACTTCGGTTTGTCCGAGGACGCCCAGTCCGTGGTTCGTCTCCCTGACCCTTTCCCATACGAAATTTAGCGACGTACCGTCGAATAGCTCGATCAGAAGGAACAGAACGTGTGTTGAATTTTAATCGGAAAGCTCTTTGAGCGGCAACGATGGAAGAGTTGTTTGTCAAATAAAGTTCCACAATAGCCACTCTTTGTTGCACTGTCCAGGATTCCATTTTCATTAATCGCAGCAAGGGTACTTTAGTTGAAAAATAAAAATAAATTAATTAATTAAAAAAGAAAATAGTTATAGCCAAATAAAACCCCTCCAAGACTTTTGGGACACCCTGTACCATGCCATGCATAGGATAGTTATGAAAAGTTTACCGTTCGTTTGAAAAAATTTAACGAATAAAAAAAAATTAGCTTAACTCCAACATGTAATGCAAAACTTTGCATTTTAACTTTTTTATTTTTCTCAAATCCTTTGATGTTTTTAACATTTCGTACTGGCAGGTTATCTCTCCCCCCCCCCCACCAATTTTGATGGAATATTTTCGTTAAAACTAACGAAAATATCACGACTTAACCTTACCAATTATCAAGGGCGTACAGTTGATCTATTAGTAAATAGTAAATACTATTCCAGAAACAAACAATGTTATAATTAATAATAGATCAACTGTACGCCCTTGATAATTGGTTAGGTTAAGTCGTGATATTTTCGTTAGTTTTAACGAAAATATTCTGTCAAAATTGGTGGGGGTGGGGGGGGGAGATAACCTACAAGTACCTTACATTTATATATGTTGGAGTTAAACAAATATTTTTTATTTGTTAAATTTTTCCAAACGAACGGTAGACTTTTCATAATTATCCTATACATGGCACAAAAGATAAGGATGAATATAACTAAAATATTTCTCTGTACGAGTATTTCTGATATATACAGTATATGATACATACAGACCGTGCACGGAACAAGGAACTCTTCTGGGAAAATTAAATCCACTATAGTCCGAATAAGTAGTGGTAAATGACAAACACTATAGTTATGTTATGTGCTTTGAAAAGTGGACGCTCAATTTTGGCAGTTGAGGTTTAAGTTTTGGTTTTTGGCCAAAAATACGATAGTTACCTCTTTTTCTTTGATGTATTCAATCCGACGTGAATGCAACGAGTCTTTTGCTTATATTGAGGTTCTGAGTATAGTAGGCTAGGTGTAGCCGTCCCTAGATCCTGTGCCAAAGCTGGATCCTATCTGCTTTACAGATAGCTGGTGAAGGAAGCTATATTTTTGGGGCTAGCATCATGAAAAAGAAAAACTATAGTGTTTGTCATTTATCATTACTTATTCGGACTATAGGGGAATTAATTTTCCCAGAAGAGTTCCTTGTTCCATGCACGGTCTGTGTGTATCATGAAAAAACCTCAGGGGATCATTCTGAGTTCAATTCTATATACATTTCAACTGCAAAGAACACGCAGTATAATTAACGTAAAGAACGACGCTTGTATAGGAGACCATTCCGCGCAAGATGAGGAAGGAGAAAGAACAAATTAAAAAAATGAGGTTCTTTACGTTAATTATACTGCGTGTTCTTTGCAGTTGAAATGTATATATAGGTGCGGCATGCGGGAGGTGCCCCCCTCGGGGCATTGGTTTCTGAGCGTATGTAGGAGAATTACGACTTCTGATCGAATGAGGACCATGGTGTAGTGGTTATCATATCTGACCGGCAATCAGAAGATCCCGGGTTCGATTCCCAGGTGGTTACCTCATTTTTTTCATTTGTTCGTTCTCCCTCCTCATCTTGCGCGGAATGGTCTCCTATACAAGCGTCGTTCTTTACGTTATATATATATATATATATATATATATATATATATATATTCACATTAGTTTAAAACAAGTGTTCTGAGGTTTTATATTCCTCGACTAATTATAAATTGTTTAGGATTTTATCAGAACGATGTAAAATGACGATATAATAATTAAGCCGTTTTTCAAATATTCACAAAAATAAATAATTTTAGCAAAAATGATGAATCCAATTAAAAAGTTTTAAATGAGATTTGAGAACAGCAATCCTGGAAAGAAGCCCTAATGAGATCAAATCCGCTGAAATTAAATTATAAAGCGTATTAATAAAATACAATTGGATCTAATTTACGTTTTTATGCAATTAGAGCTTATAGCTAACGAACGGGTAACTTTGTAAAATAATAATAACTAGATAAGGTCGTTAAAAGGGGTTCACCGACTGAATACTGCCATTATACACTATTTAATAAGAAGTTTTCAGATTATTGAATATACGCAATCTGATCCTTGTAGGTTATCTCCCCCCCACTAATTTTGACAGAATATTTTCGTTAAAACTAACGAAAATATTACGACTTAACCTAAACAATTATCAAGGGCGTACAGTTGATCTATTAGTAAATAGTAAATACTATTCCAGAAACAAACAATGTTATAATTAATAATAGATCAACTGTACGCCCTTGATAATTGGTTAGATTAAGTCGTGATATTTTCGTTAGTTTTAACGAAAATATTCTGTCAAAATTGGTGTGGGTGGGGGGGGGGAGATAACCTACAAGTACCCACAATCTGATCCCTAAACCTACAGTTAAGAAAACTGAAACAAATCTGCTTAAATTGCAAAAGAAGCTTATGTTTCAGTAAAACGCAAAAAAAAAAAAAACCCTGACTACAAAGTACAAAAGCTTTCCAGATATGCAATAATTATAATTACAATGGTTCACTGAGACTGGAATTGTCATCAAGATGTAGGAAATTCTTTTACCAAACGAGTGCCTCGGGTGATGGCAGTATTTTCACCATATCTCGATGCTTAATGACGTACTTGGATCTTTTCGGTTTGACGGCTTGTAATATTTTTTAACATTACTTGTTTTTTATTGTCCAGTTTTAATCGAGGATTTAAAAAATAACATTCACGTGTTAGAGAAACAAATAGTGAGGCAGTTATACATTTTAGTTTAGAGAATATCATATAGGCTTTAAGATTCCAAAATCCCTGAAAGTTTTAGGTCAACTGTACGCTCATGACGATTGGTTAGGTTAAGTCATGATATTTTCGCTTGTTTTGACAGTAAACTAACGAAAATACCATGATTTAACCTAACCAATCGTCAAGGGCGTACAGTTGACATAACCGGGCATTCTACAGGGTGTTCGGAAAGTCACTGTGCACTTATATTTATTTAATAGCATACAATAGTATAACATTGCATATATGATAGAGGTTATGGATGGGACCATCAGAACTTATAAAAGGTGTTGAAAGTGATGTCCTTTAACAGCAATACAGGCCTGGACCCGTCTTATTTTATTTTGAAACACCTTTGTCAGTTCTTCATTAATTAACATTAATTATATAAGTGCACAGTGACTTTCCGAACACCCTGTATTAACCTAACTGGGCATTCAGTTAATCTTAACCAGATGGTAGAGTCTAGAATTTGACATCCCGTAGCCATGACTCGTTTTTTTCCGCCGGCCGTCAAACCAAAAAGATCCCAATACGTTTAAAAATATATATTTTAAATTTGTTAAATTGCATATAACTGCCTCACTATTTGTTTCTCTAAAACATGAATGTTAATTTTGAAATTCTCGATTAAAACTGGATAATAAAAAACAAGTAATGTTAAAAAATATTACAGGCCATCAAACCGAAAAGATCCTTAAATACCATTTCGATTTATTCTCATTCACGGAGTGTAATTACATACATATTATTTTCATGTTAATCAAACACAGTATATTAACAGCAACTTAAGTTTTAAAGTGAACTATATGAGAAATAAGTTTACCCTAGCTCGATAGGATTCGAACCAATAAGAACGTAAATTTAAATTTTACGAGCCGCCACGTTACTCACTCAGCCATGAGACGTTACGATACACTTAGAGATATTTGTAAAATACTCTCGCATTGGTTTCAGTATCTCTACTTTAATATGTATACTGTTTGTTTATATAATAATAGGATCACCTGAAGATCAGTGCCCCCAGCCTTATTTAGTTAGCTTTATAAGGCTAACTAACGAAAATATAACGACCTAACCTAACCAATCGTCAAGGGCGTACAGTTGACCTAACGATTGGTTAGGTTAGGTCGTGATATTTTCGTTAGTTAGCCTTATAAGGCTAACTAAAGAAGGCTGGGGCCCCTGATCTTCAGGTGATCCTAATAATAATAATAACAATAATAATGAAAGATGAGTCATCAATCTTGAGTCCCTCATGAGTCATTGTTCATGATTTTATATAAAAATTAATCATCAGGAGTCGTTTGACGACTGACCCTTTTTCCATTTCAAGGTATTTCTTAAAAGTTCGCGACAACGTCGCCAAGGACAACAAAATCTTATAACTTGCTTCGATCTTCAGTCATGAACAATAGCAATGTTTTGGGGTGCTTAACCTCCATCGGAAAGGCAAAGGATCCGAACTACTAAGGGCCGCTACATCACCCGAACGCAGCGGAGAACGGTTCTTCATTGAGCGACTGAACAAACACAACATCTCTCAACCTCGTTCATCAAAGAATGACTGCGTTAACTTTAATACGGAACCAAATCGAGTGGAAACAAATACAAAATCCTTTACCTTCCTCTTCCGAAGGTACCCTTCCCTCACGTTGGCACGCGGTGCTACCGTGGGTTTACCTCCAGGAACTATGATAATGCCTCGTATATTTACTCGATAGACGATTCTCCAAACTTGAAATACGAGACAACCAGAGCACCTTTGACTCGATGCAAAGTTTCCTTTACGAAACTTTTCGCATCATTAAAACTTTGGAGAAGCAAAACGGCAAGCAATGTCGATCTCGGAAGCTATACGAGTATATACACTATACAGTATATTAAGTCTAGCAAAATAATAACCTTATAGAACTATATCATCTACTCGAAAGCGAAATTAATTACTAAATAAACAATAAGGAAGCATCAAAGGACATTCGCATAAATTATTATTATTATTATTATTATTATTATTATTAATATTATTATTATTATTTCAAAAGAACGAAAGTGTCTCCACATTTTACTGAAATTTATGTCAAATTTTACTGCAAAAAAATTCTAAAGAAAATATAAATTTTGTATTACAGCAAAACGGTCGAGAAATTTTCTTGCATCTCTACATCGCTGTCACATTAGGCCGATTATTATAAATTGCAGGTAAAAACACACACACACACACACACACACACACACACAACATGAGGATAGTAAAGTAAAGAAAAGGAAATAAAAATTGAATGCGAGAGTAAACTTTATATATTAAGTTAATTTTATTCACAATGTAACAACACTAACCATCTGCGGGTCACTACATCGTCTGAACGCATAGGATGGTTGAACCCATCCAACTAGTGAGCGGATCTAAAGTCGCTCAACACCTTCGCTGATCTAACTGGAAGCGGTGTTACGACGTGGCTACGACGTATATCCCTTAACCACCATATGATGCGGGTTGTATATATATACAGGGTGTTCCAAAATTACCTAGTAAACGTTTATATGAACGCAATATCTAAAAAATTATGCGCTATTTAAAAAATTAATCAATAATTTAACAGAAACTATGCGATATTAATTTTTAGAGAAGTATACTGCCTAAATTTTATATCCCAAAGCCTATTTACAGTTATTTATTGTATAAGATAATAATTACAGATGATGGACAGACATTGCGGTGCATTTCGTCTAACGCTCGAACAGCGAGTGAGTGTTGTGAGGTTAGTGTATCAGTGCAACAACATTTCTGAAGCTAGTCGAAAATATGAAAATTTGTGGAATACAAGACCTCCTCGAACAGAAACATTGAAATCAATCAAAGAGAAATTTGAAAAGTATGGTTCTGTTCAGCAAGCTCACACTACTCCTTCGGTTTCTATCCTTCTCTCTGTACTTTCATTTCTAATTTCCTTTCTGGCCGATCTATAGCTGTGGTTGTACATCGCCACTGTTCTCCTAAAGCTATTAACAATGGTGTTCCTCGGGGTTCTGTCCTGTCACCCACTCTTTTCCTTTTATTTATTAATGATCTTTTAATTTGCACTTCCTGTCCTATTCACTCCTATGCCGATGATTCCACTCTTCACTTCTCGACCCGCTTCCCAAAGCGTCCCTCTCAACAGTCACTCCATGATTCGCGTAGTACGGCTATGGAGCACCTGACCTCTGATCTTTCTTCTATCTCTGATTGGGGCAGAGAAAACCTTGTGGGTTTCAATGCCTCAAAAACTCAGTTCCTCCATCTCTCTACTCGTTACAATATTCCACACGACTATGCCCTTACCTTCAACAATACACAACTCAATTCTTCCTCTTCTCTTAACATTCTTGGCGTTTCCTTTTCTCGTGATCTTTCCTGGAAATATCACATATACTCTCTTTCTAAAACACTTCTAAGAAGTTAGGTGTGCTGTACTGCCTCCGCAGTTTCTTCACCCCCACTCAGTCGCGTCTCTGTACAGGGGTCTTCTTCACCCCTGTATGGAGTATGCTTCTCATGCGTGGGGTGGTTCAACCCACACAGCGTACTTGACCGGGTGGAATCAAAGGCTTCTCGTCTCATCAAATCCCCGCCTCTTACTGATTGTCTTCAATCTCTCTCTCTCTTCGCCGCAATGTTGCCTCACTCTTTCTTTACTCTCGATATTATAACGGACATTGCTCTTCTGAACTCTCTAACTGCATGTCTCCCCTTTTAAGGAGAGCACGCAGCACCAGACTTTCTACACTTTCTCATTCCTATTCTGTCCAACTATCTAATGCAGGGGTTCCTAACCTTTTTGGCACTGCGCCCCCCTTTGGTCAACCTTGTATCCATGGCGCCCCCCATACCCAAAGGGCGAAAGTTTTTATGAGTTCCATATGGGCGTCTAGAATCCAGATAATTATAGGACTAATAATAAAAAACATCAAAGCTTTTTATGGCAATACTACATGAGGCGCCGCTGAGATGACGGATGTCAAGTTTTCCATAACAAAGTAAATTACCCATATATATTTTTGGGAATATATATTTGAATGGCATTTGTTGACCGTTGACCACCTCACGCCCCCCTAGGAATCTCAAACGCCCCCCAGGTTGGGAACCGCTGATCTAATGCAAGGGTTAATCGGTATTTTCAGTCTTTCATCTACTCAATCAGTCAACTCTGGAACAATCTTCCTCGATCCTTTTTCCTCCTGTCTATGACCTCCCATCTTTCAAACGTAGAGTGTCTAGGTATCTCAAAACCCCGGACCTTGATTTTGGCTCTCTTCTTCTATGGGAGGGGCGCTTTTGTGGGCTTTTGCCCTTGGCCCTTCCTTCCTGCATAAAAAAACCCAGCTGTTCATCCTTACCCATAATAAAAAAATTGGATGGTAGATAAATGGGTACCCTGAGTAGCCTAGTGGTTAAGATGCTGGGCTGCTGGTGGGGCCTGTTCGGATCCCACGTTAAACTAGGTCTAAGGTGGAGTAACAAACATGACCTTCGTCAGAATGAACAATTCGGTCGGAAGCAAAACCAAGGTTTATATATATATATATATATATATATATATATATATATATATATATATATATATATAGGGTGCGGCAGAAATACCTCCCACATTTGCGGCAGAAATACCTCCCACATTTTAAAGGTTGACAAAAAGACCAAGGTAACTGCTATTAAAAAATTTATTTCACTGTTGTTTAAACAAAGGGCTACAGTTTTTATTCATTTGGTTTTAAAAATGACATCCTCCAAATGGTGGCCTCTATTCGCCGTACACTGTTGTAGACGATTTCTAAAGTTTTCCATCACCCGAAGAGTCATTTCTGGCGGTATTTCTGCCACTTTTTGGCGAATAGCATCCTTTAATTCTTCAATGGTTGCTGGTCGATGTTTGTAGACCTCAGCTTTCAAGTAACCCCAGAGAAAATAATCGCAGGGGGCGAGATCGGGCGAGCGTGCAGGCCATCCAATGTCACCGCGTAAGGAAATCAAATGTCCTGGAAACATCTCTCTCAAAGCTTCCATTGATCTTCTCGCTGTGTGTGCGGTGGCTCCATCCTGTTGAAACCACACATCCGGACTCCCAAGGTCTCTGAGTTTTGGTTCCAGAAAGGTCCGCAGCATCTCCACATACCGGTCAGATGTTACTGTAACCGAGTGGTCTCCCTCCTCAAAAAAGTAGGGGCCCCATACACCAAATCTCGCAACTGCGCACCACACAGTCACTCGTTCGCAGTGTAGAGGTCTTTCATGAAGCTGATCGAGGATTGTTCTGATCCAGGCGTCTAGTCTTCTTTGAAGATTTCCACTGCAACTCCCTTGTGTTTCTTAGGTCTTTGGGCAACTGATTAAACAGTTTTGGTCCTCTCACTACAAAACTATTTTCTTTCAGGGTTAAGGATGTTCCCTGTCTCGCCTTCAATTTGGGAATACGACACAGTCTACCGTTTCTACTTTCCACCGTTGTTTGGGGAGTTATGGGTTCAGAGTAAGATTAGGGACTAGTTTCTCCATTATTTTCCAAGTGTAAATAATGGTGTATCTCTCTCTTCTCCTTTCCAGTGAATATAGGTCTAGTTCGCGTAACCTTTCCCAGTAATTTAGTTCTTTGCACCCATTGATCTTGGCTGTGAAGCTTCTTGGATCCCTCCAGCTGTCTAATGTCTTCTTTTTTATATGGGGATGTTAGGACCGAGCAGTATTCCAATTTGGGTATTATCAGGGTTTTCAGTAGAGGAATCATTACATTCCTATCCCTTCGTTTAAAGGTTCTCAATATCTCCCGTTATTCTCTTTGCTCTGTTTACTGCTATCTTATTTTGTGTTCAAATTTCGCATCATCTGTCATTACAACCCCTAAATCTTTTGCTCTGGAATTTCTCTGAATTTCCTGTCCATTTGGGGTATAATATTCCATGGATTTTAGGTCTTCTCTTTTTCCGTACCGTAATAGCTGAAATTTCTCGGTGTTAAACTTCATATTGTTGTCTTCCGTCCACTTGTAGATTCTGTTTATGTCGGTTTGTAGAGATCCTATGTCTTCTGGGTTTCTTATTTTTCTACTGATCTTTGTGTCATCCGCAAAGGATGTTACTGTGCTGTCTCTGGTAACGTCCTCATCTATGTCAGTTAGCATGATTATGAAGAGTAGTGGAGCTAATACTGTTCCTGTGGATACTCCTTGTACTGTAACGACTTGCCGCCGCTCACTAAGGAAATTATATATCCATTTCCCTACTTTTCCTGTTATTCCCATATATTTCAGTTTATGTATTATGATTCCGTGGTCACACTTGTCGAACGCTTTAGCAAAGTCTGTGTATAGTACATCATAGTTTTCATTACTTTCAAGTGAATCAATAATGTTGTTGTAGTGTTCCATTAGTTGTGATAGGCATGATCTGCCTGACCGAAACCCGTGTTGGTTATCATTGAATTTTTTCTGAGTTTCCAAAAAGTCATAGATTTTCTGTCTAACTATTCTTTCAAATATTTTAGTGAGATGGATGTAAGCGATACTGGCCTATAGTTTTTGGCCTCGGATCGATCTCCTTTATATATTGGGACTATGTTCGCGCTCTTCAGGATGCCCGGTATTTCTCCCGTGTCTATGATCGTCTCCATATCCAGTATAGGGGCTCAGCGATTGCATTCTTGCAGTTTTTGATCAGTGTGGCATTCCATTTATCCGGTCCTGCCGCTGAGTGTGTTTTTAGTTTCCCTATGGCTTGTGTAATATCATCCGTCGTAAAGTCGAAATCCGTTATACTTTCCCCTTGTGGTTCTTCTTCAAAGAACGCGTTTCTATCGCATATCAATTTGTCAGTTTTTGGGATACTGAAAGATGATTCGTACTGAGCTCTTAATATTTCAGATACTTCTGTTAGATCATCAGATAAATCACTGTTTTTTTTTAAAGGTCCGATAGTCGCATGGTTTTTCGACTTTCTTTTTGCGAAATTATAGAAGTACTTTGAGTTAGCCTTTATCGCTTCTATAGCGTCGTCTTCTTCTTTTTCTGTATGCTTCTCGATTAGTTCCTGTATGACGACATCGATACTTTGCAGTTTATCATTTAATATTTTTCTGATGTTATCTTTACAATTACTTAATTTTGCAGTCACTCTTTTTCTCTTTCGAAACTGCTTCTCTTTCCTCTTTGTTGTATCTTTGGGACATGTTTTTCCACAATTTCTAACGTCTTCTCCTCTAACGTCATTAGCATCTCCTCCGTTGTCTTGGCCTCGAAAATGGTTTTCCAATCTATTACTTCCATGCTGGATGTCACATCTTCCCAGTTTATAGCTTTGGAGTGAAAATTAAAAATTTCGAATTTGCTTTTTCTGTTGTGCGTGTTCTTTCCTTTCCTGTTGCCTTTATATTAGTTGTTATTTCAATGATGTTGTGGCGATATCATAGTTGGGGATATTTCTACATTATCAATTAGATTACTGTTGTTTGTGAATACCAAATCTAGGCAGTTGTTTTTTCTTGTGTTTTCTGTTATTTCTTGCGTTAACATAAATTCATCAGCTAAGCTAGTAGCATTTTTACCTGCTCCTGGTCTTCTCGTGTGCCCCCCTTGTCCTGGTGTATACATATATTTTTTCCTATCCTTTTATATTTCATGAATGGGAAATTAAAATCTCCACAGAGAAAAATATTTGGGGTTGGAGAGTGTAGATCTTTTACCAGGTTTCTTACCTCTGTAATGGAATCTGAAAATTTTGAGGTTGGCGTGTTTGGGGGTCTGTACATTACAATTAGTACCAAATTTAAATTTTCAATTTTTGCTGCTACACATTCTACGTAGTTGTTTGAGGTACTTATAGCCATTTCTGCTATGTGCCTTTCGCGTGTGTAAATAGCACATCCTCCTTTACGTCTCACTGTTCTGTCGGCTCGGAGGATGTTATAGTTGTTAATTTGCATTTCTTTTTTGTCAATACAGGACTCACAATTTTGATAGTTCGCCTGGCAGTCTTTTAGATGAGTTTCCGTGAGGCATGCAAAGTCTGCTCTGGCTTCTTGCATGAGTCCTTTGAGGTATACAACTTTGTCCGTGGAATGGTTTGATTTAAGGCCCTGTATGTTGGCTAGGATTATTTTTATTTTTTCTTTCTTTTTCGCATACAGGTGGTTCCAATTTGTTTTCCAATGGGGGTGCCGGTTTCGTTGCCTTGTGGTCCTCCGAGAATTTACCTCTTTTTATCTTTGTCGGTACCTGTTGTCCCGATAGCGCATGAAGTGCCTTTGTTCGTACCTTCTGTCCAGCTCTAGGATTCCTATATTTATATTTGTCAGCTGGTTTTCTAATTGCTGGATAGTATTTAGCAGCTGAAATGTGTTGGCTGCGTCTAAAAAATTGGCACTCTTCTTTGATGTTTATTTTTTCTGTTCGCTCGTTGCGTTCCTTTGAGGATGGTGGTATCTGCATTTTTTTCCATATTTGCAACTCCCATATCTTGCATTAGTGTTGCAGACTGTAAGATGGTGGAACATGCATTTCTTATCAGATTTGCAGTATCCACTTGTGTACTGCGTTTTGCATAATGTGGGATGTGCATATATGCATTGCCCATCCCTATATCTGCAGTTTCCTTTCGCATAGTATTTACATACGATATTTTCTACGCTTCTGCTTCTTTTCTTATTATCTTCAAAGTCCTTAATTTTGGTATATCATTATTTTTCTTTGATTGTTTATTTTCTATGGTTTCAGTTATTATCTTTTTATCATTTCGCTCGTTGGGCCGTTTGACTATTTCGCCGCTTTTACTTATCTCTTTTCTTACATCTATGTCTTCCTTTCGTATTATATTGTTTATATCGTTATTTGTTATTAAACTATTGTTCGTTATTATGCTGTTACTCGTTATTTCGTTTTCTCTCTCATCCACCCGGTTTTCCGTTGGGACCATGTCGGACTCATGTGTCCCCATTCTTTCGTTCTTTTCTGTTATCTCCATTTCTTTAAAGACCGCGAACGAGTTTACGGTCTTTGTACAGGCGCCACATAGAAATTTGATTCCCACGACGTGTTTTGCGTTCGAGACAAGCGTTATTTCCTTATCATTCCAATTCATGCAGATAAAGTCATTTAATCGTTGGCAAAAATCACATCTAATCGCAAGGTCTTCCGTTGTTACTAGATTGCACAGATTACAGATTAAGTGAGAATTTGGACCCATATCCATGTTATTCCTTAATTAGCGTAAAAAGAAATACCCACACAAATTCTTTATTTATTTATTTATTTTCATTTTTTGTTTCTGTTTCCTTTCTTTCGATGTTCGGGTGTATTTCGAGAGGTTTCTGACCTTTGCGTTTTATGACCTTTTTCCTGCCTTGTTTCAAGCTTTCACGAATGACCCACCGTATTTCGTTTTGAATATATACGTTAAAACTGGCGATAGATTATGTAAACTGTATTGCACTTTCTTAATTTTAATGAATTTCACTTTATAATTTATATGCACGGATTCACTGATATTTTATGCACTTTCGGGTGCAAACAGAATAACCGCCGAGTAGATTTTTCCCTTCTAATTTGGGTGTTTAATAGAGAGAGTAAAACAGCACGTCCATTCACCACAGGGTACAAGCAACTAACCCACTCAACTGATTTGTGTATCAGTGTATGTATGAAATGGTATTTATATACAATAATTGAAGTATTTACAGCTGTTTTCTGCTTTTATGATGTGATGAAATGAATCACAATATTTTGTTAAAAAAATTAGAAGACAGAAAGGTTCTAATGTATTAAATATATCGAATTTTTGGTACACGCAACAATCTTTTACGGTTACATGAAGCAATGTCGTGTCGGAGTATTTTGGTTCCTATTGCGGAGTTAGGCAGGCCTACTCGCTCTCTTCTTTGCTGTTTGATGCGTATATTGGTGATTTAATTACTTCGCTCGAGGAGGCAAAAATTGGATGTTTTATGATAAGATGAGGATTAACGACTTAGTATAATATGCCGATGATATGGTATTAACGAGCCTTTCTGTTAAAGATCTGGATCGTCTCCTAAAATCTTCAAATTATATTCACAGAAACATGACGGTAATTTTAATGTTGCAAAAACTAAGGTTAAGCATTTCTATCCTAAAACCTTTAATCAGTCGGCTAATATAGTAATCTGAAAAGGTGAACCAACGGAGCAAGTAAGAGAATTTCTTAAAGTATCTGGGGTCAAATATCATCAGTTCCTTCAGTGATGACTAAGATAGTATGAGAAAACAATATCGAAGCTTCTGTGATAAAGCAAACATGATTACGAGGAATTTCAGATTGTGCACGAACGAAACTAAAATCACCTTTTCCTACTTTCTACGCTATATTTATACTCCATTTTGTTTTAAGCTTTTCCTACTATTATTATTATTATTATTATTATTATGTATAGTTAGTTGGTCCCAAAATATGATTTTTCTTTTTCATTTCATTGTCATATATATATATATATATATATATATATATATATATATATATATATGGGGTTGTTTTAATGAGGTTGTTCAACATCCTTCGCAACATATATATATATATATATGTGTGTGTGTGTGTGTGTGTGTGTGTGTGTGTGTGTGTGTGTGTGTGTGTTTTACAATAATAAAAACTTGAATATAACTTATGAACAGCTATTTTCACGGTCTTCGAAGTTATCGAATCAATATATCATAGAATCCAATTTGGTTCATTCAAAGTCAATTTAAACATTTACCGTGTGTGTGCCGCACCATGTACATATACAATACATATCTGTGCGATTCAATCACACACTTCTTACTTGCTTCCGAATTCCAATATATATATATATATATATATATATATATATATATATATATATTATATATATATAACAGTGGAAAGCAGAAACGGAAGAATGTGTCGTGTTCCCAAATTAAAGGCTAGACAAGGAACATCCTCAACCCTGAAGGAAAATAGTTTTGTTTTGAGAGGGCTAAAACTGTTTAACCAGCTGCCCGAGGAATTAAAGAACACGAGTGGTGTAGCAGTGAATATCTTCAAACGAAGACTAGAAACCTGACTCAGAACAATCCCAGATGAGCCGGGCGTACCTGGCTATGTGAGGTGGAGAGCACAAGAAGCCAATTCTTTACTTCACCAAGCCAACTTGAGAGAAGGGGCAACAAATTTGACTGAGGAATCATCGCACGGAACATTTAAAATGTTGAAAGGAAAGAGAGATATATATACATATATATATATATACACGAGGAGTGATCAAAAAAGTATCGATAATTTTATTGCTACGGACAAATAAATTCAAACAAGAAATAACCGTTTACATATGTGAGTCTTCCTGCCCTCTGGCGTCTGCAGTCTGAACCAAAATCTGCTACCATGAGTCAGTAGTTGGTTGGAGCGCTTAAAAGGAGGGTGTGTGTTTGCAGTACGTATGATGCTCTCAGTGTAGCTAACGTTTACAAATGGCCAAAAAGTTTAAAAATGGGGAAACATCGCTTGAAGACAAGGAACGCAGTGGCCGCCCTTCCACTTCTCGTACGGATGAAAATGTCCAACAGATTCGATTTCTGGTACGAGCAAATGTTTCTCCATTTTTAAACTTTTTGTGCCATTTGTAAACGTTAGCTACACTGAGAGCATCATTTCCAAAAACCTGTTTTAATCATTTCGTTCGTCTCCGAACGCGCGTTGTTCCATTTCAGAGATTTATACGTACTGCAAAAACACACCCTCCTTTTAAGCGCTCCAACCAACTACTGACTCATGATAGCAGATTTTGCTTCAGACTGCAGACGCCAGAGGGCAGGAAGACTCACATATGTAAACGGTTATTTCTTATTTGCATTCATTTGTCCGTAGCAATAAAATTATCGATACTTTTTTGATCACTCCTCGTATATATATATATATATATATATATATATATATATATATATATACATACACACACTCGTATATTCGAAATTCTAATAAACTGATTTAATCTAGCCTAAATAACCCAGCTTTAGCAAGCCCAAAATAACTAGTCGTTAGTTTATATACATATCAGTGCTTGGTAGGTCAGTGGTTACGGTAACGCACCACTCTGAACGATAAGCTCTGGTTCGCTTCCGCCTGCTGGTTCTTCGGTTGGGTTGAGTTGACCTCTTACTTCGTTAATGCTCGGATTAAAGGTGACCCTTAGGGGACCCACACATCATGGGGAAATGAATTTACTGGCTGTTACCTTATATATATATATATATATAATATATATATATATATATATATATATATATATTGTTGAATTCAGGCCAACAAAACCAGAATTCCAAGGACAAGTAAACTAAACGAAAATCATATTAACCTCTTTGTAATGTCCTCGAAATGAGATATTTTTTTTTAAATAGGATGAGTGATGTCGTTACAAATTCAACTCAAACAATAGTTGTTTTATACCTTTGGTAACCTTTGGTTAGCTTCCGCCCGAATTGTTCATTCTGACCAAGGTCAAGCTTTTCCCTCCACCTTAGACCTACAGTTTAACGTGGAACCGAACCACGCCCCACCAGCAGCACAGCGTCTTAACCACTAGGCCACCCAGGGTACCCATTTATCTACCAACCACTTTCTTTATTGTGTGGAAGGATGAACAGCTGGGTTTTGCTGCGCGCCGGCTGCCATCACCGGGTCTCGAACCCGGGGCCGATGGATTCGTAGTTAGCGACGCTAACCACTACACCACTGAGACGCATATATATATATATATATATAATCATGCGGGTTGCTTCTACAGAGCTTCAATTTAATATTTAGGAGAAATCCAATGACAAGGAGAAATGTAAATGCCATGAAAAGTCTTCTTTAATGCGCAACGTTTCGAGCAATACGCTCATCTTCAGGCTGTTTAATAACAATGTGAAATTAAAATCAATATTGAATGAAAAACAAAACAGAAAATTTCTGTAACCTATTCGTAAAGACAAATTTTAAAAGACTGAGAAAAGAGGGTTAAATTCTAAGTTATACAGATTTACATATAAAAATTAAGAAGTTATTTTTAAATACATGTAGTAAATGTGAAATTAATACACTGGAAAAATTACCAATAGTACACTGGAACAATGGAACTATCTACCTTTCACTGCAGTATCCGAGGCTGACTAATTTGAGCAGAGACAAAGAACGGAAACACGAAGGATGGCGAGGGCGATTGGGGAAGGAGGGATTATAAGGAATTGGGGAAGGAGGAGGGATCATAGCAAATTGAGAGGGACGGCCGATGAGTCAGCATTCAGACTAGGGGACAATGCTTTAATGAAAAGGGATTCTAAAATTCTTAGTGAGTTGGGACAAGTATTACAACCAAGAATTTTAAAATTGTCTAAAGTGACATCAATTTTACATTTAATGCTGTGTTCACGAATACTCGAGGCTTCTTTAGTTTTTAAAATTTTACCTGTTCGGCCACTTATTCCCATATGCGAATAAAATCTAGCCCTGAGAGAGCGAACAGTGCTGCCGATGTAATTCCCAATGTAATTTGACCTCTAATTTTACCTTACTTAATGATGAATTTAATAATCTAAGATCATACTTTACTAATAATAGTTTTCCTGTTCAATATGTAGACAAACTAATTAGATCCTTCTTAAATAATGTTTATAGCCCTCAACTTCCATGTATTACAGTGCCGAAGGATATAAAATATTTCTTGGTACCTGAAATGGGTCCTTTGAATAAGGAATTTAAGCTTAAATTTACAAAATTGTTAAGGAAATTTTTTTATCATACTGATTTCCGCATCATATTTATTAATAAAACGTCTTTAGGTAGCTTTTTCTCAGCGAAGGATCGAACCCCTGACTCGTTGCGTAGCGGTGTTGTATATTTATTTACCTGCCCCAGGTGTCTCCTTGGGAATTACATCGGCAGCACTGTTCGCTCTCTCAGGGCTAGATTTTATTCGCATATGGGAATAAGTGGCCGAACAGGTAAAATTTTAAAAACTAAAGAAGCCTCGAGTATTCGTGAACACAGCATTAAATGTAAAATTGATGTCACTTTAGACAATTTTAAAATTCTTGGTTGTAATACTTGTCCCAACTCACTAAGAATTTTAGAATCCCTTTTCATTAAAGCATTGTCCCCTAGTCTGAATGTTGACTCATCGGCCGTCCCTCTCAATTTGCTATGATCCCTCCTCCTTCCCCAATTCCTTATAATCCCTCCTTCCCCAATCGCCCTCGCCATCCTTCGTGTTTCCCGTTCTTTGTCTCTGCTCAAATTAGTCAGCCTCGGATACTGCAGTGAAAGGTAGATAGTTCCATTGTTCCAGTGTACTATTGGTAATTTTTCCAGTGTATTAATTTCACATTTACTACATGTATTTAAAAATAACTTCTTAATTTTTATATGTAAATCTGTATAACTTAGAATTTAACCCTCTTTTCTCAGTCTTTTAAAATTTGTCTTTACGAATAGGTTACAGAAATTTTCTGTTTTGTTTTTCATTCAATATTGATTTTAATTTCACATTGTTATTAAACAGCCTGAAGATGAGCGTATTGCTCGAAACGTTGCGCATTAAAGAAGACTTTTCATGGCATTTACATTTCTCCTTGTCATTGGATTTCTCCTAAATATATATATATATATATATACACCTACTGAGAAAGGAACAGGTGTGTTTTTAATATAATATACAGTGTATATATATATATATATATATATATATATACACCGTATGTTTAGTCGCTGTATACATATGTAGAACAAAAGTTTCTCCCGCAACTCGATGACACCCGACACTTATTTAACTTCATTCGAAATGTTCTTTTATTTCACGTTAAAATGTTGAAATAAGATAAAAAAGTCAGAAGTAAAAAATAAATTTTTTTTTTTTAAAAATGAACTAAAAGGAAGACGAACGTACAATGAAATATTTAAAAAGATAAAGTTTCATTTTTACGAATTCAGAAATTCGCAATTCAAAATTCAAATTGAAATTAAAAAAAAAAGAAAAAAAAATGTCAACCTCGCAAGTTTTTATTTCGGAATTTCTTACATTTTCGTCGAAAGAAATGATAAAGTTTTTAAATTGAATTAAAAAATTAATAAAATAATAATTTTAGAAGAAAAAAATTATTTGAAGTTACGAAAGACTAAAAATAAGAGAGATTTTGTATCATGTAATTATTATTTATTCTTTCAATTTCGTTTTAAATGACTTTATTCTTTTTTCTCTCTCTCTCTCTCTCTCTCTCTCTCTCTCGACACCAGTAATGAGGTGAGGGAGTACATCGGAGATGGAAGTAAATGAATGATTCTCGCAAATGCGAGAAAGCGCAATCGAACTCTGAAATTAAGGGAATCCCAACGGGACCGCGCGAGACAAATTAAGAATATTTATCGTTCCTTTTAGTCGTTAACGTGAGCGAACAACGTCGCACGCGTCACCCTCCTCGCAGTAGACGGGTGTCACACCTCTACTTCAGCGTACCTGGAAGCTACATTTACGGGAAAACAGGAACGAGAGAAGGACGCAGACTGAGCCGTAATTTACTCACCGGTTAAGGAACAATTGTTGAATTGAGGCCAAAATTGTTCTTTACTCAAATTCCAAAATGTGAAATACACAAAATCGATATTAAAAGTCTTGCAATGTTTTTTTTCGTCTTTTATATTTATTATTATTATATACATTCATGCAACTCACTCTCATTCTTAATGAACATTCGAACCAACAACCAATCCGTACAGGTACGAGAAAAATTTGCTCGGAAATCTATCGTATTTTCATATACACAATGATCATTCTGGTAAAAAAACATTTTACCCTGACTCTCTCTCTCTCTCTCTCTCTCTCTCTCTCTCTCTCTCTCTCTCTCTATCTATATATATATATATATATATATATTAACTGGTTTGTATTAAGGAGCCTAAAGTCTTGTAAAAGTGGGTAAACTATCTTAAGCTTAGTAAACACAAATGATTTTAATTCTTTACATTTTGTAAATTCAGGCATTCTTAATAAAATTCCTATAAAGAAGGATGTTGTTAGGCATAGTTAGGCATGGGTTTAATACAATGAAGCCAAATAAAGCTGCTGGATCCCGATAATGTATATGATAGGGGTGTCAGAGAATGGGAGGATTCTATTTTGTTTTCAGATCTATTAATCATGCAGAGGTACCTGATGAATGGAAAAAAGCAAATGTATAGTATTCTTTTACGAAAAGGTAGGAAATTATAGCCGTGTTAGTTTAACAATATTGGTAGGAAAGATACAAGAAGGAGGCATACAAAAATAATATTCAAGACCATCTGAAAAGTTTTAATCTTTTTTCGAGTACCCAACGTGGAATTAGGTCAGGAAAATCTGTCTAATCTCTTCGGTTATGTCGAGTTTTTAATAGATCAACTAGGTATCGAATATGATGTACATATTATTCATTTGGATTTCAGTAAGACATTTGACAAGGTTCCACACAGGGGATTTCTATATAAATTAAAAGTTAATGGGGTATCAGGGTTAGTTATGAATTAGGTGGAAAATGGCTAGAAGACAGAGAGCGGAGAGTAATTTTAAATTATCATAAGTTTGGGTGACAGAAAGTGAAAAGTGGGGTAACACTCTTTATTTTAGATCTAAATGAGTTAGAGAAGCAGTACCGGTTCGAGGTTTGTGAACACCTCGGGCAAATGGAATTTTTTCCATTTTAATAATTTTTTCATAATGATAAAATGTACAAATATTGTATAGGTCCCTCGCCACAACAATAAGAAATAAAATAGACACTCCTCAACAATTTGACTGCATGTCAGACCATTTTTGCATTTTGGATTTCTTTTTATTCATTTATTAAGTTTTTCTTTCCATTTTTTGGCGTCCCCCAGCACATTGCGCCGCCCGGTTAGCCAGGGACTTGAGCCGGCCCTGTAGAGAAGGGAGGAGGTAGCAAAGTTTCTAAATTTGCGTATGATACAAAAGTAGGGCCTAGTTGCCCCAGTTACAAATATAGAAAATTCTTATAAACTATAAAGAAACAAGTGGTCTGGGCTAGTACATGGTTGACGGAATTCATTGTTCAAAATGGAAAGTCATCTATTTTGGTAGAGATAGGTAAAACGTTAATTATGAGATTCAAGGAAACAGGTTAGCGTATTTTAGCCAGGAAAAAGATATTGTCATTATAGTTATTTGTGATCTAAAATTTTCTAAGCAGTACCTACTTAATACCTAGGCGTATTTGAAAATAGTAACCATAGTTTTGGTACTTTACGACCAGTCTTGAAAACTTGTAAAATTCATTAATATCATAGGATTTACAATCTAAAGTAATTCCGTGTTAGTTTCAGAAAATGGCTCTTCAGAGAGTAAGTACAATGTCTCTTTGATATAAAAGTTGATAGTGCACCTCTTGGTAGAATAATATTTGAATTATTCGGTGATGTCTGCCCTAAAACATGTGAAAACTTCAGATCCTTATGTTCAAGTTAGCAAGATTTTGAATAATTATGGCAACAGTAGGTTCCTGTATGGTACAGTATAGTACTTAAGCTAATTAAAGCCAGGTTTATAGTAAGTAGTGCTTGTGTAAAAGTTAAGGGTGAGTTGAATGATTGTTTCAGCATTAATACTGAAATATGAGAGGTCTGTGTGAAGCTGCCATGGCTGTTCAATGTGTAAATGGATGGGTAATGCATGACACGAGAGCAAGAATGCTAGAGAGAGGAGGGCCAACTTGTTGAGAAATAAACTTGAATGTGAGTCAAAGTAAGTTAAAATTGCCAAGCTTGTGTAATATTTGAATCTTGTTAGAATTAAGGCTATTCTAGATATATAAGATTAAATTTATTAATTTGGGTGTTTCGTTAACTTGGGTAGCATTGGGTAATTACATCAGTTTTTTGTTGTAGATGTTAATCATTAGTATACATTGGTTTGACTGTATAAGAACTGAGGATATTTTAGAAAAAGATGTTGAATGAAAAGTTATTGGGGAAGAGAATGTTACTTTGGTATGGTTATAGGGAGACAATAAATACTAACAGTAAATAGTGTGAAAAGTCGTATAATAGTGAGTGTGTAGGTGTGAGAAGTAGAGAAAAACCATGTAAAAGATGGATGTAGTTAGCAAATGTGTGAGTAAATATGTTGATATAAATGTGCTACAAGAGTTAGGGAGGAGCAAAATAGAAGTGGTCTGTAAGGCATGTAAATGGAGATATTCGCCTCACCTAACATACCATTAGAAGTAGGCTGTACCCTCAACCTTTTGAAAGGGAACATTGGATACCTAAGGCTGGGGGTGTTCCCTTTTCTCATTGTTGAACCTCATTTATCTTTGTGTAATTGTTTTTGAGCATTTTTCTCTCTAAGTTCAAGCATTGTGCCCACCTCATGGAAAAGAGGAGCTGGGTTAGGTAGTGTGTGTGTGTGTGTGTGTATGTGTGTGTGTGTTTGTGTGTGTGTGTTAAATATAACGAGCATGAGTCTGTAGTGAAGGTAGGCTTTGTTTGCCTTCGTGGGCGAAAGGCAAACGCCCGCAAAAGCGCTCCTCCACCCCCTATAGAAGAAGAAGAGAACCAAAATCAAGATCCGGGGTTTTCGAGATGCCTAGACACTCTACGTTTGAAAGATGGGAGGTCATAGACACGAGGAAAGATGGATTGAGGAAGATTGTTTCAGAGTTGACCGGTTGAGTAGATTAAAGATTGAAAATACCGATTAACCCTTGCGTTAGATAGCTGGACAGAAAAAGAATGAGAAAGTGTAGAAAGTCTGGTGGTGCGTGCTCTCCTTAAAGGAGGAGGCATGCTGTTAGAGAGTTCAGAAGATCAGTGTCCGTTATAATAGCGATAGTAAAGAGAGAGTGAGGCAACATTGCGGCGAAGAGAAAGAGATTGAAGACAATCAGTAAGAGGCGGGGAATTGATGAAACGAAAAGCCTTTGATTCCACCCGGTCAAGTACGGCTGTGTGGGTTGAGCCACCCCATACATGAGAAGATACTCCATACAGCGGTGGACGAGACCCCTGTACAGAGACAGCCAGCAACTGAGAGGGGGTGAAGAAACTGTGGAGGCGGTACAGCACACCTAACCTCTTAGAAGCTATTTTGGAAAGAGAGTATATGTGATCTTTCCATGAAAGAGCACGTGAAAGATCACGAGGAAAGGAAACACCAAAAATGTTAATAGAAGAGGAAGGATTGAGTTGTGTATTGTTGAAGGTAAGGGGATAGTCGTGTGGAAGATTGTGACGAGTGGACAGATGGAGGAACTGAGTTTTTGAGGCATTGAAAGCCACAATGTTTTCTCTGCCTCAATCAGATATAGCAGAAAGATCAGAGGTCAGGTGCATCATAGCCGTCCCACGCGAATCATAAAGTGACTGCTGTGAGGGACGCTTTGGGAAGCGGGTGAGAAATGAAGAGTGGAATCATCGGCATAGGAGTGAATAGGACAGGAAGTGCGAATTAAAAGATCATTGATAAATAAAAGGAAAATAGTGGGTGATAGGACAGAACCCCGAGAAACACCACTGTTAATAGCTTTAGGAGAAGAACACTGGCCATTCTAAGTGCTAAATGGATATATGAATACCCTGTATAACACAGAACTCTATTTTATTACTGCAGGTGAAAAGGGTCATGGCCTAAGAACTGGAAAATTGTATACAGTTGTAAACTGCCTTCAGCAAGCATGCACGCTTTACAAGCCAAACCACTTCATTATCGGAATGTAGTTTCCTAGAGTGATTAAGGATTTTGATTCAAGCAAGGGACTTTTCAGCTGGAAATGGGACGGGAGGAAAGAACATTTCTAGAGGTCGATTTGAAGGCACTGTGTGATAACATACTGTAATCATCCAGGGATGAATAAAGTTTATGAGGGCATATATCTTGCCCCTTGTCAAAAATAAATATGGGGACAATCTATCCAGCAATAATTACAGGCTTATTGCTGTCACCTCCTGCTTTTCAAAACTAATACAGAAACTTTTACTATACCAATTATATGATTGCATATGGACATCTCCTAATCAGTTTGGTTTTAAAAGGTCCCACTTAACTGATCTGTGTATCTATGTATTGAAGATCCTGTTCATGTCTGTAGAGATCCTATATCCTCTGGGTTTGTTATTTTTCGGCACTTTTTCGTTATTTACCCGCAATTTTTATTTTTATTTTTCTGCCAATTTTTTTTTATTTTCCTGCTATTGTATATATATATATCTTTTTTCGATATAATTACAAGGTTAATTGAATGCCAGGTTAGGTCAACTGTATGCCTTTGACAATTGGTTAGGTTAAATTGTGATATTTTCGTTAGTTTTAACGAAAATATCACGACTGGTTCTAATTGGACGCCCTTAAATTTATGAGAACTACATCATTTGACGGCTATTACAAAGGTTTATCCTTGTGCTTGAACTTTTTTATATTTGCTAATAAATGTTTGGCTTAATACGCGGTAAATAATGAAAAAGCGCCTATTTTTCTACTAATTTTTGTGCCATCGGCAAAAGATGTTACTGTGCTGTCACTGGTAATTTCCTCATCTATATCAGTTAGCATGATTATGAAGAGTAATGGAACTTGTACTCAGTGCTGTAATGGTAACCTTTTTCTTGCTCATACGCTGCTCCCACCATTGATGGGAAGGGGGTTTAAAATCGTTACAATATGTTTTATGACGATTCGATAATGGGAAATGAGTTTAAAATCATTGCATTGAATAAAAATGGCCATTTTGGTGACCTTTTCGTGACCCAAGATATTTGACTTGCCCTTCTGAAAGTCATTTGCATTACTGAACAAATGAACACTGAATCGAATGATATGTGTTTTATGACGATTCGATAATGGGAAGAGTTTAAAATCGTTGCAATGAATTGACCAACGTTAAAATTTTGACCTTTTCGTGACCTAAGGTCAAGTAAAGTCGTTTTCATTACTAAGCATATGACGCTGAATGGAATGGTGTATGTTTTATGACGATTCGACAATGAGAAGTGGGTTTAAGATCGTTCCAGTGGCTTCTCACCAGTGTTTTAGTATATCCCGAGATCAGTCAACTTACAGTGTTCAGTGTTCACCATTCGACAAGTAGTGTACGTGTTCAGGATTTCGGGCGGGGTGGGGTGAGTGAGTTGCCAGATTGGCAGAAATGCAGGAGTTTAATATGACCAGCAGAGGCGTCATTTCAAATTGGCTTGGGATGGCGAAGAAGGCAGTGAGAGGCCCCTCGCATGTCAAAATTTATTAAGTGCTACTCACAACATACTTTATAATGAAATTAATATAAACAAGACTGATTAAATGGTATCAGCTAGACTGGTTATTTACAGTTAACTATCAAATTATTAAGTTAAGCAATAAATCCTGAAATTTATATCACCTAATGTAGTAGAGGATATCTTCTAGACTTCATTTTTGAGGCCCCCCCTGATGAGCTTGGGGGGCGACCGCCCCTCACGCCCACCCCAAATGACGCCTCTGATGACTAGTACTTTTACATATCATGCCGACTATCAAGAAGCCATTCTTGGAAATTTCGCTGACAAATAGATGCAAAGTGAATTTCAGCCGATATTTTATTATTAATTTCAGTAAAAACAAGCCCCCATAAGCCGTATACCTACGTATGGCTAGGGTTCTACTACTAGCTATACGGCATGCCTGAAATTTTAAGGTGGGGATACGCCGTTTGGCCGCGTATACCCCCATTAGAGCATTGCTTATACTGTTCCTTGTGGTATTGAACTAAGGACCTCTGACTCAGATGAAGATATTCCTTGAACTGTAACGACTTGCTGCTGCTCACTAAGGAAATTATATACCCATTTTCCTACTTTTCATATTATTCCCACATATTTCAGTTTATGTGCTATGATTCCACGGTCACACTTGTCGAACGCTTTAGCAAAGTCTGTGTATAGTACATCATAGTTTTCATTACTTTCAAGTGCAGCAGTAATGTTGTTATAGTGTTCCATTAGTTGCGATAGGCATTATCTTCCTGACCGGAATCCATGTTGGTTATCATTAAATTTTTCCGAGTTTCCAAAAAGTCAGATTTTTTCTATTTGTTCAAATATTTTGGTGAGATGGAATGCAAGTGACACTGGCCTATAGCTTTTGGCCTTGGATCGATCTCCTCCTTTATGATTGGAACTATGGTCGCTCTCTTCAGGATGCTCGGTATTTCTCCCGTGTCTAGTGATCGTCTCCATATCCAATAGAGGGGCTAAGCGATTTAATTTGTGCAGTTTTTGACGAGTGTGGCATTCCATTTGCCCAGTCCTGCCGTCGAGTGTACTTTTAGTTCCCGTATTGCTTGTGTAATATCATCTGTTGTAAGGTCGAAATCCATTATACTTTCTCCTTGTATTTCTTCTTCAAAGAATGCGTTTCTATCGCATATTAGTTTATCAGTTTTGGGGATACTGAAAGCTGATCCATACCAGTGATGTAGGACTCGAGATCGGTATTGAGACCTTTTTTCTGGTCTCGGTCTCGGTTTAGGGAAGCCATCTTGGATTCACCGCGGCATGAAAATTGGCAATTATCACACGTGAATTTTCATATTTATTTACATAATTTCTATGTTTTCTGTGTTAAAAGAATCTGTCTATTTAACTATGTTGTCTATTTGTCTATTTTACTGGCCTTTACCACTGTCGATAGTCCTATTTCTCTTGATTTCAGGTGCTGTCAAGAACTTGTTAGAATAGAAGAAGAGAGTCTTTAAAATGGCATCAACAGAAGAATGTTTCTTTCCAGACTGATAAAACTGGAAAGCTATTAACTGGAGGGAAGAAACGAATTAACAGTATAATTTCTGCAAGCATTTCAAGGCAGGATTACTACATTTAGAGCTGAGAAAGAGACTAGAGCAAAATCCAGATCTGAAAATAGTTTCATAAATCACGTGTTTCGTCGTATACTTCGCAAATACATATTCAGAAGGAACGTAAGCAATTGGGATCAAAAGAACAACAAAAAGGAAAAGCCAAAAAAAGAGGTCTGAATGTGATTCGTTTAAATTCTGTAAACATTGCCTTATATGTGGTGTAGAGTGTTTGCTCAAAGATGATAGACATTTGGATCGTTGGAGAAGAGTGGTTCAGTGTCAAACTAAGGAAATGAAAGATGGTGGGTGGGAATGAAGCTCTCTACCACATTTTGTGACCAAAGAACACAACGATGTTGAGCTTCGCCAAGGGGTTTGTTGATGCGTTTGCCAAGCCGCAAGACACATACATAGTATTTGATTGCTATGATGAACACTCAATAAAATCGCACGAGCGACACAGGCGGACAAAAGGTATTGCTCCACATGCCTACACACTCAAACGTGAAACAGTTTTCCCTGCTAGAGAGATCATAATGAAAAGTGACCACAACAAGAAAGCATTGACAGAGTTCTTGTGCAGCACTGAGTAGAGCAATAAACATTTGTACTTGATTGGAGAGGAAAGTCCATTTACACATAAAGAAACAGACGTGACTATCATGAGTTATCTCTTGCAGCTTCAACAGGAGAAAAGGCACATCCAAATCGTACCTGATGACACAGACATCTTTGTCCTCTTACTGTACTTTTTCTGGCTGACAGACCTAATACGCAGGTGACCATAAAGAAGTTTAATGGACACATTATTGATATAAATGCAACAACCTTAAAACTGGGTGACAAATGCTTGGACTTGCTGTCTGCACACAGTCTAAGCGGATGTGACTCTGTATCCTACCCATTTGACAAAGGAAAGATGTCTGTAATAAATATACTGCTCAAATCATCCATCTCACTGAAGGCCTTTGCAAACCCAAGCCCCAGAACAAGAATAGGTAAAGGAAGGACTCCAGTTTCTGTCCGCTCTGTATGGAACTGTGGAAGCTCCGTCTCTTGATGAGTTGAGGTTCTCCTTGTTCAGCAGTAAGAAGGAACCACCAAAAATCAAGAGTCCTGCCCCCAATAAATGACGCTGCTCTCCAGCACATTAAGCGTGCGCGTCTCTAGGTTCTCTTGTGGACTGCAGCTGATCAGTTCAGTCCTCCTAAAATTGACATCTCCCAATATGGGTGAAAGATAGAGAACAATATTTCAACACCCGTTTCTGGAACTCCACTCATTGCTCCTCCTAATCTCTTGCAAACTGTTGCATGCAGTTGTAAATCCAAATCACCATGCTCCAGCCACAGACGCAGTTGTCGAGCAAGCTGACTATCATGCACTACATATTGCAAATGTGGAGCAGATAACATCTATGAAAAATGAACACACAAAACAATATGTTGATTTGGAGGATCAGGATGATGATGATGATGATGATGATGAGGCTAATGTGACTGTGTTATAATGTGTAATGCACTTGTATTATACATGTAATGTACTTGTAAAGTAATTACGATGTACTTGTAATATATTTGTACCTAGTTATGCAAGTACATTTGGTGGCAGCTTTGTTGTAACTATATAGTTGTAACTTTGCCTTTAGTTGTGGTGTCTATATGTAATTTACAACATTATGTAACGTCAGTAGATGTCAAAGATGGCTTCCACAAGTAAGTTTTGCCACGAATAAAATGCAATTGTATTTTTTTACCAACTTTTAGTATTTTTAAGTAAAAACATCGGCTCAGAAAAATTTACGAGCAATTTTCAAAGCACAAAGAGTAGTAAGTCGCATAAGGCGTTTCATGGCGGCCATCTTGGAATTGACCTAAAAAAATATTCCCCGAGAATGCCAAAGTCGCACCTTTCAGATTCTTGAAATATAGGTATTTGACTATCATTTCATGAAAAACACATTGTATTAGTACGCTCTTTCCCACCCAAGCTGGCCAGCAACCTGACTAAAAACATTTTCATTTTTCAAAGGTTCGATAGTCGTGTGATTTTCCGACTTCCTTTTTACAAAATTATAGAAGTACTTTGAGTTAACCTTTATCGCTTCTACAGCGTCGTCTTTTTCTTTCTCTGATATGTTTCTCAATTAGATCCTGTATGACGCAATCTGTACTCTGCAGTTTATCGTTTAATATTCTTCTGATGTTGTTGTCTTTGCAGTTTCTTAATTTTACAGTCACTCTTTTTCTCTTTCGGAACATTGACCTCTTTTGTCTCTTGAACCTGCTTCTCCTTCCTCTTCGTTGCCGTTTTGGGACATATCTTTCCACAATTTCCAGCGTCTTCTATATACTGTATATATATATATATATATATATATATATATATATATATATATATATATATGTGTGTGTGTGTGTGTGTGTGTGTGTGATCTGGCTGGAAGTCGGTGACCTTGGGGATGGAGATAGAAAAATAATAATAATAATTATCGTTGACCGACTCCCAACGGGAAAATAATAATAATAATAATAATAATTATAATAATTTATGATCTCTCAGAGAGACAGAGAGAGACTTATATTTTAATAATTCATTTCGTATACTGACCCTCTTATCCTCTTATCAGGATATAAGGAGTTACGAGGCGTTACGAGGACGAGAGGAGGCCTCAAAGTCCTCTCGGTCCAGTCGGGGAGGTTTCTGTTATTAAACTGGTTTATTTTTAGCCTATTCCAGCAATAGTAGAAAAATGGGAAGAAAGGAAATAAGGCTCTATCCCCACCCTCCATCCCTCCCCGCCAGAGGCGCGTACGGAAAAAGGTTGAAAAAATACCATGACCCTGGAAAAGTAGCCACGGAAATTTTTCACGAAAGAGGAGAATGAAGCGATATGCACAAGAGGTTGGTTTATATTTACATAGTTGCGATCAAAGATATCAGAATGATTAACAAAGGAGACAACTTCTCAAATATATATTTCTGTATGTAAAAATGTCAAGTGGGTTAAGCTCCGCCCACAAAAAATGCATTTGGTACAAGGGGGTGCCGGGTAGAAACACTGTTTTGCATATATATATATATATATATATATATATATATATATATATATACAAAACAGGGTGGTCCAAAAGTTCCTATTTATTTTACTGAAATAATAGTATTTTAGGATAAAAATGTAGTAGCATAATTAGATGTATATTTATTTAGCAAGCTTAGGTCTAAGATTCGACGCGAGCACCATTCGTGTCTCTGCAAATCTCAAATCTGTACACTGCATTGCGGAACACATTCTCAAGCATCTCTGGGGTTATTTTCGCGACTGCCACAACAATGCGGGTTCGCAGATCCTGCAGGTCTGTAATTCTTGTTTTGTAAACCTCAGACTTTATAAAGACCCACGCAAAGAAGTCTAATGGTGTTAAATCCGGAGATCGTGCTGCCCACGGCCTGTTTCCTTGTCATATTTTCATACCCAACCAGACATTAACTTTGGGAGAATTTCTCCCCCATTCGTAGAACTCGGTTGGTTTTTCACTAGCCCAGATACGGCAATTATGTCGATTAACCTTTCCGCATGTGTGGAATGTCGCCTCATCGCTGAAGAGAATGTGGGTTAATAAGTTTTCGGTATGAATTTTGTCAATCAATTCTGTGCACACGGCAGCTCATCTTGGATGATCCTCTTCGTGTAATTCATATAGTACTTGAATATGGTAACTTTTCTTTTTTACTGTTGATTTTAAAATCGTTAGAACAGTCGTTTTTGGTATGCTCAGTCTACGTGATGCTATGCGAGTTGACATTCTAGGATTTGTTTCATAGGCCTTACCAATTCGACATTTTCTTGAGAGGTACCTGGACGTCCAGATCTTGCTTCATCATGAGCAGATCCTGGTTTGTGAAATCTTCTTTCGAATTTTCCTTGGATTTCTTTGCACTTCTTCCTTTGGATACATACTGTAGTGTTACTACTATCACGAGTTCTTGTACATCCATCATAATCTATGGCCTGTAGAATACAAAATAGAAATATCATTATTTCAGCAAAATAGATAGGAACTTTTGCACCACCCTATATATATATATATATATATATATATATATATATATATATATATTCATAGGGTGTTTCATAACATGTGGGACGCACTTTCAGGATGGATTCAGGACCTATAAACAATGTAAAAAGCTTATATAAACATATGCCCGAAATCGCTTTGTTTCCGAGTTACAGCCCGTTTTGTGTTCCACCAATTCTTTCTGCAAACTGTTTACAAACACTACTTGCCGACAATGTTTGTGAGTGTGTACGAGACTTACTTCATGTATGACCTTGCCGATTCTAATGTTTCGTACACTCTATGACATGTTTCAATATCGTTGAGTGTAGAGCCATCAGTCAGTCAGAGGTGCCTCGCGGTGTTTCACTGTTCGTATTCGTAACTTCTTACCGTGAATAAATGCAGTCCAGTGTAAAAAAAAACCTTAAAAGTTTTTGTGCCGTTCAGTGATAGTGTACATTTCAAGTGAGAATGGAGGCTTATTTAAACAGAGAAATGGCAGACATACATCTCATGTATGGACTTACCGAGTGTAATGCGGCCGCAGCAAGACGTCTGTATGCGGAAATGTTTCCGAATCGCGTCTGCTAGAAAAGAAGACCTTTCAGAGAATAGACGAGCGTCTTGGTGATACAGGATCATTCAACAAGCGAGTTTCAGATGGTGGTAGACCAATCAGCGCCAGAACTGTTGAGTTGGAGGAGCGGGTCCTGAATCGCGTGGAGGAACATCCTGGTGTCAGCACCCGAAGGATAGCAGCAGCAGAGGGTGTAAGATACACAACTGTGTGGAGAATTTTACAGGAACAACAGCTTTCCTCATATCACATTCAGAGAGTACAAGGCCTTACTGAAGCTGATTTCCCACCACGAGAGGCTTTTTGTACTTGGTTCCTTCAACAGTGTGCTCGCAATCCTCTTTTTCTATCCTCCGTGTTGTTTTCTGATGAGGCTGCATTCACAAGAAATGGCGTGATCAATTTTCACAACACTCATCACTGGGCCGAAGAGAATCCGCATGCCATCATCCAGTCAAGGCACGAACAACAGTTTAGTATGGACTTATGGACTTATTGCCGACAATTTAATCGGTCCTTTTGTTTTGCCTTCAAGATTAACGGGAGAATCCTATTCCAATTTTTTAAGGAATGATTTAAGCGATTTACTAGATGAAGTTCCTCTTGGTGTCCGACGTCGTATGTGGTTTATACATGACGGCGCTCCGCCTCATTTTAGTCGAGTAGCCAGAGACTATTTGGATGACCATTTCCCTGATAAATGGATAGGCCGTGGAGGACCCATTGCGTAGTCTGCTCGCTCCCCAGACCTGAATCCACTCGATTTTTACCTGTGGAATCATCTGAAATCCATCATTTACGTGACACCCATTGACAACGTTGAAACGCCAACGTGTAGAACAAGGATGCCAGAAAATCCGAGGAATACCTGGAATGTTTGAACGCGTCAGGCAGTCTATGACGAGGCGTATTCAGGCGCAAGGCGGTCATTTTGAGCACTTCCTTCAAAGGTAAAGCGGATACTTGCTGGAACACAACTCGGAAACAAAGCGATTTCGGGCATATGTTTATATAAACTTTTTTCATTGTTTTCAGGTCCCGAATCCACCCTGAAAGTGCGTCCCACATGTTATGAAACACCCTGTATATATATAATACAAAAAAACCAAGTTTCCATTAATATTTGCAGAAATAAATTATTTTATTTTAATATACCCCGAGAGAAATGTTTATTATTCGTTAAATGCATATTTTTGTGTTCTGATCTCATTTAATATTTGCATATACAGGGCGTCCCAAAAAAATGTATACACACTTTAAATAATTATAAAGGCAGTGTTTATTAAAATACATTTCATTTTCAAAATGTAATAGAATCTACAGACATTATTTAATTGTTTTGTCAACGCCTGTTTTCAAACTGACGTCCGTTCTGGTCCAGGCACTGCTGATAACGCGAAGCAATGGAATCGCAAACATCACGAAACATTTCGTTTGGTATTTGTGTGCATTCTCGTTCAATGGCTGCTCTCAATTCAGCGACTGTTGCAGGTTTTATAGCGTAGACTTTGTCTTTTAAGTATCCCCATAAAAAAAAGTCTAGTGGTGTGAGGTCTGGTGAACGCGGAGGGTATTCTACGAAACCCCTTCGTCCAATCCACATCCACATCGTGCCAAGTACCACTCGCAATACTCCACTCTTCGGTCCGGATCATCATCATCTTCATTAATAGCATGGACTAATCTTGGAATGTAACTTTTCCATTGACAGCGCTTCAAAATGCGTTGGACAGACGATTCTGAAATTCCTACCTCACGACTCGCTTGCCGCACAGATTTTCTTGGACTTTGGGTGATACGTTTCCAGTACTCTTTCTTGCTTTGTGGGGCTTGTCGATGTCCGTGGTCTTCCGGAACGCTTTCTTGTGGACATTCTGAACAGTTCCATCGGCTTCAAACTTATCTCTAATTCGAGTGATGGTAAGTCGCGTTGGTGGATCTGTTTGAAACTCCCTCCTAAACTGTCTTTGCACTTCAACTGCGTTTTCACACTTCCAGTAGCATTTTAGAATGAATTTCCTTTGTTCAAAGCTTAGTCTGACTGCCATTATTAATTCTAATGGGTTTAACTTGGAAAGAAAGAAACATCAATTGAGCTATCAGCTGTTAAAGTGTGTATAAATTTTTTGGGATGCCCTGTATTTACATTTTTTCTGAATATCCCTTTATATTATTTCTGAAAAGAACCGAGGGACGCACGCGCGCGGGGTCTTTCAGTGGCATGTATTTTTTCAATAATCTCTCGATATGTTAATAAATATGGTATGTAGAGGTTTCTTAATATATATATATATATATATATATATATATATATATATATATCCTGAGGATGTCATTAGACGAAAGCGCTTGAGCACCCGTTTGTGTTTCTTTTTCCTTCGTGGTTTTATTCATCATATATATATATATATATATATATATATATATTAACTTACTACTTTTAATATATGTTTAATACAAATGTATCAGGAGAAGAATGATGCGTGAGAGATAGGCTAGGTTAGATTAGGTTAAGTTTTTATTTATGTTTCAGTTTAGACTAGGTTAGGTTAGGTTACTCTATAGTCAATTTTTTACTTTTTGGGTCACTCCCTCTCCCTAAACGCATCCTTCCATCCCCCAATTACCCCCACCTCCCTCTTCCTCAATACATCCCCCCTCCCCCAATTTCCACCCCCTGTCCCTCTACGTTTTTGTATCCATACTACTGACGTTTAAACAACTATATTTAGTCCATTTTTCACATCAGTCAATTCCATCCATCGATGATGAGGTGGAATAATAATATTATATTGTGAATGAAACCTATTACGCTACGTATGAATGCGCGATTGCTTATATCATAGAAATCGTACCCCTAGAAATTCCTTTTTAATTTATTCGCGTTTTACCCGCAATCTAAATAGGCTTACCCTGAAACATGGCATACTAGCAAATCAAATACAAATTCTAAACTTAGGCGCGCAGCCGGGTTAGAATTCTTGAAAATCCTTACCAGTGTATAACTGAAACCGTCCGAGAAAATTTCTCTTGTATTTGGAGGTATTACCAATCTAAATTATGACACCCGACAAAAGTAAAAACAAAAATTCTACCCGTTTCTGCTCTGACTCGAGGGTGGTTTAACGGTTATGAAATAGCAAGTGGTTCTGCATTCAAGAAGACACGCAGAAAATTTTATATATATATATATATATATATATTTCACGTGTTACTTTCGTGAAATAATTTTCATATATATATATATATATATATATATGTTACGGCCTTTTTCCAAAATCGAGCTTTTTGCAAAAGGATTAAGTCGTGATATTTTCGTTAAACAACGAAAATATCACGACTTTACATAACCAATCGTCAAGGGCGAGCAGTTGACAGAACCGGGCATTCAGCTAACCTAACTCGGCCTTTTTTTTTAAAAAAGTCCGATTTCACTAAAAGGCTGTAACTTGGTTAACTTTGGTTTTGCTTCCGCTCGAATTGTTCATTCTGACGAAGGTCAAGCTTGTCACTCCACCTTAGACCTACAGTTTAACGTGGAATCCGAACCACGCCCCACTGGCGGCCCAGCGTCTAACCACTAGGATACCCACGATACCCATTTATCTACCAACCAATTTTTTTATTATGTGGAACGATGAACAGCTGGGTTTTGCTGCGCGCCGCCTGCCGTCACCGGTTCTCGATATTCCGGGGATCCCGATGGAATCGTAGTCAGAGACGTTAACCACTACACCACCGACGCGCATATATATACAGGGTGTCCCGTAAGTCTGGACCCATAGGGAAAAATAATAAAATTACAAAATAGTCCAAAAATTTATTACATAATCTGTTCAAAGTGTCCGCCGTTGTGTCGCACACATAGTTGAAGACGCAATCTCGACTGCGACAGCACTTTCTGAATCACAGTCGCAGAAATTTCTTGACACGCCCCACAATGCGTGCTTTAAGGTGGAAAATGTTCTGAAGTTTGACCTCGTACACTTTGGCTTTCAAGTGGCCCCACAAATAAAACTCCAGCGGAGTAAGATCATAATAAAAAATAATAAAAATAATAATAAAAAAATATATATATATTATAAATAAATTTTTGGACTATTTTGTAATTTTATTATTTTTCCCTATGGGTCCAGACTTACGGGACACCCTGTATATATATAAATTTTTTAATCATCGATGCATTCATAGTTTAAGTGGAAATATGAAGAGTTATTAAGCATCTCTTTACAAAGCACCATTCTGCCCGTACGCCCATTTCAGGGTATGAGCAACTCGTAACAGCATTACCTAGTAAATAGGGGGTCAAGGTACTGACGAGGATTTTGTACATGGTTCATCATCATCATCATCATGACTGAAAACAACAACGCTGTGAGTTAGTTTTGTTCAAAGAACATCCATATCCGTATTCAATTTCTTGCAATTTTCGTTAGTTTGTATTGCAGACACCTCCGCAAGGAGCAAGACACACCGCAAGTTTGTGTTTTCTCCCTAAGGCAGCACCAAACAACGCAAGTATTCGCAATCGCAAAACGTCCGTATACAGGCCTATATTCACTTTAGAATACTATTTTTTATATATATCTGTAGAATCACCACGGAAAAACACTGTAGTTGTAAACTGAAACGAAATATAATTTAAAGAAGACTACGTCGCACGGTAGAAATCCCCCCCCCCTCAAACAACAACAACAACAACAACAACAACAACAGTAATTAAATCTTGTGTCAGTATAAAACTTTGCTACCCTCATTATTGGTTTCAAAATTCGATAAATTCGAGATGATTTTTGGCTTCACGAAGAAAAATGAAAGGGAAAAGGGGAAATCTGTAAAGTTGGAAGGAAGTTGATGGTAAAAGACTGAACTTGCCTTCATTCGGTTTCCTTTGGCCCTCTCAGTTGGCCACTATCGATACTGAGTCAAGGTTCATTACGGCAACAATTTTGCTGCTTACCTGCGTGTATGATCGTGTCATATATATATATATATATATCGCAAGGAGGAAATTGTAGATACCAATCGACCAGGGAAGCACCCCAGGGGGACGTTAGACAGAAGATGAGGAGTGCAGGAACTCCCATTTCTCCTGTCACTGTCCTCCTTAACTGATCTTTTTCTGTCTCAGCTACTCTGTGCTCTCAAACACATACTTCTCTCCCTATTCGTCACATATACATGCATCTTACACTCTACATAATCTTTTCAAAATTTAAAAAAAAAATATGGCATGAACTTTAAGAGCCTTGGAGTCCTGTGGGGAGGGGACCATAAATATCCCCACTTCTGGCTCCCACGCTGCCGATACCGGGAACGCAGACCCGGGTAGCGGGGCTGGATCTGCTGCCACCCATTCGAAATGTTCTGGACTTCTGCGTGATTCACTTTTCATAAATTTCTGCAACATTCGTGTCCCTTTCTCAAATTTTCAATCTGTTCAATACCACCTCTCCTCCTCTAAACCTCATCTTCTTTTACTCACTGAAACTCGGGTGTGTGGGATGACTGATAGCAACCCCTTTTCTGTACCCTCTTACTTTTTCTATAATCAATTTCACTCCAAACGTGAATGTTGCGTATATGTAGGCAATGATCTAACTTGTTCTCGTATTCCCGAACTCGAATCTTTCGAATTCTTTACCCTCTGGTTACGGCTTACATGCCAATCTCAAACTAAATACATCTGCGCTGTTTACCTCTATCATAATTCTACGGACTATCGAAAATTCTTCGACTACCTCACTTCATAAAAGGAATACATTCTACCTCACTCTCCTTTTGCTGAAATCTCCATTTTTGGAGATTTCAATGTTCACCACCACCTTTGGCTTTCCTCCCATTTCACTCACATCCCTCGTGAACTAGCTTACAACTTCTCTACCCTAAATGACCTAGAGCAGATTGTACAGCACCCTACTCGTATCCCCGATCGTCTTGGGGATAGGCCCAACATTTTGAATTTATTTCTTACCTCTCATCCTTCTTTTTACTTTGTCAAACTTTTTTCTCCGTTGGGCTCCTCCGACCACACTCTTATATTTGTTTTATGTCCTATAGCTCCAATCCGACCTTTGGATCTTCCCAAGTGGAGGCGCCTTTGGCACTTTAGCGTCGTTGATTGGGAAGCTTGTTCTAATGCTATCCGCAACAGAGATGAGTCTTTCAGAAGGTACCGTTGCCACCCAACTCCTGATTCTCACTCAGCTCATATTTCTGCCCGGAATCGTGCAAAATCTGTTCTTCGACTCGCCAAAAATTCCTTCATCCGACAAAAATGTGAAAACCTATACAATTCTAATTCTTCTCGCTCTTTCTGGCATCTAGCTAAGAAACTCTTCAACAACTTTACTTCCTCTTCTTTCCCTCCTCTTTTCCATTCCGACGACTCAGTTGCTGTCTCTTCTCCTGACAAAGTTGAACTTTTCAATCAAACTTTCGCTTCCAACTCAACCATGGACAACCTGTTCCTCCATCTCCTCCCCCGTCTGACGTTATTATGTCTGAAATTAGAATCTCTTCTAAAAATGTTTTTTCTGCCCTATCTGGTCGCAAACTTTAGGAAGGCGTACGCTCCTAATAGTGTTCCTCCTGTTGTTCTTAAGAGCTGTGCTTCTGTGCTGACACCCTGCCTAGGCAAACTCTTTCGTCTTTGTCTCTCATCTGGTACGTTTCCTTCTTGCTGGAAGTTCGCTTTCATTCAGCCTGTCCCAAAGAAGAGTGACCGCTCTCAACCATCCAACTATTGTCCAATTGCTTTGATTTCTTGCCTTTCTAAAATATTTGAATCTATCCTTTATAGGAAGATGCTTAAACACCTCTCTTCTCACACTCTTCTTTCAGATCGTCAGTATGGATTCCGCAAGGGACACTCGACTGGCGATCTTCTTGCATATCTCTCTGACTCTTGGTCATCCTCCTTTCGGGATTTCGGTGAAACGTTTGCTATTGTGTTGACATATCAAAAGCTTTTCATAGAGTCTGCCACAAATCTTTAATTTCGAAACTGCCCTCCTTCTCTTTCTGTCCTTCTATCTGTACCTTCATCTCTAATTTTCTTTCTGGCCGATCTGTACTGTAGTTGTGGTTGTAGATGGCCACTGTTCTTCTCCTGAAGCTATTAACAGTGGTGTTCCTCTGGGCTCTGTCCTGTCACCCACTCTTTTCCTTTTATTTATTAATGATCTTTTAATTCGCACTTCCTGTCCTATTCACTCCTATGCCGATGATTGTACTCTTCATTTCACCCGCTTCACAAAGCGTCCCTCTTAACAGTCACTCCATGATTCGCGTAGGACGGCTATGAAACACCTGACCTCTGATCTTTCTACTCTCTCTGATTGGGGCAGAGAAAATCTTGTGCTTTCAATGTCTCAAAAACTCAGTTCCTCCATCTGTCTACGGGTCACAATCTTCCACACGACTACTCCCTTACCTTCAACAATACACAACTCAATCCTTCCTCTTCTCTAACATTCTTGGCGTTTCCTTTTCTTGTGATCTTTCCTGGGAAGATCACATATACTCTCTTTCCTAAACAGCTTCTAAGAGGTGAGGTGTGCTGTACCCGCATCTGCATTTTTTTCACCCCCGCTCAGTTGATGTCTCTGTACAGGGGTTTTGTCCACCCATGTATGGAGTATCTTCTCATGTGGCTTAACCCAGGCAGCTCTATTTCATAGGGTAGAATCAAAAGCGTTTCGTCTCATCAATTTTCCGCCCTCTTACTATTTATCTTCAATCCCTCACTCTTCGCCGCTTTCTTGCCTCACTCTCTCTTTACTATCGCTATTATAACGGACACTGCTCCTCTAAACTCTGTAACTGCATGCCTCCTCCTTTAAGGAGAGCACGCAGCACCAGACTATCGACACATTCTCATTCTTTTTCTCTCCAACTCTGTAACGTAAGAGTTAATCGATATTTTCAACCTTTCATCTACTCAACCGGTGAACTCTGGAACAATCTTCCTCAATCCATCTTTCCCCCGGTCTATAACCTTCAATCTTTCATACGCATGTCTAGGCATCTTGAACCCTAGACCTTGATTTTGGCTCTCTGCTTCTTCTGTGGGAAGAACGCTTTTGCAGGCATTCGCCCTTTTTTCCCTCCTTTCTGCTTGCAAAAAAAATAAATAAAAAAAATAAAAAAATATACTGTATATATACACCTTTGGAAACCTTTGGTTAGCTTCCGCCCGAATTGTTCATTCTGACGAAGGTCAAGCTTTTCATTCCACCTTAGACCTGCAGTTTAACGTGAATCCGAACCACGCCCCACTAGCAGCACAGAGTCTTAACCAATAGGCCACCCAGGGTACCCATTTATCTACGAACCACTTTATTGTGGAAGGATGAAGTCAGTGACGCTTACCACTATACCACAGAGAGAGAGAGAGAGAGAGGAGAGAGAGAGAGAGAGAGAGAGAGAGAGAGATTACCTTCTCATCAAATATGAAACATATATCAAAAGAAATTTTTATTGACTGTGAAAACAAAGATAAACAGAGGCATTAAATGAAGTTAACCTTTCGCCGGGTAGAAAACACCCATGGCGTACCGTTGCAGGAAAAGATCCCCGGAGGAAAATATCCCCCCGAGGAAAAAATCCCCCTAGGAAAAATCCCCCTGGAAAATCCCCATTAGTCATGAAACATATAATAAAATTCATCTAGAAATGACAGGTTAGGTTAGGTTAGGTTAGGTTAAGTTAGGTTTAGGTTAGGTTTGGGCTTTTATAAGGTGCATTCAAAAGGAGCAAGCTATACAACAAGTTTATGCTACTCAAGCTATGGCTGGTCATCCTTCTCATACGCAAAGAAAAAAATACAAGAGTGCAGTAGCTCGTATTAAAAGTATCGTAGATGATGTTGATAAACCGATCCATTATAGATTATCTGAAAGGAATCGCCTTCAACCTAAAATTTTAAACACGGCATTTTTTCACATACATTATCTATTCGTTTTTAATTGCGTTTCTTAATAAAGAATAAATTTTATTTAGCATTATCTGTATCCTTATTTCTCATGACTAATGGGGGATTTATTCCTCGGGGGATATTTTTCCAGGGAATTTTTTTCCTCGGGGGGGTATTTTCCTCCGGGGGATCTTTTCCTGCAGGCATGCCGTACATTTGATACGAAATACAGTTGTCTACGTTCTTTAAAGCAGTTGTAACTTCTTTGTTTTACCTTCCATAACAACATCCATCCGAGGATTTGCGTTGAGGAGAATCCCGGAATTATACGACATCCGATCGACTTGACATCCTATCGACAAGTACGAGGAGCGGTCAGAAAAAAAGTTTACACCGCGTATAATTTCGTAACTAAAGGACCTACATTGATTATGTTTGTATCAGGTGAATTCGTTAATCATTGTTGCAACACTGCACGTCGATTCGGCTGCCATCTACCGTACATTGGTTTAAATGAGTCAGTTGAACATAGCGGCTCGACTGGAACAGTATCCTGTCAGTTCTGCATCGATATTCCGAGTCTGTCAGTGGTCAAGAATTTTTCGAACGCATTGTCACAGGAGACGAGACATGGGTTCATCACCGTACTCCGGAAACAAACGTGCCAGCATGGAAAGGAAACACCTTGGGTTCCCGCCACCAAAGAAGTTCAAGATTGTGAGGTCCGCTGGTAAAGTGATGGTTACCGTGTTTTAGGACCACAAAGCCGTTTTGCTCGCAGATTTCATGCAAAAAGCACAACAATCAATGCAGTGCATATTGTTCAACACTGGAAACGTTTACGAGTGGTCATTAAACGTAAAACGTCCTGGGCTGCTCCGTAGGGCAGGGCACTGTTTCAGTCGAGCCGCCACGTTCAACTGACTCATATAACCAATGTACGGTAGATAACAGCCGAATGGACGTGCAGTGTTGCCAACAATGATTAACGAATTCACCTGATACAAACATAATCAATGTAGGTCCTTTAGTTACGAAATTATACGCCGTGTAAACTTATTTTCTAACCGCCCCTCGTATATGTGGGTTAGATTAAATTAGGTTAGGTTAGCATAGGTAGGTTAAGTTAGTTTTTATAATGTCGATGTTATGGTCTTGACGATCGATGGGTATACAATAGGTCCGAAAAATCCATGTCGTCAGTCGACGTTGGGCAAAAGAATGAAGGTTTTTAATTCCGCATAAAGATATTAATGATTGGAATTATTTAACCCTCTTCGTAACAGCAAATGTCATGTGATGGAAAGGCCCTACAACTTTACGTAGAATCGGAACCAATGGTCTCTACATCATCTGAATGTGGAGACGGTCACCCATCGAACTATTGAACAGACTCAATGTCGCTTAACTTTGCTGACCTAACGGGAAGAGGAGTTACGACGTGGTCACGACGTAGACCTTCCGCAAAGGAACATCGCTCACAGGGCCGTTTCCTGGCATAAGCAGACTAAGCGGTCGCTTAGGGCCCCGCTGCTACTAGGGGGCCCCTAGACAGGCTCCCAGGTCATAGCTCAGTGGGCAAGAATAGGAATATAGCTGAAGTTATTATTATTATTATTATTATCATGATTATTATTATTTAGCAGATTAGTTGTGGTTAACTAGATGTGACTTCGTGCATCTTGGAAAATGAAACGACATTATCCATCAGGAGCTGGAAAACGGAAAAAGAAGAAAATAGAAGAGGAGAAGCTTTCCAGTAGCACAGGTGAGATGTGCCACTTATATATTCTTATGATTGCAGTTCAGGCAACTAGGTTAGGTAGACCATCAAGCTAGGCAAGTGCTCAGGAATCGTGTAGAGTAAGCTAGTCTCTGTAATATTTGTAATATTTCGAAATGTGACATTTAATGGATCACATCACCTCAAATTCTGTTCACACAGATCAATTATCAAACAAGATAAGAAAGAGTATTTTAGCAAGAATTAACAGAATATGTAATGTTATGTTCTTCTCAGGAGCACTACTGAAATATTTGGAAAAGCCATCCTCAGCAAAGCCTGATGAGCATCATGAGCCAACAGCAGGACCATCCTCTATGCAACCTCAAATACCAGTAGAAGTAGAGCCTGATGAACCAATAAGTGGCCCATCTTCTGTTCAGCTTCAAAACACACACAGGCATTTCTACTGAGCAACAAGAACCAAGATCTGCTCCACCGCTTGATCAGTATGACTGGCCAGTTGTCCTGTCAGATGCCTTGAAGACAGATCTGGTGTCTCGAGGACCATTTCAAATCAGTCCAAATTTCACATTCCCTGAAAGAGAGGACGGTAGACGCGTTCATCACCATTACATGTACAGAACATTAATTAATGGGGAAAAAATAAAGCGAAGCTGGCTGATGTACTCTAGAAGGAATAATGCTCTTTATTGCTTCTGTTGCAAGTTGTTTTCAAGGAACTCGTACAAACTAATTACGGATGGACTTTCAGACTGGATAAACGTTGGTTCACTTCTGAAAGGCCATGAAAATAGTTCAGAACATGCAGATAACATGGCAACATGGAAGGATCTGGAACTGCGGCTAAAAACTGGGAGGACCATTGACCAAACTGAAATGTTATTAATGGAGGTAGAGCGAAGACGCTGGCGAGATGTTCTCACACGTCTTGTAAGTATAATCCAATCACTGGCAGAGAGAAACCTTGCTTTCAAGGGGTCTTCCTCTACATTGTACAATCGAGACAATGGCAACTTCTTGAAGGAGGTTGAGCTGCTTGCCAAATTTGATCCAGTGATGAAATAACACAGCAGAGTCGAAAGTAGCTAATATAGTCATTCAAGTTACCTAGGAAACATCATTCAAAATGAGCTCATTGGGTCCATTAGTGGGAAGATCTTGGATACCATTGTTGCAGAAATAAAACAAGCTAAATATTACTCACTCATTTTAGACTGCACTCCAGACATAAGCCACCCAGAACAGATGTCGATTATTATCAGAACTGTTAAAATGGGTGAAGTACCAGAAATTAAAGAATACTTCTTGGGGCTTTCTTGAGGCTTCAGAAAGTACAGGCCTGGGTTTATCAGTTCTGATTCTGAAGAGACTAGATGAACTGAATATTCACTTTGATGACTGCAGAGGACAGTCATATGACAACGGAGCGAACATGAAGGGCAAGAAAAAGGTGTTCAGGCAAGGTTATTAGAGAAGAACTGTCGTGCACTCTATGTTCTATGTGGGGCTCACACTCTGAATCTTGTAATGGCTGATGCAGCTAAAGCTTCCACAGATGCCATCAGTTTCTTTGGCAACGTACAAAAATTGTACAACCTTTTTGCAGCAGCTACACAGAGATGGACAATCCTAAAGAAGCACGTGAACATATCACTCAAGTCTTGGAGTGAAACCAGGTGGGAGAGCCGGCTTAAGAGCATTGAGGCTGTGCGATACCAGAGCCACAACATCAGAGAGGCCCTGTTGGAAGTCAGAAACAATGCCACAGATGCCATAGCCAGGACTGAAGCACAAGCACTTGCAGAGGAGGTAGGGTCTTATCGCTTTCAGATTTGCATAGTAGTATGGTATGACATTCTTCATGCAGTTAACCATGTGAGCAAACTTCTGCAGTCTCCTACAATGCAGTTTGATGTGGCAGTCAACCTCCTCACATAAACAAAAGACTCACTCACCAGCTACAGAAACACAGGTTTTGTTGCAGCACAAGTCGTAGCTAGGGACATATGTCAGGAAATGAATGTGGAGGCTGTGCTGAAGGAGAAGAGGCTCAGATCCACAAAAGAGCACTTTGCTTACGAAGCTCCTGACGAACCATTTACAGAAGCCTTAAAGAGGCCGGAAGTCAAATTTTTCAATGTGGTGGTGGATTGTGCCATCGGGTCAATAAATGAGAGATTCAAAACATTAGATGATGTGAGGGACATATTTGGGGTTCTCCTAAACTTCACCACAATGAACAAGGAAGACTTGTCCTGCAAGTGTGAAAAGCTCTCTAAGATACTGAGCTCTGGAGCTGACTCTGATATTGATGGAAGAGAACTGGCCCTCGAAATTAAGAACTTGCCGACTTTACCTTCACACAACATGACTGCATTGGAGCTTCTCTTCTTCATTCATCAGAAGCAACTGGAGGAACTATACCCCAATCTCTGGGTTGAACTAAGAATTGCCTGCACTCTACCTGTGACAGTAGCGTCAGCCGAGAGGAGCTTCTCTAAGATGAAGCTAATCAAGAACTACCTCAGATCATCAATGGGGCAGGATCGCATCAGTGGCCTTTGCATCATAAGCATCAACCAGGACGTTGGCAGAGAGATTTCATATGATGATGTTATTGATGATTTCGTCCAGAAAAAATCTAGGAGGCAAAAATTTTGAAGATACAAACTGTTGTGTATAACTGTTAGCTATTACACGATTGTATCGTATAGTTAGTAATTGTTTGGTAGTTGATAATTGCATTATTTTTTTATACATAGTTCTGTGTCATTTATTCTAAATAGTGTATAAGCTAATTTTTAGGAATTTCATGGAGAGTATTTTTTTCTGTTTGTCTTCTGAAAGTACATATTTGTTGTTTTGGACATAAATGTTTCATTAAAATTGTTTCATAATTGTTTTTTATTAACACAGCCATTTTTTGTATGTGTGTGTTGAGGTGATGTAGTAAGGCGTGAGTTGGTGGATGGAGGGGTGGGGCCTCAAATGGGTATACTGCTTAGGGCCTCCTAATGGCTAGAAACGGCCCTGATCGCTCATCTCGACGATCGTCGCTATCTTCTATAAAGGAAACGGTTTTCCCGGTTTATGTGGTCCGCGGTTATACGGTGGTAGCTGGTCTCTATCTCTCTTTCTCTCGACGATAGTCGTTATTCAGGCAGCCCCCGACGAATCCGTCGACCTCTCCGTATGACGCAGACGCGGTATTCTTGCGGATTGGATCCCTTTTCAACCTTGAAACTCATGGAACTTTCTCAAGAAAAAAGTTAACATATTAAAACTAAAATCAAAGTAATACTTTTTTGAAATTAATTTTACAATTTTTTTTTTTTTAATTTAAAAGTAAAAATTCTAATTAAAAAGGAAAAAAAAAGATGAAAGCAGATGATTGAAACTTCATAATCCGAATGATGTTTCTTTAATCAGGAAATGGCACAGATTCCGCAGAGAGCTCGCTTTCGAGGGATTTTTAATGTGTACATAATATACATACATACATGTAGGCCTACTACCGCTCAAAAGTTTGGAAGCGCCTGTAGGTTTCGCGTTCATATTTCACACTTGATAATAGGGCGTCATATCTTGCATGAAATCGCTCTATGAATCCATATTTTAAAATGCCGAGGTTGATTTTTTATTTGTCTTCAGAATAAATATAAAACCAGCCATTAGGAGATATTAAAATTACCTTAAAATAGGTATGATATAGAGGGATCCGTTTGGATGGTGCTTTAGTGACCAAAGTCGTCGAGATTGTCCATGTTTCAAGAGGACTATAGCCTCCAGCGTCATATTATGATGGACGGCAATAAAAAAGGAAAAAGCAAGTATAATAGCGAACCAAAGCTACATTAACGAAATGAATTGAAAATCGTGAACGGAAAACAACTGCAAGAAAATTTGTCTAGAGCTTAATTAACAATAGTCCGCGATGACGACCATGTACTGTCACGGTCAAAATAACTAAACAAATAAGATTTGGTAAGGCTTCCAGTAACGCTTCACAACTCGTGACAGTGTTGTTTCAGTGTTACTTTCCACTCGCTATTATGCTCATTTGATGCAATTTATTTTTTGTCGTTGCCCTTCTTAGTGCGTACCTCCGCACACTATTTGTCGTGAAACATGAACAATCTCGGCGACTGAGGTACCAGTCAAACCGGGCCCCTCTAATATTATGTCCATTTTAGCGTCATTTAAATCTCACCTGAGTGCCATTTTTATATTTACTCTGAATGAAAAGCAAAATCAACCTCGGCATATTACGATATTAAGTGTTCTACATATAATATGGATTCATAGATCGATTTCATACAGGATATGAAGCCTTAACATCAACTATGAAACATAAATGAGAAACCTACAGGCGCTTCCAAACTTTTGAGCAGTAATATAAATAACTATTTACTAAAATATTTGTTTTTCAATAACTATTAATCTTATACTATTTGGTTTAAAGATAAAATATTTGTGAACGAAAGGGTTCAGAAGACTTTGTAAGAAGTTTAATCCATTCCTGTTTTAGGAAAGGTATAAATTTAATTAAACGCTAAAGTAAAATTGGAAAGGAAATCTGACTTCCATAAAAATAGTCTTGTTTCCTGCATACTATCGTCGTTCGTGCCTGAAATTGAAATTTTTGCCCTCCCTTTTTCTCCTCGAAATGCGAGTGTTTCTCTTTGACTTTCATAATGATTAAATGGTTAACGGCCAAATATTAGGCCATTAAATCGCGCAAAAAGACTCAAAATGATTCGCGATCAAAGGAATTAACAATAATAATAATAATAATAATAATAATAATAAAGTAACAGTAAAGGTCGAGTGACGCAGGGGACCTACGATTTTACGTGGGATCCGAGCCATCCGCATCATCTGAACGAGGATAACGATAACCCCCTCCATCTATTAAACAGACCAACGACGCTTAAATCCTGATCTAATGGGAGGCGGTGTCGCGATGTGACAACCCAGCATGAGAAATTGCCGAAAGACTTTATATAAATTGCGATTTAAATGAAATTATAAGTCGAAAGTGTTTTCCCTTCACAGCATCGTCGAAAACCATATACCAGAAAAACATGTAATAAATTGCTTGTGGGAGTGCGCGGGGGCTTGTTTATTTAATATCAATTCCCATGAGTTAAATGCAATGAACGTTACGCATGAGTCGTTTCCTTTGTTTATTTTATACGCATATTTATTCATATGTTTATTGGTTTTGTTTGCGAGCTTCATTGCTTCCGTTATTTAAATGGGGACAGCGTTAAAAGAGGGGTTTACCCTTCACTCCAAGGGCTGATACCCCACCGCTCGTGCAGTGGCTGGCTATGCCGCGCCCTCTATGATCAGGTGTCTGTTAGAGAGTGTCGCGTAGCCAGCCATTCATTTAGTAATGTCTTCATCTACAGTATCTACCTCATACCTCGTGGTCTTTTTAGTGAGACTAATTTAATTACTTGTTATTTAGCATTCAATTTAATAAGAATAATGTTTAATTGTTTCATTTTTAGAGGGGTTCGTTACTTTATATATATATATATATATATATATATATATATATATATATATATATATATATATATATATATATATAATATATATATATACAGAGAGAGAGAGAGAGAGAGAGAGAAATTTGACGGATCTACAGTATACTCGTAGAAAGCCAGCGTCCGTAGTTCAGTGCGTAACACCATTTCCTTTAAGCGAAGTAAAGAAACTGAAGCGGTGGATTCAATCCGATAGTATAGTGTTGGTTAATAATAACAACAGAGGAGTTAAAGCAGTAGGCCAGATTAGTTGGCCTGAGCGCTGTGCCAGTTTCTGGTCCTCCCCTCTCATTAATATTATTTATATAGAAAGAGTGTTCCAGTTGAGAATCTTAAAGAATTAGAAAGAGAATCTATTGAATCTGAATCTGGATCTGGATCAGAATCGGGATTTTAAAACAAGAATTTAAAAATATCTTGGTCGCAACAACCAAATTAGGGCGCCCGGTAACTCAGGGGTTACGTGGCGGGCTCTAACAGGTGTATTGTGGTTCGCTCCCAGCCGCTGGCATCTCTGTTTCCACTCTGGCTCAGGTGACCCTTGGGACATACTCACTCTCACGTAGTGGGGGGAAATGAACTTCTTGGATTTTACCTTTTTCCTACAACCAGATATATGGGGTGATGAATAAATGCGTTCATAAATAGCAGGGTGTATTCTCGGGACAAAAGTAAAGAAGAAAGACCATATAAACTTAGGTCGAGAAACCCGTAGGTTTCGAGCTATAGCACGCGACAGAAAATGAAACTCCTAAAGATATTTTACATTTTATTAATATCCATATCTGCTACCGCAGCGACTGACTGGAGATTCGTATAGGCGTTTCCTTGAACGGACTTTGCCAGTGCTACTTGGAGATGTGCGATCAGAACTCGATGGACTAATGTGGTTCATGCATGATGGTGCACCAGCTCATTCGCCCGTTAACGAGGGAATATCTCGATGCTGTGAATCCTGATAGGTGGATAGGCGCGGTGGTCCTATTCCGTGGACACCTCGGTCACCAGATTTAAATCCTTTGAATATTACTTGTGAGGTCATTTAAAAGCCTAGTTTATGTTACAGAAGTCCGAGGACGTGATGAATTGTGGCAACATTCGATTCGCAATACTCCAGGAATTTGTGAGTGTGTCAGACAGTCACTGGTGCGTCGTGCTGAGGCATGCATTAAGAAGTAGGAATGAATTCGAACATTTACGTTAACGAAGCAAATGTATCACACTGTGTTTGCATAAAATGTAAATATATATATATATATACATTCAACTGCAAAGAACACGCAGTATAAATAACGTAAAGAAACGACGCTTGTATAGGAGATATTCCGCGCAAGACGAGAAAGAGAAAACAACAAATGAAAAAATGAAGTACCACCTGGGAATCGAACCCGGGATCTTCCGATTGCGGTCAGACGCGATACCACTACACCATGGTCTTCACTCTTCCAAATGCCGTAATTCCTCTACATACTCGCAGAAACCAATGCCCAAGGGGGCACCTCCGCATGCCGTAACATTATATACATTCAAACTGCAAAGAACACGCAGTATAAATAACGTAAAGAACGACGCTTGTATAGGAGATATTCCGCGCAAGACGAGAAAGAGAAAACAACAAATGAAAAAATGAAGTACCACCTGGGAATCGAACCGGGATCTTCCGATTGCCGGTCAGACGCGATACCACTACACCATGGTCTTCACTCTTCCAAATGCCGTAATTCCTCTACATACTCGCAGAAAACCAATGCCCCAAGGGGCACCTCCCGCATGCCGTAACATATATAATTCAACTGCAAAGAACACGCAGTATAAATAACGTAAAGAACGACGCTTGTATAGGAGATATTCCGCGCAAGACGAGAAAGAGAAAACAACAAATGAAAAAATGAAGTACACCCTGGGAATCGAACCCGGGATCTTCCGATTGCCGGTCAGACGCGATACACTACACATGGTCTTCACTCTTCCAAATGCCGTAATTCCTCTACATACTCGCAGAAACCAATGCCCCAAGGGGGCACCTCCGCATGCCGTAACATTATAACATTCAACTGCAAAGAACACGCAGTATAAATAACGTAAAGAACGACGCTTGTATAGGAGATATTCGCGCAAGACGAGAAAGAGAAAACAACAATGAAAAAATGAAGTACCACCTGGAATCGAACCCGGGATCTTCCGATTGCCGGTCAGACGCGATACCACTACACCATGGTCTTCACTCTTCCAAATGCCGTAATTCCTCTACATACTCGCAGAAACCAATGCCCCAAGGGGCACCTCCGCATGCCGTAACATTATATACATTCAACTGCAAAGAACACGCAGTATAAATAACGTAAAGAACGACGCTTGTATAGGAGATATTCCGCGCAAGACGAGAAAGAGAAAACAACAAATGAAAAAATGAAGTACCACACTGGAATCGAACCCGGGATCTTCCGATTGCCGGTCAGACGCGATACCACATACAACCATGGTCTTCACTCTTCCAAATGCCGTAATCCTCTACATACTCGCAGAAACCAATGCCCCAAGGGGGCACCTCCGCATGCCGTAACATTATATACAATCAACTGCAAAGAACACGCAGTATAAATAACGTAAAGAACGACGCTTGTATAGGAGATATTCCGCGCAAGACGAGAAAGAGAAAACAAACAAATGAAAAAATGAAGTACCACCTGGGAATCGAACCCGGGATCTTCGATTGCCGGTCAGACGCCGATACCACTACACCATGGTCTTCACTCTTCCAAATGCCGTAATTCCTCTACATACTCGCAGAAACCAATGCCCCAAGGGGGCACCTCCCGCATGCCGTAACATTTATACATTCAACTGCAAAGAACACGCAGATAAATAACGTAAAGAACGACGCTTGTATAGGAGATATTCCGCGCAAGACGAGAAAGAGAAAAAAACAAATGAAAAAATGAAGTACCACCTGGGAATCGAACCCGGGATCTTCCGATTGCCGGTCAGACGCGATACCACTACACCATGGTCTTCACTCTTCCAAATGCCGTAATTCCTCTACATACTCGCAGAAACCAATGCCCCAAGGGGGCACCTCCCGCATGCCGTAACATTATATACATTCAACTGCAAAGAACACGCAGTATAAATAACGTAAAGAACGACGCTTGTATAGGAGATATTCCGCGCAAGACGAAAAGAGAAAACAACAAATGAAAAAAATGAAGTACCACCTGGGAATCGAACCGGGATCTTCGATTGGGTCAGACGCGATACCACTACAACATGGTCTTCACTCTTCCAAATGCCGTAATTCCTCTACATACTCGCAGAAACCAATGCCCCAAGGGGGCACCTCCCGCATGCCGTAACATTATATACATTCAACTGCAAAGAACACGCAGTATAAATAACGTAAAGAACGACGCTTGTATAGGAGATATCCGCGCAAGACGAGAAAGAAGAAACAACAAATGAAAAAATGAAGTACCACCTGGGAATCGAAACCCGGGATCTTCCGATTGCCGGTCAGACGCGATACCACTACACCATGGTCTTCACTCTTCCAAATGCCGTAATTCCCTACATACTCGCAGAAACCAATGCCCCAAGGGGCACCTCCGCATGCCGTAACATTATATACATTCAACTGCAAAGAACACGCAGTATAAATAACGTAAAGAACGACGCTTGTATAGGAGATATTCCGCGCAAGACGAGAAAGAGAAAACAACAAATGAAAAAATGAAGTACCACCTGGGAATCGAACCCGGGATCTTCCGATTGCCGGTCAGACGCGATACCACTACACCATGGTCTTCACTCTTCCAAATGCCGTAATTCCTCTACATACTCGCAGAAACAATGCCCCAAGGGGGCACCTCCCGCATGCCGTAACATTATATACATTCAACTGCAAAGAACACGCAGTATAAATAACGTAAAGAACGACGCTTGTATAGGAGATATCCGCGCAAGACGAGAAAGAGAAAACAACAAATGAAAAAATGAAGTACCACCTGGGAATCGAACCCGGGATCTTCCGATTGCGGTCAGACGCGATACCACTACACCATGGTCTTCACTCTTCCAAATGCCGTAATTCCTCTACATACTCGCAGAAACCAATGCCCCAAGGGGGCACTCCCGCATGCCGTAACATTATATACATTCAACTGCAAGAACACGCAGTATAAATAACGTAAAGAACGACGCTGTATAGGAGATATTCCGCGCAAGACGAGAAAGAGAAAACAACAAATGAAAAAATGAAGTACCACCTGGGAATCGAACCCGGGATCTTCCGATTGCCGGTCAGACGCGATACCACTACACATGGTCTTCACTCTTCCAAATGCCGTAATTCCTCTACATACTCGCAGAAACCAATGCCCCAAGGGGGCACCTCCCGCATGCCGAACATTATATACATTCAACTGCAAAGAACACGCAGTATAAATAACGTAAAGAACGACGCTTGTATAGGAGATATTCCGCGCAAGACGAGAAAGAGAAAACAACAAATGAAAAAATGAAGTACCACCTGGGAATCGAACCCGGGATCTTCCGATTGCCGGTCAGACGCGATACCACTACACCATGGTCTTCACTCTTCCAAATGCCGTAATTCTCTACATACTCGCAGAAAAACCAATGCCCCAAGGGGGCACCTCCCGCATGCCGTAACATTATATACATTCAACTGCAAAGAACACGCAGTATAAATAACGTAAAGAACGACGCTTGTATAGGAGATATTCCGCGCAAGACGAAAGAGAAAACAACAAATGAAAAAAATGAAGTACCACCTGGGATCGAACCCGGGATCTTCCGATTGCCGGTCAGACGCGATACCACTACACCTGGTCTTCACTCTTCCAAATGCCGTAATTTCCTCTACATACTCGCAGAAACCATGCCCCAAGGGGCACCTCCCGCATGCCGTAACTTATATACATTCAACTGCAAAGAACACGCAGTATAAATAACGTAAAGAACGACGCTTGTATAGGAGATATTCCGCGCAAGACGAGAAAGAGAAAAACACATGAAAAAATGAGTACCACCTGGGATCGAACCCGGGATCTTCCGATTGCCGGTCAGACGCGATACCACTACACATTGTCTTCACTCTTCCAATGCCGTAATTCCTCTACATACTCGCAGAAACCAATGCCCCAAGGGGCACCTCCCGCATGCCGTACATTATATACATTCAACTGCAAAGAACACGCAGTATAATAACGTAAAGAACGACGCTTGTATTGGAGAATTCCGCGCAAGACGAGAAGAGAAACAACAAATGAAAAAATGAAGTACCACCTGGGAATCGAACCCGGGATCTTCCGATTGCCGGTCAGACGCGATACCACTACACCATGGTCTTCATCTTCCAATGCCGTAATTCCTCTACATACTCGCAGAAACCAATGCCCCAAGGGGGCACCTCCCGCATGCCGTAACATATATACATTCAACTGCAAAGAACAACGCAGTATAAATAACGTAAAGAACGACGCTTGTATAGGAGATATTCCGCGCAAGACGAGAAAGAGAAAACAACAAATGAAAAAATGAAGTACCACCTGGGAATCGAACCCGGGATCTTCCGATTGCCGTCAGACGCGATACCACTACACCATGGTCTTCACTCTTCCAAATGCCGTAATTCCTCTACATACTCGCAGAACCAATGCCCAAGGGGGCACCTCCCGCATGCCGTAACATTATATACATTCAACTGCAAAGAACACGCAGTATAAATAACGTAAAGAACGACGCTTGTATAGGAGATATTCCGCGCAAGACGAGAAAGAAAACAACAAATGAAAAAATGAAGTACCACCTGGAATCGAACCCGGGATCTTCCGATTGCCGGTCAACGCGATACCACTACACCATGGTCTTCACTCTTCCAAAGCCGTAATTCCTCTACATACTCGCAGAAACCAATGCCCCAAGGGGGCACCTCCCGCATGCCGTAACATTATTACATTCAACTGCAAAGAACACGCAGTATAAATAACGTAAAGAACGACGCTTGTATAGGAGATATTCCGCGCAAGACGAGAAAGAGAAAACAACAAATGAAAAAATGAAGTACACCTGGGAATCGAACCCGGATCTTCCGATTGCCGGTCAGACGCGATACCACTACACCATGGTCTTCACTCTTCCAAATGCCGTAATTCCTCTACATACTCGCAGAAACCAATGCCCCAAGGGGCACCTCCCGCATGCCGTAACATTATATACATTCAACTGCAAAGAACACGCAGTATAAATAACGTAAAGAACGACGCTTGTATAGGAGATATTCCGCGCAAGACGAGAAAGAGAAAACAACAAATGAAAAAATGAAGTACCACCTGGGAATCGAACCCGGGATCTTCCGATTGCCGGTCAGACGGATACCACTACACCATGGTCTTCACTCTTCCAAATGCCATAATTCCTCTACATACTCGCAGAAACCAATGCCCCAAGGGGCACCTCCGCATGCCGTAACATTATATACATCAACTGCAAAGAACACGCAGTATAAATAACGTAAAGAACGACGCTTGTATAGGAGATATTCCGCGCAAGACGAGAAAGAGAAAACAACAAATGAAAAAATGAAGTACCACCTGGGAATCGAACCCGGGATCTTCCGATTGCCGGTCAGACGCGTACCACTACACCATGGTCTTCACTCTCCAAATGCCGTAATTCCTCTACATACCGCAGAAACAATGCCCAAGGGGCACCTCCCGCATGCCGTAACATTATATACATTCAACTGCAAAGAACACGCAGTATAAATAACGTAAAGAACGACGCTTGTATAGGAGATATTCCGCGCAAGACGAGAAAGAGAAAACAACCAAATGAAAAAATGAAGTACCACTGGGAATCGAACCCGGGATCTTCCGATTGCCGGTCAGACGCGATACCACTACACCATGGTCTTCACCCTTCCAAATGCCGTAATTCCTCTACATACTCGCAGAAACCAATGCCCCAAGGGGGCACCTCCCGCATGCCGTACATTATATACATTCACTGCAAAGAAACGCAGTATAAATAACGTAAAGAAACGACGCTTGTATAGGAATATTCCGCGCAAGACGAGAAAGAGAAAACCAAATGAAAAAAATGAAGTACCACCTGGGAATCGAACCCGGGATCTTCCGATTGCCGGTCAGACGCGATACCACTACACCATGGTCTTCACTCTTCCAAATGCGCGTAATTCCTCTACATACTCGCAGAAACCAATGCCCCAAGGGGGCACCCTCCCGCATGCCGTAACATTATATACATTCAACTGCAAAGAACACGCAGTATAAATAACGTAAAGAACGACGCTTGTAATAGGAGAATTCCGCGCAAGACGAGAAAGAGAAAACAACAAATGAAAAAATGAAGTACCACCTGGGAATCGAACCCGGGATCTTCCGATTGCCGGTCAGACGCGATACCACTACACCATGGTCTTCACTCTTCCAAATGCCGTAATTCCTCTACATACTCGCAGAAACCAATGCCCCAAGGGGGGCACCTCCCGCATGCCGTAACATTATATACATTCAACTGCAAAGAACACGCAGTATAAATAACGTAAGAACGACGCTTGTATAGGAGATATTCCGCGCAAGACGAGAAAGAGAAAACAACAAATGAAAAAATGAAGTACCACCTGGGAATCGAACCCGGGATCTTCCGATTGCCGGTCAGACGCGATACCACTACACCATGGTCTTCACTTTCCAAATGCCGTAATTCCTCTACATACTCGCAGAAACCAATGCCCCAAGGGGGCACCTCCCGCATGCGTACATTATATACATTCAACTGCAAAGAACACGCAGTATAAATAACGTAAAGAACGACGCTTGTATAGGAGATATTCCGCGCAAGACGAGAAAGAGAAAACAACAAATGAAAAAATGAAGTACCACCTGGGAATCGAACCCGGGATCTTCCGATTGCCGGTCAGACGCGATACCACTTACACCATGGTTTCACTCTTCCAAATGCCGTAATTCCTCTACTACTCGCAGAAAACCATGCCCCAAGGTGCACCTCCGCATGCCGTAACATTATATACATTCAACTGCAAAGAACACGCAGTATAAATAACGTAAAGAACGGGAGGTGCCCCTGGGGCATTGGTTTCTGCGAGTATGTAGAGAGAATTACGGCATTGGAAGAGTGAAGACCATGGTGTAGTGGTACGCGTCTGACCGGCAATCGGAAGATCCGGGTTTCGATTCCCAGGTGGTACTTCATTTTTTCATTTGTTGTTTTCTCTTTCTCGTCTTGCGCGGAATATCTCCTATACAAGCGTCGTTCTTTACGTTATTTATACTGCGTGTTCTTTGCAGTTGAATGTATATATGTTACGGCATGCGGGAGGTGCCCCCTTGGGGCATTGGTTTCTGCGAGTATGTAGAGGAATTACGGCATTTGGAAGAGTGAAGACCATGGTGTAGTGGTATCGCGTCTGACCGGCAATCGGAAGTCCCGGGTTCGATTCCAGGTGGTACTTCATTTTTTCATTTGTTGTTTTCTCTTTCTCGTCTTGCGCGGAATATCTCCTATACAAGCGTCGTTCTTTACGTTATATATATATATATATATATATACACACAGTATTTTATGGAATGTCCTAAATGTTTCAAAATATTCCTCATTCACTTGAAAGCACGTTAATGAAATATAATTAATTAATATAATTCCCATTGGATAGAGCTCTCTCTCTCTCTCTCTCTCTCTCTCTCTCTTGTTATATATAAATTCTAAGGGAATTTATCGAAATTCATATTATATATAACCTTATAATCTCCATGATGAAAACTTGAGTACTTCATTATTCTCCGAGATTTTTCGATAACACCATATCCAGCCAGGACACCTTACAATATATATATCAATAGGGAATATCGAAAGGAGTATCGATAGGGAGAATCGATAGGGAGTATCGATAGGAGAATACAAGCCCTAATTAAGGACCATACAGAGAGAGATGAGGAAAAATGCGGTAGAAGTAATAAAGGAAACCCAAAACTTCTATAGCTACGCGAAAAGGAAAACAAGAACGCGCGCCACTATCGGTCCTTAAAACATTGAGAGTCCAGGTCGAATTATTTTTCAGTACTCCAAAAAGTGACAAAGTGATACGTCACAGAGATGCATTCTTTGAAGAGAAATTAAAAAGAACGTGTATAACAGCTTTTTATTTTACTCCAGAAGATATAGCGCGAGCTATAGGACAAATGAAAACGCATTTCAACTGTAGGTTCGGACAAATGGAACACCTTATTGATAAAAACTGCAAAATTAAATAGCTACATCCCTGAATACGGGGAAATAAGTAGGCCCTCTATAATAAAGTAATTAAATTAATTAACGATATTTAATAGATTACTAATTTGGTCTTTGGACCAAATAAATAATGTCATTAATAAAGGAGATGAAAAAGCTTCGTAATTTTTTGTTTAATTACCAAAACTAAAGGAATAATTATTTGCAGTGAGTAACATTTAGTTTATAATGAAATGCATAATATTACGATTAATGATTGCGAAGAAAAAAGGAGAGACTTCATACGGGAAAAAATTCAGTGATGTAATGGTATTAAAACAAATATATGCAATATACAGTAATAATTACAGTATACTACAATAATTGCATATGCTGTTTATAGATATACGATAATAATATATACACAGAAATTCTTGCCTGGTGGGTGACATAAATGATCAATATCTGACGGGTGTGGGTGTACCAGTAGAAGATTATAGACACCAATTGACCAGGAAAGTACTCCTGGGAGGACGTTAGGTAGGAGACAGTGAGTGCAGAAACTCCCATCTCTACTGTATTGTCCTCTTTAACTGATATTTTGCCGTGTCTTATCTACCCTGTGGGCAGTCCAGTATGCTCTAAATACATCTGCGCTGTCTACCTTTCTCCTAATAGCTTTCCTCCCATTTCACTGACATCCCTCGTGAACTAGCTTACAACTTCTCTATCCTAATGATCTAGAGCAGATTATACGGCACCCTACTCATATCCCCGATCGTCTTGGAGATAGGCCCAACATTCTGGATTTATTTCTTACCTCTCATCCTTCCTTTCACTCTATCCAACTTTTTCTTCGTTGGACTCCTCCGACCACACTCTTATATCTGTTTCTCTCCTATCGCTCCAGTTCGGCCTTTGGAGGCTTCCAAGAAGAGACGCCTTTTGCAGTTTGGCGCCGTTGATTGAGAGGCTCTTAGGCAGGACTTCTCTGATTTCTTATGAATGATTATTGCTTCTGGGCCGGTGCCCCTCCAAAATTCCTTCATGAGACAAAATGTGAAAATCTATCTAATTCTAATTCTTCTCGATCTTTCTAGCATATTGGTAAGAACTTCTCCAACAACTTTACTTCTTCTTGCCCTCCTCTTTTCCAATCCGACCGCTCGGTTGTCGTCTATTCTCCTGATAAGCTGAACGCTTCACTTAAACTTTCGCCCTCTAACTCAACCCTGGATGATTCCGTGTGCTGTTCCTCCATCTCTTCCTCTCTCCGACTTAATTATGTTTGGAATTAGAAGCTATTCTAACGATGCTTTTCCTGCCCAATGTGAGCTCAACTCTAGGAAAGCATACGATCTTAAAGGTGTTCCTTCTGTTGTTCTCAAGAACTGTGCTTATGTGCTGACACCCTGTCCAGGCAAACTCTTTCGTCTTTGTCTTTCATCTGGTACTTTTCTCTTCCTGCTGCAATTCGCTTTCATTCAGCCTGTCCCCAAAAAGGATGACCGATCTCACCCTCCAATTATTGTCCAATTGCTTTGATTTCTTGCCTTTCTAAAGCTTTTGAATTTATCCTTAATAGGAAGATTCTTAAACACATACAGTACGTATCAAAAGCTTTTGATAGAGTCTGGCACAAATCTTTAATTTCCAAAATGCCCTCCTTCGGTTTCTATCCTTCTGTCTGTGCCTTTATCTGATTTCCTTTATGGTCGATCTACAGTTGCGGTTGTAGATGGCCACTGTTCTTCTCCTAAAGTTATTAATAGTGGTGTTCCTCGGGGCTCTGTCCTGTCCCCAACTCTTTTCCTTTTATTTACCAAACATCTATTAAGTTTCACTTCGTGTCCTATCAACTCCTATACCGATGATTCCACTCTTTCACTTCTCCACCCGCTTCACAAAGCGTCCCTCTCAACAGTCACTCAATGCTTCGCGTGAGACGGCTATGGTGCACCTGACCTCTGATCTTTCTTCTCTCTCTGATTGGGGCAGAAGAAACCTTATGGCTTTCAATGTCTCAAAAACTCAGTTCCTTCATCTGTCTACTCGTCACAATCTTCGAGACAACTATTCCTTTACCTTCAACAATACACAACTCAATCCTTCCTCTTCTCTAACATTCTTGGCGTTTTCTTTTCTCGCGATCCTTTCTGGAAATATCACGGATACTCTCTTTCCAAAACAGCTTATAAGAGGTTAGGTGTGCTGTACTGGCTCTACAGTTTCTTCACCCCTACTCAGTTGCTGTCTCTGTACAGGGGTCCCGTCCGCCCCTGTATGGGTACGCTTCTCATGGGGATTTTGGGATTTTGGGATTTTGTCCGCTCTTGTATGGAGTGTGCCTCCCATGTGTCGGGTGGCTCAACACCCACCGCTCTACTTAACCGGGTGGAATAAAAGGCTTTTCGTCCCATCAATTCCCCGCCTTCCACTGACTGTCTTCAGTCGCTCTCTCTTCACTGCAATGTTGCCTCACTCTCTCTTTACTATCGTTATTATAACGGACACTATTCTTCTGAACTCTCTAACTGCATGCCTTCTCCTTTAAGGAGAGGAAGCAGTACCAGACTTTCTACATTTTCTCATTCCTTTTCTGTTCAACTCTCTAACGCAAGGGTTAATCGGTATTTTCAATCTTTCACCCACACAACCGGTGAACTGTGGAACACCCTTCCTCAATCCATCTTTCCCCCTGTCTATGACCAAAAATCTTTCAAACGCAAAGTGTCCGGGCATCTCGAAAACCTTGGATCTTTCTCTATGTGAGGGTGGGGGCGTTTTTGCGGGCATTCGGCCTTGGCCCTTTCTTCCTGCGTAAAAAGAAGTTAATATTAATTGTGGATATGGCATAAAAAGGTAAAATAATTTTGCAGATAGCTATTATAGTACGTTACTTTGCATAAAGGTGTTTTAATAGCCAGATTATATGAAGCGTATGACTGAATGTATATGAATTCACATGCAACAAGGCATTTTCTCTCTCTCTCTCTCTCTCTCTCTCTCTATATATATATATATATATATATATATATATAATATATATGGGATGAATTTCACACTTAAACACGTGAAATGAAAGAGTGGGTTTGCCATATATATATATATATATATATATATATATATATATATAAGTTTATATATATATATATATAATATATATATATATATATATATATATATTATATATATATGCGTGTGTGTGTGTGTGTGGAAAAAGTTTTCCACAGGAAATAAATTTTCGCTGAAATTAAAAAATATAATTTTATTCGTATAAATTAAAGTATTAATCCATTAAATTTTTAATATTTGTATAACTTGCTCAATGCCCAGTAATTTTCTGAAACCCGGAAATTTGTACGCCAACATTTGTACGATGGAAATTTGTACGCCAGCATTTGTACGCCAGAACATTTATACGACTGAAAATTTATACGCCAAGCATTTGTACGACGGTAATTTATACGTTATACGCGAGAAATTCATGATCAGTTAATAAAATTGAATTTGAAACTAGGTAAGTTAAAATACAAATTATCACAAATTATGAAATTACATAATACAATAATTAAATGCATAATTGAAACTAGATTTCAGCTTATCGATTTAAGAGAAAATGTAACTAGCGATATACAGAACGAATGTCATTTAAAAAATTGGAGAACAAATCTTGCGAGTTTTTTCTCATTAATCTCCAGACCTAACCTAACCTAACCTAACCTAACCACCTGTACCTATTCAGTAACCATTTACTTACCTGTTAATCCTTTAATGCGCTGTAATACATGATAAAATTTAAAGTTCTGTCGTAACCATGAAGTTTGCATGCAGAGATCTTTTATAAAATAAGTGAAGGAATGTTATTTTTAAGATTTCGTGGTGTACATCTCTGAACGCAGTGTGGTTTGGTTTTTAAACATTCATGAACGAATAAATCCGAAGTGTTTCAGATTGTTTAAAGTTTGTTTTATTTTAATTCGGATTCTCAGAGAAGTAATAAAGCCAAACCACGTGGGGACAGAGGTTTATCACCGAGACCCGACCCCAACGAGAAGGGTAATCCAACGGATTTGGAGTATATGCAAATGGTGGGTTCCTCTTTCGCTGGGTCGAAAATTTTGGATTCGTTTCGCGGGAGGGTGCGACTTTTGTAAGGCAGATTCGAAGACGCTGCTAAAGTTGAACCACGAGGGGGTCATAAACAGGGACTTCGAATCTGTTAACTATATTTAAATGTATTTTTTGGGAAGAAGGAGGGGTTTATACTCGGAAATCAGGTCCCGCTCCAATCAGGGGGCCCAGGATCCTGGGAAACGTAGTAAAGACGCCTTCTTTCCCTCTTGTATGGGTAATAGCCTTCTGGGGGGACGGTCTTAGGAAAAACAAAGGGTTTGATAGGCTTTCAGAACATTGGAAGGCGGGGTCCTTCAAAATTGTAAAGTAAATTCGAAAATTGTTAAGTTAGTTGTAGTCGTTCCTCCTTGAAGTTAACTGTGGCTAAACAAACCCCCTGTAGACTTGTGGCGTAAGAAACTTTAAAACGGAAAGTATAGCATGTCATTAGCTTACGCGGAAACCTGTGCATAAGAAAGTTATTGTTAGCGACCTTAACCGATAATTTGATTGTATCTTAATTAATGTTAACCAACGGACCAAGAGTTTTGTGAACTTTCCATTAGTTTAATTTGGCTCCAAGTAAATGCTAAACGGGGTACGTCTGGGCCCCTAGTTCCTGAATCCGTCAATTTGGGTTCAGAAGTAAGTCCCGTTAGTTGATATATACTGTAGTGTTGAAAATTTTGGGCGGGCCGTAAATCTACGGTCCGTACGCAGCACAATTGAGAGTAATTTTGTCTCTGCAGTAGTAAGTAAATAATTCTTCGAATATCTGGTCGTTCCGACCACTTCATTTCTTGTTATTTATTTTTGTTGCACTAAAATATAAAGCCCCTCGATATATAAATTATTGAAATTCAGATAACTGTTAACTTTTTCTTTAGATTTATAATTGAATTATTGTTACAAAATTGGTAAATTTAACGATTTAAATTCATATAACTGTGACCTTTGTCTTTGACGTTAAGATTGGATTGTATTGTATGGAAATTTATAGATTTACTTCAGAATAAACTATTAAATGCATGTACTGTGTCGAGTAACATTTAATAAAATTTATAAGAGGGCGTGTGTTGTTATACCTTGTGATAGCCTCTCTTGTTAGCTGAGGAAAATTAACGTTCAAAGTAGGCTTTGGAAAGCCGAAGGAACCTAGCCTATCAATTTAAAGGGCCATCCGTTTGGGTAGGCCGAGTCATCCTGGACGAAAATAAGAATAAAATCACCGGGTACGCCCAACTTAAAGGGTGCCCGTGAAGTGAATTAACGTAATTAAAGGGTGTCCAGTACCATAAATAAATATACGGGTTGGGCACTACATCAGATGGTGTCAGAAGTGGGATCTATTGCAAGGTATTTATCGCAAGAGTGTAACTTGTTGTTAAAATAAATTTTCGTGACAGTAAAGCACGAACGTAGAAAGTATTTGCAATAATTCGGTAAAATAATTGAACAGTAAAAAGTGTCGCTAACAGTGATTACAGTTTTAAAGGTTTTAAAATAAAGATAAATAACAAAAACTTCGCGATGTCGGTAAAGAGTGTGGAAATAACGAATGAAGAAAGCACAAGTGACATGAGTGATACCGAACCAACGAACTTAAACGAAATAAGTACAGAAAGTTTGGAAAATTTAAAAAGGATAAATTTGGCCAACTTATTCGGTTAGTAAAGGAATGCAAGGAATTAGGGGAAGAAATAAATCGAAGAAGGTCGAAACTGGAAGACCTTGTAATGATTATTCCGCGATGGGAGTATTGGACAACCGAAGGTCGGGGGTTCGTCCCCGAAGAATCTCTCTAGTTCCTCCCGTTACAGAAGAACTTTCGAGGCAGAAAGGATTGGGTGGAGACCAGAGAACCCAGAAGACATCCCAAAGAATCCTTGCAGAAGTGCACACACCACAAGAGACGAGAAACACCGCACCGACGAAGACCGGCAGAAGAATATAAAAACCGTCGTACAGGTATTAAAGAGTACTAGCTTACCTTTGCAACGTGAACAGGCAGTAAGGGGTCCTGAGCAAACGACTTTTGGACACACATTGGAAGGAAGTTCGCCGAAGTTTATGGGCGAACGGGCACAAGAGAACCCAGGAACCAGCCCAAACGCCGTCAGGAAGGAACAAGGTGAGACAGTCAACCCAATTGCCACAGGAACATTAAGTGCAGGTAATGCCTTGGTTCAGGCTAATCCCACAAGGAGACATATTAAAGTGGGCATACCTAAGGACGCGTTGAAGACCGTTATGCCGGAGTATGCTTGTAATTGCATCAAAGGAACATCCTTTCGGGACTATTGGATGGAATCAACCCAGTTTTCGGTAAACAACCCAAGCTTAGGACTGAGAGATGAAGAGGTCCTAAGAGAAGAAACGCCACATGACAGAAGCCGAAGACTGCGAAACTGCAAAATCCTCCCACATCCTGGGACTACAACTCACAACATTCAGAAGAAAGAACAGCCACAAAGGAGGACAACATCAAGGATGTGGAGGTGAACGACGGAGACAAGTCCAGCAAGAGAGGAGAGCCCAGAAGGAAGAACTGTGACACTGGTCACAGGAGGAATAACACAACTCAAGAATGTGACTACAACCCCATGAGAAACCAGAAGAGAAAACAAACCAAGTCAAATGAAGACAGAGACTCCAAAGAGGAAACAATGGAAGAAAGTGGCCGGAGCCAGTGCAAGATTTGTCAGCAAATGCGAAATTGGGAAGAGGCGTGCCCTCGAGCAAACCTTCGACAGGATTGGAAGGAGAAGCCTCCCGAATAGCTTCAGAGGAAGTAGCGGCGAGTCCGTCGGCTAGGACTGATCACCCTACCAGTACTCGTCGCTCAACAAGCTTCCACCGCGCTGACGATGGTGGAGCTTCCGTCACATTGACATAAGCTATGCACAAGAACATCGGGAGCCTTCTTTGGACAGTGCCAACTTCTCAGTACACAGTTGCACCGGCCCCGCCCATTCATGTAAGGGAGTAGAAGTAAGTTTGACTATGGGAAGGGGGGTTGAAGAATTCTTTTGTGTCTGTATAATTCCAGAGGCTCAGCAAGACTTGACTATAGGCGTATTGTTTCGGAGGATATGAAGACGAAACAAAGGTACGAAGCCCAGGTAGACCACCGGAAGAGGACAGTCACTGAATGAAACAGTAACCATCCAAGTAAAGGGAGTAGACAGTAAAGTGCGAGGGTGACTCTGGTAGAGGCAATCCCGCACGAAAAACTAAAGGTGGCCGCCGTGATTCTGACGAGGGAAGTCAGAGACCCGGGGACGTAGTTCCCTTGGACGTCTATTCTCCGCTGCACGGGATGTGCAGTGAAGCTCGGGGAAACTTAAAAATGTTACCGAGCAGGATCCCACAGAGGAAGATGAGGTTACTGATGATCAATCAGGATGACGAAGAATACCTTGGCGAAAAAAGAGACGTCGTGGGCATAGTGACGGAGGCAGAGCTAATTGGGAGGGTAGTCGACGTCGACGCTCACCCCAAATTGGAACGAATGTCACGGTGAAAGGAAGTCAAGCATCGAAGAAGGACTTCGAAGAACGAGTGACACGCCTCAAGTCCTATGTCCTTGGTTGGAAATCCTTTTCCGACAAAGAAAGGAAAATCGTCGAAGAGTGGCTAAGGGATTATTCAGATGTCTTCTCACTGGAGGGCGAGCCATTGGGTTATAACCTGATGCCAATGAAGTTGGAAACCCAGGACCATCCTCCCATCTTTAGGCGACCCTACAGGATACCTATTACACACGAGGAGGAGGTAAAGCGACAAATAGCAGAAATGCTGGATCAAGGAGTGATACAGCATAGCCGTTCCCCCTGGTCGTTTCCATTGGTAATCGTGAAAAATGGGGATATGGTTCCCCTGGACGTCTATTCTCCGCTGCATGGGATATGCGGTGAGGCTCGAGGATACTTGGAGAAGTTGTCGAGCAGAATCCCCAAAGGGAAGTTAAAGGAAAAGGGAATAGACGAAGAAGAAAATTTGGGGTATGGTTTCCCCTGGACGTCTACTCTACGCTGCAATGAATGTGCAGTGAGGCTCAGCGTGGTTTGCAAGTATCACAGAGCGGAAATCTCAACGGGAAGTTAACCCTTTCCAAGGAGGCGGTAAAGTATCTTGAGAAATAAAGGTGACGACTAAAGAGTATTACCTTGAAGATAAGATGACATCGGCATGGTGGTTGAGGCAACGAGAACGGGGAGGTTCGTCGGACAGCCGTTTGATTCCTCGCCCGAAAAGAAAAATGGAACAAGTGTCACGGTGAGAAAGAGCCAAATTTCCACAAGTGACTAAGAAGAGATTGAAAACACCTCAAGACGCATGTTCACCGATGTCCGTCGCTCTCAAAGGGAAGAAGACCGACGAGGGAAAGAAAAGATTAACTACTACCGTCACCGGTAGAGTACCAGGACCACGTGATCACTAGGAACGAAGAGTGACCACAGGAGTCCAAAGGGGAAGCGATTGAAGAAAAGAAGCGTAGGGCCCTGAGGCTTTGTGTAGACTATAGACCTTGGGACGTCAATGGCAGCAAGGACAAATATTAAGTACCCATCATTGAGGAAACCTTGGCCAAGTTGCACGGGACTCATTACTTCTCGAGCAGGGATTTACGCTCGGGATATTGGCAGTTGGCCATTCACGACGATAGCATCTCGAAAACTGCCTTCCCCACGGGAAGCGGTCATTTCGAGTTCAGGGTGGTCCCGTTTGGATTGTCCAATAGTCCACCAGTGTTCCAAAGAGTAATGAATTTTATTTTGCCGAAGCAACTGGACAAGGAAGTACAGATTTACTTAGATGACCTCATTGTCCTTGGAAGGTCTTTAGAAGGACATGACGAGAGGGTACGACGAGCCTTGGATAGCCTACGCACCGCCAACTTAAAGGTAAAGTTGGAAAAATGTCAGTTATTACAGTCCCAGGTGGGGTAATTAGGCCATGTGGTCACCAGGAACGGGGTGAAGCCACAACAATCCAAAGAAGAGGCCATCAAAAACTCCCAGAGGCCAACCAACAAAAGGAATTGAAGCAATGTTATATTTGGGCAGAGAGTCATCGTCCGTTCTGACCATAAGCCGTTGAAGTGGCTTCTGAGGGAAGGACACCGAGAGCCCAATGGAAGACTAGAGCGTTCGGTTATGACATTGCAAGACTGCGACGTTCTCATCGAGTACGTGAAAGGCAAACTCAACAGAGTGGCCGATTGGTTGTCCCGCCCGCCTGGAGTGACGAAGGAGTTTGTGAACGCAATATCCGAACAAAGCGATCATTGATCGCAAGGTAATCGGCAAACAACAGCAGAAGGACGTTGAAATAGCGGCAATTCGAGCAGCCATCGAAGAAGGAAAGGCTTTCAGCTGGTCCGTAACCAAGCCCATCCAGCCGTCGAGAGTCAAACTAGTGAGGAACCTGCTGGTTTACATCGATGCGAACGGAAGAGAGGTCATCGTAGTTCCTAAAAAGTTGAGAGAGCAGCTCATTTGGAAAGCCCACACTGACGTCGGGAGCATTCATCCGGGAGCTGCCGGGACTACAGAAATCCTACGGGACCTTTATTTTGGCCAGGTATGGTTCAACAGGTACGGCAGGTAGTCCAAGCGTGCGACACGTGCGCGCGGAACAAACGGACGCGGAAAGTGACTGTGGAAACAATGCCTTGTGTGCGAGGCCACAGTCCTTGGGAACTTCTGCACGTGGACTTAGTTGGTCCCCTTCCTCCGACCGTGGAAGGCAGCCATTATATCCTCACGTGTGTGGATAGTTTCAGCAAATTCACCATACTGGCAGCAATAAAGGACAAGACGGCCCGGGAGGTGGCGGACAAGTGCCATCGTTTGATACGGTGCAAACTGGGTGCCCCTTCAGCAGTAGTATCCGACCAAGGCAAGGAGTTCTGGAACTCTACCTTGCAGGAGCTCTTCAGGGTTTGGGAAGTACGACACCAACGGACCGCCGCATATCATCCCCAAAGCAACGGGAAGATCGAACGTCTGAATAAAGAGTTATGCATCAAACTCCGCATACGTTGTGAAGAAACTGGACGAGACCGTGGAATTGTCCCGGAACATCCGAGTGCACCGAGCCACGGGACATTCTCCATTCTTCTTGATGTACGGGCGAACCCCCAACGTACCTTCAAAGCTATTTCGCATGCCACAGGAGGCATGCGTGAGCCCGTACAACCCAGAGGAATACGCCGAAGACCGAAAGAGGAGTCTGAGCGAAATATACCGCCGAGTGGAAGAGTTCATGCGGAGATACGAGAAGGCTAACGGAATCAAGGAATTGAAGCCGTTCGAAGAGAAGGCGCCCCATGGCTTGGTGTACATTGATTACCCACGACCGGGTAGAGGCAAGTTGGAGCCCCGGTACGAGGGTCCATACATCATCATCGAACAGAAGACTCCAGTCACTTATCTCCTACGTCACATGATCACTGGACATCAGATAGTGATCCATCGAGACCGCATCCGCCGCAGCATCGAGGCCCCATGGGACGTCGAGCGACAAGGCGGGGCTGACGGCGCAGGGGATGAGATGGGGAAGGGCCACCGCCCCTCCTCTCTGGAGTTCCGCCCTCGACACCGGAGAAACATCCACAAGGGGAAGTGAACCGGAGTGCGCTTCTTGCCCGCTGGCAGGACCGAGTGGCGGAAGGGGATCCGCCGGGCGCCTCCGAGCTACTTCCTCCCCGAGAGCTTCGCCCAGGGAACGGAGGAACATCGACCCGTGGAGGTGAACCGGAGTGCACCTCCTGCCCCCTGGCAGGACCGAGTGGCGAGCAGGAGCCGCCAGGTGCTTCCGAACTACCTCCTCGCGGGGACCTTATGGGAATAGGGTCCCCCGGAGAAAGCAGACAGGCTGCTTTCCCAGGGCCACCGTTTGAGCGTCTGTATGCTCTTAGGCCCCGACCTCGAGTACACTACGAGGAACCCGAGGATGACTAAAACTAAATGTGTCAGTGTTGGTGTCCCAATAAAGGGGACAAATAAAATCTATCAGTGATAGCGTCCCAATAAAGGGGACAAGTAAATGGAAAATTTTTGTGAGTAAAGTGATAATACCCGACCCTAGTTAAGAAAGTTTGCATCGGAGTGCAAAATTAAAGGAGGGGAGGGATGTCGTAACCATGAAGTTTGCATGCAGAGATCTTTTATAAAATAAGTGAAGGAATGTTATTTTTAAGATTTCGTGGTGTACATCTCTGAACGCAGTGTGGTTTGGTTTTTAAACATTCATGAACGAATAAATCCGAAGTGTTTCAGATTGGTTAAAGTTTGTTTTATTTTAATTCGGATTCTCAGAGAAGTAATAAAGCCAAACCACGTGGGGACAGAGGTTTATCACCGAGACCCGACCCCAACGAGAAGGGTAATCCAACGGATTTGGAGTATATGCAAATGGTTGGGTTCCTCTTTCGCTGGGTCGAAAATTTTTGGATTCGTTTCGCGGGAGGGTGCGACTTTTGTAAGGCAGATTCGAAGACGCTGCTAAAGTTGAACCACGAGGGGGTCATAAACTTGGGACTTCGAATCTGTTAACTATATTTAAATGTATTTTTGGGAAGAAGGAGGGGTTTATACTCGGAAATCAGGTCCCGCTCCAATCAGGGGGCCCAGGATCCTGGGAAACGTAGTAAAGACGCCTTCTTTCCCTCTTGTATGGGTAATAGCCTTCTGGGGGGACGGTCTTAGGAAAAACAAAGGGTTTGATAGGCTTTCAGAACATTGGAAGGCGGGGTCCTTCAAAATTGTAAAGTAAATTCGAAAATTGTTAAGTTAGTTGTAGTCGTTCCTCCTTGAAGTTAACTGTGGCTAAACAAACCCCCTGTAGACTTGTGGCGTAAGAAACTTTAAAACGGAAAGTATAGCATGTCATTAGCTTACGCGGAAACCTGTGCATAAGAAAGGTTATTGTTAGCGACCTTAACCGATAATTTGATTGTATCTTAATTAATGTTAACCAACGGACCAAGAGTTTTGTGAACTTTCCATTAGTTTAATTTGGCTCCAAGTAAATGCTAAACGGGGTACGTCTGGGCCCCTAGTTCCTGAATCCGTCAATTTGGGTTCAGAAGTTCCGACCACTTCATTTCTTGTTATTTATTTTTGTTGCACTAAAATATAAAGCCCCTCGATATATAAATTATTGAAATTCAGATAACTGTTAACTTTTTCTTTAGATTTATAATTGAATTATATGTTACAGAAAATTGGTAAATTTAACGATTTAAATTCATATAACTGTGACCTTTGTCTTTGAAGTTAAGATTGGATTGTATTGTATGAAAATTTATAGATTTACTTCAGAATAAACTATTAAATGCATGTACTGTGTCGAGTAACATTTAATAAAATTTATAAGAGGGCGTGTGTTGTTCTAGGTACCTTGCAATAGGCCTCTCTTGTTAGCTGAGGAGAATTAACGTTCAAAGTAGGCTTTTGGAAAGCCGAAGGAACCTAGCCTATCAATTTAAAGGGCCATCCGTTTGGGTAGGCCGAGTCATCCTGGACGAAAATAAGAAATAAAATCACCGGGTACGCCCAACTTAAAGGGTGCCCGTGAAGTGAATTAACGTAATTAAAAGGGTGTCCAGTACCATAAATAAATATACGGGTTGGGCACTACATCAGTTCTTCAAATTTAAATTATTTTCAAAATATTTAAATAATGTTTACTTTTATTTATTTATTTATTTATTTTTTTGCACCTGTGCTTATGTTTATATAAAAAAATGAAGTCACGGTTATTATCATGGGTAGATCGCATACTTAAATTACCGTCGTACAAATGTCAGTCGTATAAATTTCCAGTCGTATAAATGTTCTGGCGTACAAATGCTGGCGTATAAATTTCCGTCGTACAAATGTTGACGTACAAATTTCCGCACACTAGATTTTCTGGCATCCTTTTCGATAAGCCTAACGACGCTCTCCAAATGTACGACATCTATATCTTAAACAGAGATTCCTAAATTCTAAATGCTCTTTTCGGCTAATATAAATCCCATAAAGGAGTTAAGTGTAAAACCAAAATTATATAAATTCTTTTGCTAATGTCATTATTAGACTAGGACTTTACGACTTTAATAATCTTTTGTAAACGTGGCACCACGGGAGTTCCTCCAGGGAAAACACCTTGAGAGGAGGAGTCGAAGCCACGCTGGTTGCTTAGCCGGTTCGGCTCGGGTCCTTTGTTCGTTAATAACTCTCTAAGCGAGTGTAGTGTTAAGGATTTGATTTTCTAATGACTATGCATTGTAAAAAGAATCTACTATCTTAAAAGTGATCTATCCTTGTGGAATAAAGACTGAAAAATGTAACACGTCATTTATATCCTTCCACGTGAGATTTACAACCATTCCACTCGCACAACGGATTGAGGGAGGGAGACGCCATTGAGTGAAGGTATAAATTGTTTTTTCCCGTAACTCGCAGTCAGATTAAGTAAGTTTGAAAAGAAGAACCGTGGACGTCGGCAGTATAAACTTCATTGTCGGTTCAAGGAAGCGACATACTGAGAATACCTTAAACATCGGAAATGGTGTAACGAAGAATAACATTTTTCCGACATTGACGCCCTATACTAGGATTGTAAGATCATCTTCAGACATATATATATATATTTTGGGCTACGTCGTGGCCAATGTGGTAACACCGCTTCCCGGAGATCAGCGAAGTTAAGCGACATTGGGTCTGGGTAGTAGTTGGATGGGTGACCGTCCTCCGCGCCCAGATTATGTAGCGACCCGTGGTTCGATCCCACGTAAAGCTGTAGGTTCCCTCCGTCATATGACCTTAGATGTTGCAAAGGAGGTTAAACAACCCCAAAAAAAAAAAAAAATATATATATATATATATATATACACCTTTCAACCTTTCAAAGGTTCCGTGCGATGATTCCTCATTTCACGAAGGTCAAGCTTGTCGCCCCTCCTCTCGAGTTGGCCTGGTGAAGTAGTGAGTTGGTTTCTTGTACTCTCCAGCTCACATAGCCAGGTACGCCCGGCTCATCGAGGATTGTTCTGAGCCAGGCGTCTAATCTTCTTTTGAAGATGTCCACCGCAACACCATTTGTGTTCCTTAGGTCTTTGGGCAGCTGATTAAACAGTTTTGGTCCTCTCACAACAAAATTATTTTCTTTCATCTTTCAGGGTTAAGGATGTTCCCTGTCTCGCCTTTAATTTGGGAACACGACACAGTCTTCTTCTTCTACTTTCCACCGTTGTTTGGGGAGTTACAGGGTTCAGAGTAAGATTAGGGACTAGTTTCTCCATTATTTTCCAAGTGTAAATAATGGTATATCTCTCTTCTTCTTTCCAGTGAATATAGGTTTAGTTCGCGTAACCTTTCCCAGTAATTTAGTTCTTTGCACCCATTGATCTTGGCTGTGAAGCGTCTCTGAATCCCTTCTAGCTGTCTAATGTCTTCTTTTTTATATGGGGATGTTAGGACCGAACAGTATTCCAATTTGGCTATGATCAGTGTTTCAGTAGAGGAATCATTATATTCCTATCCCTTCGTTTAAAGGTTCTCAGTATCTGCCCAGTTATTCTCTTTGCTCTGTTTATTCCTATCTTATTTTGTGTTTCAAATTTCGCATCATCAGTCATTACGACTCCTAAATCTTTTACTCTAGAATTTCTCTGAATTTCCTGTCCATTTGGGGTATAATATTCCATGAATTTTAGGTCTTCTATTTTTCCGTACCGTAATAGCTGAAATTTCTCGGTGTTAAACTTCATATTGTTGTCTTCCGTCCACTTGTAGATTCTGTTTATGTCGGTTTGTAGAGATCCTATGTCTTCTGGGTTCCTTATTTTTCTACTGATCTTTGTGCCATCGGCAAAGGATGTTACTGTGTTGTCTCTGGTAACGTCCTCATCTATGTCAGTTAGCATGATTATGAAGAGTATTGGAGCTAATACTGTTCCTTGTGGTACTGAGCTGAGGACCTCTGATTCTGATGAAGATATTCCTTGTACTGTAACGACTTGCCGCCGCTCACTAAGGAAATTATATATCCATTTCCCTACTTTTCCTGTTATTCCTATATACTTCAGTTTATGTATTATGATTCCATGGTCACACTAGTCGAACGTTTTGGCAAAGTCTGTGTATAGTACATCATAGTTTTCATTACTTTCAAGTGAATCAATAATGTTGTTGTAGTGTTCCATTAGTTGTGATAGGCATGATTTGCCTGACCGAAACCCGTGTTGGTTGGCATTTAGTTTTTTCTGAGTTTCTAAAAAGTCATAGATTTTCTGTCTAATATTCTTTCAAATATTTTATTGAGATGAGATGTAAGCGATACTGGCCTATATATATATATATATATATATATATATATTATAGATATAGAGAGAGAGAGAGAGAGAGAGAGAGAGAGAGAGAGAGAGAGAGAGAGAGAGAGAGAGAGAAAAGAGAGAGAGAGAGAGAGAGAGAGAGAGAGAGAGAGAGAGAGAGAGAGATAGAGAGAGAGAGAGAGAAATTATTTCAAACCCTTGTAGTCACGCATGTACAGTATGTACCTTATGATTCTGACATCGCCTTTAGAAATGTTAATGAAAATTATTTTTGTTCTTGACTTTTGCAGGAATTTGCATTATATATTATTAATTAATGAATATATAACAGCAAATCTTTTCCTTCCATACAAATATATCATACTATCATTACTTTACTTCACGGTTCATCCTTCCACACAATAAAGAAAGTGGTTGGTAGATAAATGGGTACCCTGGGTGGCCTAGTGGTTAAAACGCTGGACTGCTGGTGGGGCGTGGCTCGGATTCCAAGTTAAACTATAGGTCTAAGGTGGAATGAAAAGCTTGACCTTCGTCAGAAAGAACAATTCGGGCGGAAGCAAACCAAAGGTTAAAAGGTTACTCCTTCATTTATATACGTAAGATAGGAATAAATCAAAGTATAATAGTAACGCAAACGCGGCTAAAAAATTTGGAATTTTCAGTTTCAATCAGAACTGGAGCTAACATTCCATTCATATACAGAGTGATTCATAAATGTCGCCCCCCCCCTCAAAAATATATATTGTGTTGTTATTTTTGGGACGGCACCTGTGACTCACCTTGTATAGTCTTGGTCCACCAATTTGCCATATTGAAGGCTCTCATAAGGCGGGTCACACACCAAGCTGACACGACATTGTCATGAAATGTTACTGACGTGTCGCCAGTATTACAATATTGCGATCTTGTATTATTTGCATATTTAGTCGGTTCCCATCTTACGGATTTTAAAATTTCTATCGGAAATTTTGCACAATCGTGCAGGATCTTAAAACGTGAGTCAGACCTTTCGGATCCAGGATCCGAATCCGACTCTCCGTTCCATTCTTGTGTCAGTACTTCTTTATACGCACACGCACGAAACAACGACTACGTAAGAACTAATTTAAAACTATTCCTCTGTAATAACGCTTTTGCCTAGTTAGAAAAAAAGCCCCTTTTGGCACTTCAAAATTCGCAGTCCTGCCTCCTCTTAATTCTTGCAACTGAGTTAATGAAAAAAGTTTATTTTCCTAAGTTTTCCCTCCCCCCCCCGGTAACGTAAGACGTATACCTTAATTAACTGTGGCTTAATTATTTCTGTTTCAAAATTCACGTCTTTGCTGTTATGCGTTATTACCTTTCATTCGTTATAATTTAATATACAGTCAGTTCAAAAAGTACTGTAATAAGCCCCCCCCCCCCGTTTTTTACCGATATTTACCGTTAAGAAATAGTGGAGTTTCACGGCAGGACTTTTTTGATCAGAATATATACCGGGTGATTACAAATGATCTTCCCGATTTTAAACATTTATTATGAAAAAATTAACAGCTACAGCGAAAAGCAAGATATACAAATAAAGGAGAACTCAAAAAGTTTTAGTTACAAGCTATTGAAGTTCAATATGAGCCCCTTTTGTGGCTCTGCAGCCATCAAAGCGGTATTCTGTTTCCCTCCATACATTTTGTGGCATGTCATACTGAACTTTTCTAACAGCCTCACGTATCCTTTCCTTTAGATGTTCCAAAGTTGTTGCCATTTGTGGGACAAAAACTTCATTTTTGACATAGCCCCCAGAGGAAGAAGTCAAGGGGGGTTAGATCGAGTGAACGAGCTGACCAAGGAATTGGTCCCCCACGCCCGATCTAACGATCAGGCAATTATTCATTCAGGAATGTTGTAACCTCAATGTGGAAATGGGGTGGCGCACCATCCTGCTGAAACTACACATTATCTTTGTCCTCTAGCAGCTGGGGCATCAGCCACAGCTGTAGCATATCGTGATAAATGCACCGTTAATTGTTTGTTCAGCAAAGAAGAATGGACCATACACTTTCTCAGTGGTAAGAATACAAAATACGTTAACTTTAGGGCTATTGCTGACGTATTCAACATTACAAATAAAAATTCTCTGAAACATTCTTTATTTGTATATCTTGCTTTTCGTTGTAGCTTTGTTAGTTTTTTCGTAATAAATGTTTAAAATCGGGAAGATCATTTGTAATCATTCGGTATATAGTCCTAAGATCATAAAATGATTTCTTACGAGCGACGTATAGTAGTATGTTTGCAATAATTTGAATAAATTTTACAGATTATGTACAGAATCAATATACATGTAAAGAGGATGGAACAACATAGAGATTACCATGGTAACCGAGTATACAGCTCGAACATTCTCTCTTATTATTAACTGACTTCATTAAAAAATCGTAATCACTCTACAGGATTATTTCCAACTCAATGTCATCCGCAGTTCCACTCCCACCCGCAGTCCGCAAATGAGAATGTGCAAAGTAAAAAAATCCACTTTAAGTTTCCAGAAAAGAATTTCTTCATTGAGAAAGAATGTCACTTCCATATTCGGATTCGCTATAAAGGCGCCAAATGAGAGTGGCTGTTATTTCCTAATCTGACTGAACACTTAACTTAACGGTAGCCTATCCTAGCCTAACTGAACTTAACCTGACCTAACCTGGATCAGAGTGAGAAACCCGTGGATGAAAATGAGAATGCCATGAAATGGGAATAGATCGATTTGAAAATTTCCTCCTTTAAGATTCTCACTCGGGGATTTCTTATTCTTGGGAGCGGAATGAAATGGGAATCGGTCTCACCCCCATTCTAGGTAATTTCCATTCCCATTCTATGCCATTCCCATTCTAGGCAGTTCCCACTTCATGTCATTTTCATTCCCCGTACGACCTTTCTCACTTTGGTCTGGGTTAGGTTAGGTTAGGTTAGTTATTTTCATTGAAAAATGTGAAATGTAGTTTGAAATGTGAAATGCATATACTCGCATAAGGTCGAACGTCGACATTATGAAATTCACTTTTGTTCATGTAATGTTTTCCACTTGGTTTCAACCTGTATTGGTAATAATACCAAAGAAATTAGAGCAATGGACCGCATTAGTTGGCCTGAGCGCTGTGCCAGTCTTCGGCCCTCCTCACTCATTAGTATTATTTATATAGAAAGAGCGTTCCACCTCAGAATCTTAATAGGATTAAAAAAAATGATCTACTGAATCCGGATCTGGATATGGATCAGAAAAGGGATTTTAAAACACACGGATTAAACAAACTTGGTTACGAGGACTAAACCATATATTTAATAACCAATCCAAATAAGTGGTTCATTCATACATGAGGTAATTGCACTAACTAACTTTCTACGTTTGCTACCAGAAAAATAATCATGGTTACGCGAGATAAAACCAGATGGTGAATATACCGAAGAAGACGCACTCAAATATGACTTCATTAAATGGAGAAGAAAGCAGCTTGTTGCTTCTCCTTTACTTACTAATTCATCCGGTTTCTTCTCACTCACTAATTTCCATTTCAGCCTTTCTTCATGAATGAGGAATCCTAAAGTGGGAATCTCAAAGAATGAAATTCTCAAGTCGATCCATCCTAATTTGCATTGTACAGTAAATAGAATTTACCATTTTAAATTAAATTTTGTGAAAAATAAATAACCCTCGAACCCGCAATTGTGTCACAGCCCCCTTTTCTATACTTTTTCACTGCTCAAAAAACTCTTTTTATTCCCAAATCTGGAATTCCCACTTCGAGCATTCCCATTCGCGGCCCGCGAGTGTGAATGCTCGAGTGGGAAGTAATCATTCATCGGTATTATATCTATGTAATCTATGTATTATGAGAGTTATAATTAAAGCATTGTTTCATAAAAAAAAACAACAACCCCCAAACAACTTTGTCATAAAAAAAAAGGAACTATAAAATAAAAATAAAGATCGTAAATCTCTCTCTTTCTTTTTGTCTGAAAACAGCAACAAGTAGAGGATGTGGGTCGCATAAAAGGACAGAAGGCAAGAACGATTTAGGAAATGAATGGACGCTTTGGATCTTCATTTCCTACTTTAGCGCCAGTCGTTTCAATGTCTCGTTTCTCATCGTCTCGTTTTAACGTTTCGTTTTTCAACGTCTCGTTTCCCGACGTGAAAACGTCGCGTGGATGCAGAGTTTGAGGAAATTGATATGTACAGCTTTCCTGGTTACGGAATCACACGTACAGTTATAGGCGCCAAGTAACTTCAAAGGCACTTAGATTAACCCTCTAAACTTTTTTTTTTTTTTTTTTTAGTTATCGCCAGACGATTTTATTCATTTCCACAGAAAAAAGCCTTGGGAATAAAAAGAATGAAATGTAAAGGAAATGAACGAAGGACAAATACAAAAAGTAGTGAGAAACGGAAAATGTGATAAAAATGAAAAGCAATAATAAGTAAGAGAGAGAGAGAGAGAGAGAGAGAGAGACAGAGAGAGAGAGAGAGAGAGAGAGAGAGAGAGAGAGAGAGATAGAGAGAGAGAGAGACTTGATTTCCTTATCTTTAAAAGAGAATTGTGAAAGGTGAAAGTATCGTCAGAAGTTCTTTAAATAATGCCAAAATCTCTTCGTAACTTTTGATGGTTTTTAAAGGGACGTTTCGTAAATGAAGAGCGTTTCTTCCCAAACCTGGAGTTAACTGACAGGGTTTTCTTTGGCAGATAACTACGTTACTATGTTAATGCATTAACAGATTTTAATGGAGAATGTAAAACAATGGGTGCGGATTAGACTGTTTGCTCATCTCTCTCTCTCTCTCTCTCTCTCTCTCTTCTCTCTCTCTCTCCCTCTCTCCTCTCTCTCTCTCTGGGTCTTTGGGTCTTTAAATCCAAATACAGTATAGGTGATTCAGCGGTACAATCCCCGACCATCACTCGACCGCAAGATTTCCCGATCAATTCTAAAGTACACCAAAACATAAAACACTTCTTTCGCTCCCTTAAAAACCACCAAAGTTCATAACATTTATTCAGTAATACACAAATTATTTTAACTTTTTCTACGTATAATCAACATACCAGAGTTTCTATAGTATATATAAAAAAAAAACCAGTATCTAAAAACAAGATGAAACCAATATTGATGAAGGAATACTGAAATATTACCAAAGACTGTCTTCATCTCAAAAAATCACTAATCTTGGTAGGTTTGAAATTGTGGAATGATTTAAGTCCTGATCTTAAAAATATTTCTAACGTAAATGCGTTTAAAAACAAGTTTAATTAAGTCAATTAAATCAATTCTGAAATCGTACTTACGCATTTAGGGATTGAATGCGTATACTGTATTACTTAATTGTTGTATTCACTATTAATTCTTAGTATCCTGGCTTTTATAACTATTATAATGACCAAGATTTAATGTACTGTATAAAGTTTACAGAATTCCTTTCCCATCGTATATACTATTGAGCTAAAATGTATCTGTGTGTCTGTCCGCTTTCTTCGGAACCGTGCACAGACTAAACGGCACATCGGAAAATTCTGCAACTACCACCAACTGATAGCCCATGAGCTGCCGATGTTTTCTCTCAAGTTTCCCGGTTCTAGGTCACTCCGCGGCCGAACACGAGCTATTTAATATCTATTAGAAGTGAATGTAAGTACTTCGAAAACGAAATGACGAGAGCAAAAATACATAATAAACAGTTTGGTAGTCCGATAATAATTTGGTAGTCCCGATAATACGTAAGTACCAATATACATATACATTTATACAATATACATATACATATACAGCTAGCTGTGACATATACTGCTACATATACTGTGACATACTGCTACCTGCCCGGAGGGCGATAGCGAACGATAGCGAGCTACCGCTTGTGTCAACTATAAGTTCGTTTGTGTAACTTAAAAATTATCCTAAATAATCGTAAACTTATAAGTTATCATAATCATAATATTTATATATTGAATAATAATAATAATAATAATAATAATAATAATAATAATAATAATAATAAATTATAGATAAAGACTGGACAAATTTCAGTGAAGACACTTCATCGTTACTATAGAGATAAAAGCATTCTTTCCTGATGTTCTTATACAACTTAATTTTAATAACTACTTTTATGAATAATTAATTACTATAATTAACTGTAATATATTTAATTTAACAAATATTTAACGAACATTCCATTTTGTTCGTTTATATAAATTGCTTCCCCTTATAAACGACACTTTTAATTCTTCCAATACTATTGAGGTCCTACATTTAACTTGAGCTAAGTCACGCCTACGTCGTAACTCGTAACGCCATTTCCTATTAGCTTAGCGAGGTTAAGTGAGGTTGAGTCTGTTCATTGCGGTTGAATGAGTGACCTTCTTCCTCATCCAGATGATGTAGTGACCCGTGGTTCGGATCCCACGTAAAGTTATAGGTCCCCTCCGTCGAGTGACCTTTTTTACGATAAGAAGGGGGTTAAATAATCCCAAACACGACTATTATAGTTAACAATATTTTTAACAGATGGTTAATAATTTTTTCTCATGGTTACAGCCAGGAAACTCATTTCCCCACGATGTAGGGGTTAGCGTACCTCAAGGGTCACCTATTTAGCCTATTCATTAACAGGGTAAGTGGCCAACTCAACCCAACCCAGGACCCAGCAGGCGGAAGCAAACCAGAGCCTCACCGATCATAGTCCGCCATCGTATCTCATGGTTACGTATGTTAATTAGATGTTAAAAGTTTAAGTTTAATTTCCTAAAGCAAATGCTGAAGTTATACCCGTATTACAGTACTATTTTGGTTCTGCAGTGCAATAAACGTGATCTGGCATTGGCACTGGCACCGGGAAATTCTGGCTCATAAGGCATAAAGACCGACAAAACAACCCCCCCCCTCTGAGACCAATTTGTTTTCATTTGTGGCCGTTGGGAAAGCCGCGAAGACTAAACCTTGCGAGGCCTGCTCGTTATAACGATGAACTAAAAACCCCGACGAGAATCTTATGGTAATGATGCGTCGCTGAAACCGATCCGTCGAGTATAAAACAGTATTCGTCCAGAACCGCTATCTGATTTCTCAAGCACCTTAATTAGGTCCTCTCCGCAAACAATTATACATATCTGAAGCTTCTTCAAGTCCCTAATTCAGATTGAGTGTAGAGGTCAAGTTAAATCGGAATATATTTCTAACACACTCAAGACTAGGACATTTCAGCATAAATACAACCAAAGGAAAATCCATAATCATTATAAAAAAAAAGACCCTAACAAAAAATGCAACGTGTCCATGAAGTAAAGCATTAAAGGAATAAACACAATGTAGTCTTTATGGACACATTGTACATCACAGATATTAATAAATACTTTAAAACATTACGCAGATAAAAAAATACCCAAACTGTAGCAATTTCTGAAACGATATTTATAAGAGAAAGTAAACCAATCCTAAACATTAAATTTAACGAACTATCACCAACACTAAATCTGACAACACTAAAAAAAATCCAAAAAAACCCGCTCATTTACAAATTTTATTAATGTTATTTAGTTCGAGTCCCACTGGTTCTTACTTTCACACTTTATTGCTTTTCCACTTTTCACTGAATTCAGTAGGCACACCTATTATTGTATGTCTTTTATATGTAAATACGAGGGGCGGTCAGAATATAAGTTTACGCGGCGTATAATTTCGTAACTAAAGGACCTACATTGATTATGTTTGTATCAGGTGAATTCGTTAATCATTGTTCGCAACACTGCACGTCGATTTGGCTGCCATCTAACGTACATTGGTTATACGAGTCAGTTGAACATGGCGGCTCGATTAGAACAGTGCCCTGTTATTTCTGCAACGATATTCCGAGTCTGTCAGTGGTCAAGAATTTCTCGAGCGCATTGTCACAGGAGACGAGACATGGGTTCATCACCGTACTCCGGAAACAAAACGTGCCAGCATGAAATGGAAACACCCTGGGTCTCCGCGACCGAAGAAGTTCAAGATTGTGAGGTCCGCTGGCAAAGTGATGATTACCGTGGTTTGGGACCACAAAGGCGTTTTGCTCGCAGACTTCATGTAAAAAGGCACAACAATGAATGCAGCTACATATTGTTCAAAACTGGAACGTTTACGAGCGGCCATTAAACGTAAACGTCCTGTACTGCTCTGTAGGGCAGGGCACTGTTCCAGTCGAGCCACCATGTTCAACTGACTCGTATAACCAATGTACGGTAGATGGCAGCCGAATCGACGTGCAGTGTTGCCAACAATGATTAACGAATTCACCAGATACAAACATAACACTGGTATGCATCAATTTTGCTGTCAAGGGTTTTGTAAGTGATTCTTATAGAGTTTTTCCTGCTGATTTCGAATCTGCAATCCTTTTTTCTCAATCAGCTCAGGTTATCCGGCTATGGCCTCATAAGTAAAATAGAATTTTTCGTGATTTTGTCAAAGCGGAATTGGAACAGTAACATCTATCATCACTTGTTTCACTTGTATAATATCTTTTTTTACTTTTCAGGCATATAGATAAAATATTTCATAATGAATAGAGCGTGTAAAAATGATCCCAATAGATTCTGCTACATATGTGGGACGGTTACCATGCCAAATAACCAGTCCCAAGTCACTAAATTGTGAAGACAATGTATAGAGCATACTTTGGAATTAAGCTAGGGGACCAGGACAAAAATTTCGCCCCTCATATGTGCTGCAAGACGTGCATTGAAAATTTGAGAAGATGGAGCAAAGGCAGAGCGAAATCTTTGCCTTTTGGAATTCCCATGATTTGGAGAGAAGGAAAGGATCACGTGACAGATTGCTATTTCTGCATGACAAACCTCCAAGGTGGGCTTATAAATTTATTTTTCTTAAATATTTTGAAATCCTCGTATGAAACTTGACATAATATTCACCATAATGTAATATTCACCATATATAGCATAATATTCACCATAATGGTAATCATACATTTACATATACATATTGTTATAGAAAATACATTTACACATACATATTGTTATACAAGTTACATTTACATATACAATGATTGTATATTTTCTTTCTTTTTCATTCATATTGTCCCCGAAGGGACAATATGAATGAAAAAGAAAGAAAATATACAGACTCCATCGACCTATTTCATATCTTACAGACCGCAGCCTTCCCTCACGAGCCGCCACTGTCTGAATGCTTCTTCTATTTCATATGCAAGTTTTATATCCATGTTTCTCTGTTTCTATTTTCAGGAGTTAACAAGAAGAATAAACACATTGTTGTATACCCTGACATTCCTTCTGCTATGAGACCTGTACCCCAAGGTCCTGGAATTCCAATACCCGACCCACCTCAAACCCTGGACTTCGATGATTCTGATGATGAATCAATGACCAATGCCAATGACCAGTCCCAGTCGTATATACCTCAAAATACCGCTTCAAATGAGCCGAGGCCTCTCAACCAGGCCAAACTTAATGATCTTACCAGGGATTTAGGACTTTCCAAATTAGCTGCCGAGATCTTGGGCTCACGACTTCGAGAGGACAACTTGCTGGCTCCGGGAACAACATTCTCCTGGTATAGGAAACGAGAGGAAGAATTCCGCAAGTTTTTTGCAGTGCACGAAAATACCTCTTCCTTATTGTACTGCTGCAATGTTGAGGGGCTAATCGAATCCTTGGGCCTGCCATATAACGCATCAGAATGGAGGCTATTTATAGACTCGTCTAAACGAAGTTTGAAAGCAGTACTTCTCAACATTGGGAATAGGGTTGCATCAGTCCCTGTAGCACATTCCGTACAACTTACTGAGAGCTACGATAACATGAAAATTTTACTGGATGCTCTCGTATACGACCAACATAACTGGAGGATCTGTGGAGATTTGAAGGTAATACTAATATCATAAGTAAACTATTGCTATTGACTATGTTGTTTTTCCAAAGGTTATTTGAGAGCGTATAAGAACACTTAACTTCCCCACAGAAGTGATACAGTCCAATGCATAGATTTTTTATCTGATAGAACAAATTCTCTAAATTCTTTAAATATTTTCATTTTTTTTCAGATTGTGGCATTTGTATTGGGAATGCAAGGGGGATACACGAAATACCCATGTTTCCTCTGCAAATGGGATAGCCGAGCGGATGAGAAGCACTATGCACAGCGTGAATGGGCATCCAGAGAGAATTTTGAACCTGGGTCACATAATGTCGTTTCAGTGCCCCTTGTACCACCAACAAAAATTTTGCTCCCACCACTTTATATTAAGCTGGGCTTGATGAAAAATTTCAGCAAATCAATGAATAAGGAGGGTTCAGCATTCCGATATCTCGAGAGTAAATTTACTCATATATCTGATGCTAAACTAAATGCTGGGGTTTTTGATGGTCCTCAAATTCGAACTTTGATCAAGGATACTCAGTTCGAAAACGCAATGACTCCAACTGAGAAGAATGCCTGGCAGGCATTCAAATAAGTTGTCACTGATTTTCTTGGCAAGCGTAGAAGTCCAGAATACGAGTCCGTTGTCGAAAACTTGATGGAAGCTTTCAAAGCTCATGGGTCGCGCATGTCCATAAAAAGGCACTTTTTGTGGTCCCACTTGGACTATTTTCCTGAAAATTGCGGGGATTATAGTGAGGAACAGGGTGAACGATTTCACCAAGATATCAAAATAATGGAAGAGAGGTACCAGGGAAACTGTGATATCAATATGCTGGCGGACTATTGCTGGTGTTTGAAGCGAGACGTGCCCGAAGAAAAACACAGACGGAAAGCCAAAAAAACTTCATTCCTTCCTCAATAAACTTTTTTCCATATTCATTGTATGAATAAAAGTATTTATTCACACAATGTTTTCATTTTTCACGAGTGTTCTTATAATATTACTCGTATCTACAGTGTTTAAGCTAAAAAAATCAATAAATTTGGGGATAAAATTGGACTTATAATAAATGGCCAATAGAGAAAAAACCTGACCTGATTGAGGAAAACCAATGTCATTTTCGAATTCAGCATGGTCGAATTATATAATATGAGTTGAAAAAACCCTCACAGCAGGCAAAAAAATTTCATATGCATACCAGTGATATAATCAATGTACAGTAAGTCCTTTAGTTACGAAATTATACGCCGTGTAAACTTATTTTCTGACCGCCTCTCGTACAACAACAAACTATAAAATTGTAAATTGAAGAAATTATTGCTATTATTCTTATTAATTAGAGGCTTATGCAAAAACTCCAGAAATCCAAAACCACTTCGCAAGCGGTTTTGGACTCGCTATTGCTATAGCTTTTCGGATACAAATACGCTCCGGATATGTGTTATAAACTAGCGGAGCGGAGGGGATCAATTAAGAGTCTCCCGTGAGAAATCATAGTGTTCCTGCGGGAATCCGATCTGGTCCAATAAGCTATTTTTATCCGTTTGGGTATACATGATAATCCGTGAAGAGGTTTGGTTGGAATTGGAATTTACTGAAAGCGAAACGATTTTTGTATTCCGACGCCAAACTAGATTTTACAAGGTAAGGAACATTTGGATATTTATTGGATTTAGAATCCATTTGCGGATTGGACACGGACCTAATAGTTCAGATCCACGAAATCCCTTAATCTGAATTTATTTATTACTGGTTTCACTACACTATCCTTGTCATTATTCTCCGCTCGTCCTACGAATGATTCCATCCAATGAACCACGTCACAGTCAATTTCTCTTGTCATGGAAACCGACTCTCGTATTAAATCTAAGATTGTCAGCCGTCTGTATTGGTTTTATTCCTGCGCAAAGGTAAAATGAAGAGTAAAGGTGAGAACAGCATTAATAAAATAGTCTACAAGGAGTTACGAGGATAAAAGGAAACCTCAGAGACTTTTAGGTCGACTCGGAGAGGTTCCTGTTATTAAACTAGTGGATTTTTCAATTATTCAAGCGGCAGTAGAATATTGAATAGAAAAACACGACTCTCTCCACTCCCTTCGCCAGAGTCAGATACGGAAAAAGGTTGAAGAAAATAGGGTACATTGACTCTAGAAAAGTAGACAAGGAAATTTTATAAGAAAGAGAGGACTAGAAAACTAGCTTTACAATTATACCGTTATATAAACTAACATCATACGAGAGAGAGAGAGAGAGAGAGAGAGAGAGAGAGAGAGAGAGAGAGAGAGAGGCTTAAAACTTTTTACTCAAAAGGAAAAGACTTAAAACTTTTTTACTCAAAACGCTTTTCGGACGACAGATTTCGTTCGAAAAAGAAACAGAAGCGAAATAAAAAAGTTCAGAAGAATTCCGATGGGAGAGGAATAGAAGTAAAGAAGAGAACAACAAACGGATTGAAAGAAGGAATGGGAGCAAATAATCCGAAAGGTTCATTTCCTTCGGAGAGGAACTTCAATTTTGGAAGTACTCGCACGAGAGAGAGAGAGAGAGAGAGAGAGAGAGAGAGAGAGAGAGAGAGAGAGAGAGAGTTAAATAACCATATATATATATCACTGGTGTTTCCTTAGTGAATGCAACGCATGCAGCGCATGCCTTCTAAAATGTAAATAAATATTAGTTTTAGAGCAATATTAATATATAAGTGACGATCACCAAATACAGAATTTCTTAACAACAAAATCACTGAAAAAATGGATTGATCTTCGACGACACGGCAAAATGAGCGTTATTTTCCCGTCCTTATGGCATAAAATTCCATCTCAACTTCTTTTCAGAAGAATCGGTGCATCGGCCTCTCGCCAAAAACATACTAAAATGAACCTTATTTGTTTGTGAAATAAACAAGTTTATTGTTTATCTCAAGTATGTTCACTTAATTTTAGTCCTTTTAACCAGTGAAACCTTAAATATTGCATATCAAAAGTTTAAAAGTCAACCATTCCTAATAATTTATATTCTAAATAGAATTGATGCAAAATTCGATGTTCATATAATAGAAAAGGTTTTATCATTGAGGAACTCATCATTTGTTCGATTGAATGCAGTTTTCGATTCCGCTTTTGGCTGTTTCAAAACCGGCTGAGGACAAATGAAAACTAGATAGATGTCGATGAAATGCCAAGCCGTATTTAATTAATTTTAATCTTCATAATAATAATTCTTTAGGTAATATTTTTTCATTAATAATTATTTAATAATAATTTAATTCTTTAATAATAATTCTTCTTAATAATAATAATAATAATTCTTTAGGCCTATGATTGTTTTATTAATTATTCTTCGAAGCTAATCTGGAAAATTCTCAAAGATATGATATGTTAAATATATCCTGTGAGAATGTTAGAAAATGCTTCTGAAAATACAGAAAAGCGTTGGCTTCCGGCTCTGCCCGAACCCCGCTGGAGGAGATACCGCTCACCCCAGACCCCCTATCTATTAGGCTCGTGCCTACGCACTCGCAATTGGTTTTTGCGCTGATTTATGTTTTTAAATTTGTTTCCATGCCTAGATGAAAAATTCTCAGTCGCCACTGATGTGTGTATATATATATATATATATATATATATATATATATTATATATATATATATATATATATATATATATATATATATATATATATATAACAGACTTTGATTTTACCCCAGAAGATGTAGCGAGAGCTAAAGGACAAATGAAATCACATTCAGCTGCATGTCCGGACAAATGGAACGCACTACTGATTAAAACCTGTAAAAAAGAAACAGCTACATCCGTATACTGGATATGGAGAAGATCCCTAGACACTGGGGAAATATTGAGCATCTTGAAAGAGCGAGCATTGTTTCTATATATAAAAGAGAGGATAGATCTCAAGCAAAGAACTATAGACCAGTGTTATTGACGTCCCACCTCACCAAATATTTGAAAGAATAGTCAGAGAGAAAATCTATGACTTCTTCGAGACACTGGAAAGATTCAACGAAATCAGCACGGATTCCGATCAGGAAGATCATGCCTATCACAACTTATAGAACATTATAACAATATCCTAGATGCACCTGAAGACAACGAAAACTATGCTGTCACATACACGGATTTTGCTAAAGCTTTCGACAAAGGCGATCATGGTATAATAGCACATAAAATGAAACATATGGGAGTAACAGGCAAAGTTGGAAAATGGACCTACAATTTCCTCAGAGAACGTCTACAGGTCGTCAAATTCTCATCAGAATGAGAAGTACGCAGCTCAGTACCACAAGATACAGTACTGGCCCCATTCCTGTTCATTATCATGCTAACAGACATAGACAGTGGATTAAACAGCAACAGTACAGTAACATCCTTTTGCGGACGATACAAAGATCAGCAGAAATATCAGCGATGCAAATGAAGTGGAGGCCTTGCAGAGGGACACGAACAAAATATACAAATGGTCAGAAGACAACAATATGACTTTTAACACCGAGAAATTTCAGCTCTTCAGATATGGTAGAAATGAGGAACTTGAACAACTACATATCATGCTACAGATAGACAGGAAATTCAGTGAAGCATGAAAGCGGTCGACATGGAGGTAATAATGACCGATGATGCAAATTTGAGACACAAAATCAGATAGCATAAATAAAGCAAAAAGAGTCGCAGGACAGGTACTAAGAACTTTCAAAAGGAGGGACAAGACAGTAGTGATTCCCCTGCTGAGAACATTGATCATATCAAAACTTGAATACTGCTCAATTTTGACGTCCCCATATAAAAAAGGAAGAAATTAATAAACTAGAAGAAACGCAGAGACATTTCACAGCCAAGATTGATGGCTGCAAAGAACTCAACTACTGGGAAAGACTACGTAAACTAAGTCTGTACTCCCTGGAAAGAAGAAGAAGAGAGAGGTACACCATAATCTATATATGGAAATGATCGAAAAACTGGTACCAAACCTAAAACTAAACCCAATTACCATCCAAACAACACTGGAAAATAGGAAAGGCAGAATGTGTACTGTGTAGTGTTCCCAAATTAAAGGCCCGACAAGGGACTTCCTCAACTCTGAAGGAAAATAGCTTGGTTGTCAGGGGGCCAAGACTTTTTAACCAGCTTCCAAAGGACCTCAGAAACGTTACAGGGGTCAAAGTTGAAGTCTTGAAGAGAAGACTAGATGCCTGGCTAAGGACGGTACAAGATGAGCCGGGTGTACCTGGCTATGTGCGGTGGAGAGCGCAAGAGAGCAACTCGCTCCTCCACCAAGCCAGGCCTAAAGGCGGGGCCACCAGCTTGACCTTCGTGTGAAGAAAGACCAACGCACGGAACCTAAACGAGGTTAACGAGGTGTGTGTGTGTGTGTGTGTATATATATATATATATATATATATATAATGGGTCCTCATAAGAGGAACATTAGTGTTAAAGGGTGGTGGTGGTGGTCGCACAGATTGAAGGTAACGATTTAAAGAACAACTTCGCGAGTTTCCTCTTCTCTCTTCTCCTCAGTGCAATGTTTTTAAGAGAAAAAGAGAACGAAATTGAGGAAAAGAAGAAGAACCAATTTCTGTATTCTTCTTTTTGGTATTATTTAATTCAAGAGAACAAGAACCGCTTCAACCAAAGACTTTATTCAGTCCTTTCATTCGCAGGTGTTCTCGAAAGGTATTTCCAGTTTGAAAGAAGAATGCGGTGAAAACTTTGAAAATGTGTGAAACCTTTGTCACTATTCGAGTTTCGCGTTTCATTCTCTGTTTCCAATTTGAGTTACAAACGGCAAAAGCGAACAAAACCTTTTATTATTACATTACAATAATTCATTTACCTTTGAATGCATTTTAAGTGCGATAACCGCACTGCAATAAGATGACAAGTGAACGGGTAATAAAGTGTGAGACTCGGAGCTAGTACGTGGGTCTCGAACTAGGGCATGGTTAATTAATCATTTTTAGGAAAAAGTGATGAATGATTAAATTTTCTAATTAATCAATGATTAACTGATTAAAAATGATTAAAAATTAAATACTTCTGAAAAGAGTAAGAAAGAGCTTTATTGTTTCTGTTGCGTGAGGTAAGACCGAAGAAAACATTTTGCTCAAACATTTAGTTTGCTTTAGTTCAAGAAATCAGGCATGGGCGGATTAGATAGTTTATACACGCAAAAAGGTACCAAATTCAAATGATACATTACAAAATTTAAGATAAAATGATGCTGAAATTGAGGAAAATTAATCATTTTCCATCATTTTATAAAAATATTTTTTGATTAATTAATGATTCAATTCGAAACAACGCTTAACTCATTAATCAGAACCATGCCCTATCTCGAACCCGCGTTGCGTGTTTTCAGAGACAAAGTAACGGTTGGCCTCGCCTGAATAGACTTTTGTTTTAGGGCTGGGGAGAGGGGGGGTGTTCCGGATGGCGTTCTGGATGATGTAGCGACTATTAGATGGAAAGAGTTACGAAGGAAGGTAAACAAACCAAAACAATATTATTATTATTATTGAAACCCACAAACTTTCACACAAATTTAATTTTAATTGAGGTTATAGAACGTGACTTGGGAAAAACCCTTTTTTTCATAACAACATTAATGCCTTCTCTAAGCCTTCTCGAATATGCTTATTATCATTAGTTTCTATTACAATCAAGAGTTGTGCATTTAATGTTATTTGCGTAGTATTCACAATATATGCTGTAAGCATTTTCTTGGTCTGCGCTTAAGGTTATAATTACATATTCCGCATTATCATTCCGTTTAGCGCTTCGTGCGTTTAAAGCTTCTGTATAATGAGTGTATGCTGACTGTATTAAACGTGTGATTATACAGAAAAATCCGTTGTACACCTGTAGTGTAGAAACATGTTCATAATCCCAAATGATGTAATATGAATGCACACACACACACACACACACCACACACAACACACACACACACACACACACACACATACACACACAACTATACTTAAGGCATACGAGAAAGAGTATATGTACGAGGGACGCGTAGCTTACCTATACAGGTATAGGTACAGTACAAAAATGGCAAAGTGTTAAAAGTATAGAAATAAATTTTAAAAATTGTAGTTATAATTACAAACATAGTAATTAGCGTGAGTACGCGCGTAATCAAAGAACAACAACTACAGTATACCTTTTCGTAAATAACATAAAAATGAGCTTAAAAATAGGTCTTTTCTGTCTGTATATGGTATTACGCTTGTTTTTCTTCTGCAAAATGTAGTTAATTGGAAAATAAAAATGATCCAAACGACAAAACTTTGTGTATTATTAATATTTTCATTGGTTTATTTTAAATTGAGGTGTGTTACGTATACCAATACGTATAGAAATTTTAGTACGCATTGGTATAGAAATTTCCTTTGGAAAGGGTATATTATAGGCGCATATAAACAAAACAAAAGTTTAAAATAAGTACAGTATATAGATATCGAAATAAACTTTTGATGCCATCATGATATATATATATATATATATAGATATATATAAAGGGTGTTCCATAAGTCTGGTCTCATAGGACTAAAACAAATGTTCAAATTGATGTCTCGTGAAGAAAAGGCGAGGCTTTTCCTCACGAGTGTAATTCATTTCCATATTAGCTCACTTCTATGTTATTCTACCCGCAACAAAAAAAAAAATGGTGCCAAAACAAAACATCAGTTTGAACAATTGTTTTAGTTGTAATAGATTACTTTCGTAAATTTAATTTAGAATAAATTCTCCTATGAGACCAGACTTATGGGATACCCATCATGAAACGGACATGTTATGTGCCTTGAAAAGTGGACGCTCAATTCTGCCAGTTGAGGTTTAAGTTTTGGTTTTTGGCTAAAAATATAATAGTTACCCCTTTTTTCTTTGATGTATTCAATCTGACGAGAAGGAAGCGAGTCTTTTGCTTCTATTGAGGTTCTAAATGTAGCTGGGCTAGGCTGCTTTAAACCCTAGATCCTGTCCCAAAGCTGGATCTTATCGGCTTTGCAGATAGCTGGTGAGGGAAGCTATATTTCTGGGACCTCTTGCGAGTGGCCCGTTGCCCACGTCGGGCTAGCATCATGAAAAAGAAAACTATAGTATTTGTCATTTACCATTACTTATTCGGACTATAGTGATTTAATTTTCCTTGAAGAGTTCCTTGTTCCATGCACGGTCTGTGTGTATCATAAAAAACCTCAGGGAACCATTCTGACTTCATTCCCATATATATATATATATATATATATATATAATATAGGAAAATTATTTCACGAAAGTAACACGTGAAAAATATTTATGATGAATAAAACCACGAAGGAAAGGAAATAGAGTGGTGCTCAAGCGCTTTCGTCTAATGACAACCTCAGGAACACTGAGTGTGCCGACGCGACTTAACACGAGTACACTGTAATTTCCATCTATAAACCTCAGCTACCTTAATTTTGCTTCCATTCGAATAGTTCGTTTTGAAGAAGGTCAAGCTTGTTGCCTCACCTTAGACCTACAGCTTAATGTGGAATCCGAACCACGATCGAGCAGAGAAGTTGAAATTACAGAGTCCTCGCCCGGACGTGATCTCATGACGTGAAGATCAACAGCCCAGCGTCTTAACCTATGGTTGGTACCACCCATTTATCTACCAATCAATTTTTTTATGGAAGGATGGGCAGCTGGGTGAGCTAATCACTACACCATATATATATATATATATATATATGGTGTATCATAAGTTAGTGTAAGTTTTATTTACTTATTACATTTAATTCACATTGAATTTGTAACACCTTCGATATGTTACGAATAAAATTGTGATTTCGCGTAATTACTGTTTCACTCAGGGACTACATGAAGTTAGGTTAGGTTAGGTGAAATTCTTAAGTATTTCAGTAACTTCCTGAAGTTCCTGAGTGAAGCAGTAATTACGCGAAATTACTGAAAATTTCAGGGATTTCACGAAATCACTCGTTTCACAATCTTATTGTAATATATACAATAACAGAATTCACAATTAAATACATGAACTATTTACCAAGATGTTGAGCAGTCCTTTGAGGTATCATTGACGCAGGTAAAGTCAAAAATGGTTTAGACTAATTCATCTTTTAGTTCATATTTTCGAATTTATACGAATTTATTGTAAAGGGTGATCCAGAGAAATGGGACACAAAGAACCCCTGTAACTCTTAAAGTATAAGTCCTTTTATAAAATCATACGCATCATTCGAAAGAGGATAGTTTACAAGTTTGTACAGGATTGTATAGGTTTTGACAATACAAGACAAGATAAGATACAAAATAAAATAAAAGTGTTAGTTAAAACTAACCCTTCAAGATGACTGCATGGACTGTGGAACAGCTGCGTTTCATAACTGAGCAATATTATGAGCATGGAAGAAGTGTAGTTTCAGCTCAAAGATCTTTCAAGACAAATTTTCAGATGTCAAAATCACCTTCTAAGAAAGTAATCCGTCGGTGTGTCAGAAATTTTTCCCTAACTGGCAGCATTGGAAAAAGAAAACCAACTGGAAGATGCGCACGGCAAGGATAGACGAGATCATTAACAGAACTCATGAAATTGTACAGGATAATCCTAACATAAGCATCAGACGTGCTTCTCAGCTGTTAGGAGTTGGATATGGAACAACACACCGTATATTCAAGCAAAATTTAATGCTCTTCCATATAAAATTCAAACAGTGCATCAACTAAACGATGGAGATTTCGCACGAAGACGACAATTCTGTCAATGGATCCAACAGAAGGTAAATGACACCACCAATTTTCTAGCAACTTTGATTATGTCAGACGAAGCCCATTTTCACTTGAATGGAACTGTAAACAAACAAAATTGTCGTTTCTGGGCAACAGAAAATCCATTGAATATTACCGAAGTCCCGTTGCATGGTCAGCGTGTAACTGTTTGGTGTGGTCTTACTGCATCTCAGATCATAGGGCTGTACTTTTTCGAGGATTCCACCGGAAACACGGTCACTGTAAATGGTGATCGCTACGAAAAAATGTTGACCGATTTCCTTATTCCTAAATTAAGAGATCTTTGTCTAGAAAACCACTGGTTCCAACAAGACGGAGCTACCTGCCATACCACGAGGAACTGCATGGCAGTTTTGCGTCAAACGTTTCCAGGCGAGTTAATCTCAAGATTTGGAGACGTTGAATGGCCCGCAAGGTCTCCGGATTTTTCTCCCTTAGATTATTATCTCTGGGGATATTTAAGAGTAGGGTCTACAGAAATAACCCAACGACCTTGCAAGAATTGAAGGCCGCCATCACAAATGAGATACAGGCCATACCACCGCACACTCTTGCAAAAGTGATGCAGAACTTACAAGCGAGAACACTGGAATGCTTGGCAACTAATGGAGCACATTTGAAAGGAGTCATTTAAAAAAATAAATATTTCATAATAAACTTGTAACTCTACTCTTTCGAATGATATATAGTTTTTATGAAAGGAATTAAATATTAAGAATATTTGGCTTTTTTTTATGGGTCCCATTTATCTGGATCACCCAGTATAACTTTATCGTTTCTTTCGACCTTTGACCATCGAGTTATTACGTAAGAAACATGTTTTTAAGTTATAAAATTAACAAATATCAATACAAGTATAGTTACCTAAACAAGTATTATTAATAATTTTACTTCTGGCCCTAGAGAGCGCCATCATTACGTTAGTAGGGTGTGTCGAATTTTTCAACTTTCAAATTCCAAATATGAGGGTGCTAAAAAGTTGCAGCATGACTTAGGAATTCTAAAGATATTTTTGTTAATTTAATCTAATTTAGTTTTGCTTGGTAAGAAGCTACATAAAAATAGTGACATTTTTTACTTTTTTGTGGAATTATATAATAATTATTATATTAATAATTATATATGCTGTATATATAATGCACTGTTTTTTGCTTATTTCACAGGTTGAAACATATTCATCAGTGTGCTGAAGATTACTTGTCCGTCAGTGCTACCATCCTAACCAGTGGGAATTGACCTACAATGGCTTCTAAAAGGAGGACAAGACTGGGGACATTCACACATATGAGCAACCTAATTGGAACTGGTAGAGAGTTGTTGTCCTCTGAACTCCCAACTCTGCGAGACGTTCTGAAATATGGGCTACTGCTAAGAGAACAAAGTGGTGAGGATGTGAGAAACTACCCAGCAGCCAGTCTTGCAAAGGACATTTACCCTAAAGTGCTTGAAAAGTGGGAACGAGCAAACAGTTCTTTTGTAGCCCCCGTTGTAAATTCACGAGTCACAATCTTAAACAAGATCCAAGAGAGCTGGGAGCAGGCCAAAAACATATCTCTTGGGAGAGGAAAGCTACATGTCAAAGAGGCTTTCATTACAAAACTTGACAAGCTTTTTGAACTCCTCAGTTGCAAGTGTAAAATTGCTCTCTGCTCTGAATTTGGCTGCCTTGCAGATGCTGGTTGCAAAAACGAAACTCACATTAACTGTACATGCCTAGGGAGATGAAGATCCCTGTGAAGGAACTTGCTTTCATTAAAGGTCAGAGAGACAAGTCTGGTTCTATTGGACCACATCAGATTGGCTTGCCAGATGAACCTGAGCACAACAGACAAGTCAAAAAGCAGAAGCGGCAAGAAGACGAAAGAAGAAGGCTTGCTGAATATAAGCAGACAAGTAAGCAGGATGTTTCAATGCCATCAAATGAAATAATTTTCTCTGATGATGAAAATGAAGAACAAATAGCTGATGCTCAAGATGGAAAGGATGGAAGTTATGAAGTGACATTAGAAATACCAAGCACGTCTTCAACTTCCAATAAAAAGCCAGAGTACAACACATTAGAAATAACTAATGTTGCTATGCATAGCATCAGATATGGTGTTGGCCTGCGTGCCACAGCTGCCATCACCACTGCTGCCTTTATGGATGCTGGCTTGATCACTGAAGAAGACAAGAGACTTGTAGTTGATCACAATAAAGTCAAGAGGGCCCAAGAAAAAGTTATGAGATCCCTGGATCAGGAATTTGATGATCTTTGTAAGAAGGGTGAAATTGACTGCATCTTCTTTGACGGCCGTCAAGATACAACTAAAGTTATGCTGAAAGCAGACAATTCAGATCGTCAGTTCCCCAGCATCATCAAAGAAGAGCATTATTCTGTGTGCAGTGAGCCAGGTGGAAGATATCTCTACCACTTCACTCCTGAGAAAGGCTCAACGAGAAAAAACCTGCTGAAGTTATTGCTGATAATCTTGTAGATTTCATGAAGAAGAAGGGCATTGATAAAAGCCTGCAGGCCATTGGAGGTGATTCTACAAATGTTAACACTGGCTGGGAGGGTGGTTCCATGCATTGGGTAGAGGTCAAGCTTTGCCGTAAGCTGATCTGGTTGGTTTGTGCCCTCCACACTAACGAGTTACCCCTGCGACACTTGATCACAGCACTGGATGGGAAGACCTTGTCTAACAACAAGTGGACAGGTAACATTGGCAAGATGCTAGACACTGCAACCGAACTTGAAATTGATCCTTCATTCACCAAACTCTCAATTGGAGAGCCTCTTACTTCACTGAGTGACAATGTCGTAAAGGATCTCTCTACTGATCAAGCGTACGGGTGTAGGATCACACAGGCATAAGGACAGGAGAACTTCCCACAGATCTGGCCCTTCTTGAAATTGGTCCAGTGAGCCATTCAAGGTGGTTGACAACAGCAAACAGGCTTTGTCGCATATGGGTTTCAAAACATGGCCTTAAAGGCAAAACCCTCAACAACTTAAGACTGATAGTGGAATACATTGTTGGTGTGTACTACCCCTGTTGGTTTAACATCAAAGTAAAACACTCTTGGGTGGAAGGCCCACGCCACATCTTGTTTCAGCTGCGGCTAGTTAGGCTGCAAAAGAAGGCTGTAGTGGATGCTGTTTTGCCAACCATCAAGCGCTCAGCATGGTATGCATTCAGCGAAATGAAATCCAGACACTCTTGTGCTCAGATGACAGTGAGGAGAGGAGAGCTGGTGTCCAAAAGATTGTTGACATGAGGGGTGGAGATGATGACACACTTGGAGATCTTTATGTACGTCCCAGGAAGACACCTTCCATCAACCCCAGTGCTTCTTCCGTGTTGGAGCTGACAGACTGGTCTGACGGGGTATTTGAACCTCCTTTGACATGTAAACTGACTACAGCGGAAGTAAAGAAGTTCTTTGACAAGCCTATGCAAGTTCCACAGTGGCCCTGTCATGCTCAGTCAATAGAGAGGTGTGTGAAACAAGTCACAGAGGCAGCAGGCAGGGTGTATACACATGAGAAACGTGAGGGCTATATCCGAGGCCAAGAAGCAAGTCGGCGGCTGATGTCCAAGAACGAATCAAAGCAAGACTTGATGAAACTTGTTGTTTAAATATTTTTTTTTACGGATGCCATTACTTTCTAATGTTGTTTTATGATTACAAGGATATGTTTTATGATTACTAGGATATGTTTTATGCAGAGAAACTAAAATTTTTATAGCATTACCTGACATTTTGAGAAGCTAAAATTAATAAATGTTGTTTTCCGAGAGCAAGTTATGTGCTTTTTAATCAAACGTAGATTTACCAAGCTAAGTGGTGAGCAATCACAAAAATAATAGCAGATTTGAATTCTTCACATCCAAAAACATATTTTTAAAACCTCTCAGTGAAGGAATTGGCAAAAATTAATTTTCACCTCCCAAATTGACACATCCTATTACGTTAGGGTTCTTCCCAAACTTGGCTATTCCCGTTTCATTGTTCGCTAAAGAGTAAGAAATTTGCGAATGAGAACGTGAAAGGAAGCAATTTTCAACTCGATCCATTCCCATTTTCACCCTGTAATTTCCTATTTTAAGTCAGATTTCTCATACAAAATATCCGTCGGGGCTGCGGTTGCGTCATAGTCCTATTTTCACCCTTTCCAAAATCGAGGAACCCATTTCTTAAATTTGGAATTACTTCGAGTATTCCTGTGCATGGATCCCGTAGGAAATAGAAATGACATTGGGTTTAAAATAATATATAAATCGGTTTCAGTTAAGGTTTTCCCAAACTTAAAAATGTCGACATCCGCTATTTACTTTCCATCAAATAAAACAGGTGTAATCATCATTATCATTATGAATCATTAAGGAAACTGGTACTTGTATAATTTATAATTATACTTGCAGATTCTTAGCCAAATTAAGACGAAATAACCCACTATTGAATTGTACAGATATATGACTCTCTCTCTCTCTCTCTCTCTCTCTCTCTCTCTCTCTCTCTCTCTCTCTCTCTCTCTCTCTCTCTCACGAAATAATGCGTAGAAGTGGAAAAAAAAGCCCAGAAGCTGTTGGGTTATATCAGGAGGCAATTTCAGTTTCGGAACAAGGAGATTGTGCTCTTTCTGTACAATTCCCTGGTTCGGCAGCACTTGGAGTATGCTGTTCAGTTCTGGTCGCCCACCCTCAGGAAAGATATTGAGAGGCTGGAGTGAGTGCAGGCGAGGGCCACAAAGTTAATCCCTTCCGTTAGGCATATGGGCTACAATCGACGGTTACGCGCCCTGAACTTGTTTTCGCTGGAAACTCGGAGGCTGCGCGGTCAACTCATCGAGGTTTACAAGCTCTTACGCGGGTCCAACGATGTCGATTTTAGAAGCATGTTTAGTTTAAATGATAACTCAACTCGCAACAATGGTTGGAAGTTGGATTTGAAACGGGTTAGGACTAGTGTGTGGGGAATTACTTTACGTATAAGATCTGTGACACGTAGAACAGTTTACCTTCAGAAGTTGTGAACAGTTCCTCTGTGGGTCATTTCAAGAAAAGGTTAGACCAAATCTTGCACATTATTTGAGTGTGTAGAAAATTTTCCCTGGCACCCGTTGCCATTGGTACCTCTTCGGTAATGGTCGCAAGGTCTTTTGAGGTACTTCTTTTCCTTGTAACTCCTTCTAACTCCTTGTAACTCTCTCTCTCTCTCTCTCTCTCTCTCTCTCTCTATTATATATTATATAGATATATATATACACCACCCGATCCAGATAAACACCGTAGGTTAAGGAGCACTTAAAAAGAATTTCTGAATTCTTCAAAAGATATCCATTCAATATTTGGCCCGTTTACAACTCAAACGTTAGAAGTTTATTTGGTCTACAATTTTATACGTTATTTTCCTACGTTGACATTATTTCTTCGAATCTAAAAGGTTCGGAATATTGATACACTTATAATACCGCTTCAGAGAAAATCGTTGGGCGCGCGTTCGAATACAAAAATAGGTGATTTACGATATTAAATTGCGCAGAAACGCATCCCAAAATTTATGCTTTTTAGAACGTTAAAGCTCGAAATTGGAAATTTATCTAAATTATAGGTTTTGTAGGTCACAAGAATATATATATATAAAGGCGGTCCATTTATATAGCGTTATCTCACGAAATTCTGATGAGGCTAAAGCATATCAAAATGTACATGCGGAGCCAAAAGCGTGGCCTCCATTCATGAAGATAATGACTTATAAACTAGGACTATTATTTTTTAAATTATATATATATATATATATATATATGATGCAAACCCAAAAGTTAAAAGAAAAATGATTCCAAGGGTTTTCGTGTATTCAGAAGTACACCTCGTCAGGGAGGAGTGACTTCTGAATACACTAAAGGCCTCGGAATCATTTTTCTTTTTCCTTGTGGGTTTGCATCATTCATTCATTTCACGTGTTTAATTGTGAAATTCATCTCATATATATATATATATATATATATATATATATATATATATATATATATATATATATATATATATATCCCTTTTATATATAGCAAGGTTAATAAAAATACACACACACACACACACACAAACTAAAGTAAACAGTCAAAGGTCACGTAAATGCAACTGGAAAAAACGTCAATTTTTCCGCCATTTAGTTCACTAAATAGACAAATGGATAGACAAACAATGACAACCGTATGAATCTTTAATTAAGACAAATTATGCATATCAACATGCTCCTCTGCTGCAAGGGGTAATTAACTGGAAAGTTGTGTTCAGCCCACCCCTATATATATATATATATATATATATATATATATATATATATATATATATATATATATATATATAATATATATATATGATACACACCCACAAGAAAAAATTAAAAAGCGATCCCATGGTCTTTCGTGTATTCAACAATACACCTCGTTAGGTAATGACAATGCGTAGTTGCGTACTGTACTGTTGAATACATGAAAAGGCTTTGGAATCATTTTTTTATTTTTTCTTATGGGTGTGAATCATTAATAATTTCACACGTTTTTTAACAGTGAAATTCATCTCATGTATATTAGTGATTCAAATTATTTTGTATGAATATTTTAATATTACTGAAATATTTTGTTTGGAGTTCATCGTTTATCGTTGCATGCGAGTATACAAATTGTTACTGTTTCCTCTTATTACAGTATTTCTGGTCTATTGTTTACTAATATATATATATGTTGTTATTATTCAAGGAATTTAGAATCTTTTGTTATTGTTTGTTATTATTATTTCTGTTTTATTTCCATATTTAATAATTATTATACAGGAAACTTAGGATTTTTTTTTTAATACATCCACCACCTGGTTGGTGTTGATTATTGCTAATCCCCTACAGACTCTAGACCTCTCAATTACCTACTACTACAAAAAAAGTGTGTGTGTGTGCGTGTGTGTGTAGAAATTCCTCGTTCTGGTATTTCCGGACTCTTGTTTCCCGTTTTGAGGTCACTAATCCATAATTCTTTCCAGGCTTTTCTGTCTACCTGCTGGATTGGAAAATTAATTTTAATTTTTCGTGAGAACATTTTTTTGGATATGGCCCCTAACCTACACGAGTGTTCCGACTGTGGTGGAAAATTACTCAGTACTTTTTTACCGTTCTTTCTTCTAACCCTTTAGTTTGCAGATTTTGCGTAAACCGACGAGAGACTACGGCGAGAGACGAACTTCCAAGGAGTAGGAGGGAGACGACTTCGTTCAGAAAAGATTTTAGTGCTTTGGTAACTAGGTTTAACTCCCTGCAGGATTTGTTTCAGAGAGTTTGAGCGCGAGTTCTCACACAGGGCGGAGATCGTACAAAGACTTTAAGACGAATCCCCAACCTGTCGTCATTCCCGGCCCTCTTTCCCCTTCTGGGGATCGACCGTTTGAGCCAGTTCGAAATGGGGCCTGACCTAGTCAGCATAAATCTTACAACTAATAGATTTTCTGTCTTAGAACCGGAGCAGAATAGCACGTAGGAGATTAGGCTATTGGCGATTCCATTATTTGAGGGCAATTACAGGGGTTCTGCTGCAGGAATCCAACTCGGAGAAGGAGGTACTGCTATCCTGGAGTCCATGTTGACGACACCACGGACCCTATAGACGAGTTTGGTAAAGATGCTGCTGATAGTACGATATTTATGGTGCATCTTGGGACTAACGATGTTAAGAATTCCGGGTCAGAGGAGCTACTAGAGAAATACAAGCGGCTGATGCGGACTCTAAAGGATAGGACTAATAAATTAATTTTTTCAGGAATTCTCCCAAGAATAGCAGGATCCGACAACTTTTTCAGCAGAGCTACCTACTGTACATTAATAATATTCTTAAGTCTCTTTGCCAACAGGAATATGTTCAATTTGTCGTTTGTGGAGTCATTTTTCTAATGAAAAGGATTTTTTTTGTGTGATGGCCTTCACCTCACTGACGTGGGAACAGCTCGTCTTGGTAAACTGTTAATAGCTCTGCGATGACTTTTCAGGCAAATAACGGCCTAACTCCTACGCAAGCCACCAGCCTAACATAAATTTTCCTTACAGTGAACGACTGCTTCCACGAAGAACCTCGAGATTCTACTGCGGTGCTCAAAATTTCATAAATGTATTTTATATAATGCTCGAAGTTTGAGATTTAAATATGATGAATTATTAAGTATTGTCCTTGACCAAAAATTCGAGGTTGCAGCAGTTACTGAATCCTACCTAGAATACAGAGAGTAGAGATTTCTCAGAGAATATCATGTTCCTGGTTATGAGATGTTTAACAATGATAGAATAGAAAGAAAGGGTGGTGGTATAGTCACACTTCAAACCCATAATTAAAAACATTGCAGAAATTGATAATATAAATGCGACGTTTGTTAAAATAGGTTTAGTATATATGCCTCCCTCTCAGACTGTCTGTAGCGATAATAAACTTCAGGAATTAATTTTTGATGTAAGTAGCGAACATGATACGATAATTATGGGAGATCTCAGTTTACTTCGCAGGATTGGGTGTTCCTTTACAATCTAATTCCGGTCGTTGACTGTACGAGGCTTTGTTTGAAAATTCACCTTTTCAAAGGGTCAAGAAACTCACTGGAGAAAGCAATATTCTAGATTTAGTTTTAAGTACAGACCTAAACTTAATTGATAATATCTCTGTAGGAGCCTACTTCTCCACCAGTAATCATAGACAAATAACATTTGAAATTAAAATTAATGTTCATAATTCGGAGAGCCTGGAATACGTTTTGGATTTTAAAAAGAACTAAATTTCGTGACATGAAACTGCAACTTTCGACCCATAATTGGGATGAGGCTCTATCGCACGATCATATTAATGGCACATTGACTTCCTTTTATAATTATTTTAAACGTTTAGAATCGAGTAATATCCCATTACGTAAAAAGAGACTGGCGAAGTCTGTTGAGCCTAAATGGTGGAATGCTCAAATTAAAATAGCTAAACATTAAAAAGGAACGCGTATTTCAAATTTAAAGAAATAAATAAGGAAACAAATCGCTATAAAGGAGTGTACTGTAACAAAATTTCTTGGTGTAATGCTAGATAAGAATTTGTAATGGAGTGATCATGTAAATTATATCTCAAAAAAGATTTCAAGGAGCTTTGCTATAATATTTAAACTTAGAAATGTAGTTCCTAAATAGGTTTTAGTGACTTTTTATCATATTCTTGTTCTTCCTTATATAAAGTACTGCACCCTTGTTTGGGAAACTCCCCTAACAACGCATTAAACGGTATCTTTGTCATCCAAAAAAGAGCAATAAGGTTATTATCTAATGCTGATTTCCTTGATCACTCTAGTGCATTATTTAAAGAGCTAAACCTACTAAAGCTCAATGATGTAATCAGACGGGCACATTTTATTTTTATTTACGAGTGTAAGAACAAAAGCATTAATTTACAATGGATAAATAGATATTTTGTAACTCATCAAGAAATCCACTCGTATCAGACCAGAAATAGATCAAAACATGTTATACCTCAATTTATATTGTCTTCATCTCAAAAACTACCATTTTCATTGGATTGAAACTATGGAATGATTTAAATGCTGATATAAAACATATTGTGAATGTAAATTCGTTTAAAACCAAGTTGAAATCTCGATTAATAATGGCATACTAACAAAAATCTAGGATTAATGTCCATTACTATTGTTTATTAATTTCTCGTGTGTAATCTTTTATTTATTATTAATAAATAAAAGATTACTGTTACTGTTACTGTTACTGTTACTGTTACTGACAGAGCTGGGCACTTGCGTTTTTTTGCGCGTTTTTTTGCGGTACTGCGGTACTGCGGTACTACTACCGCACTACCAAACCGGTACCGCATAACGCAGTACCGCAAAGGATCGCTGAAAGTACAGCAGTACCGCTACCGCATTCAAATTTCCCGCGGTACTTTCCGCGGTACCGACCAACACGGTAGTACCGCAGTACCGCAGTACCGCAAAAAAAACCGCAAGTGCCCAGCTCTGCCCCGGGGCCGCCGTCACTCCGACTCACTAATCTAGTATTAAAGACACATTTCTTGTGATTGTTCAGTTCTTATCTCTCATGTATAATATTGGTTTCTTTGTATGGTATTGGTATAATACCTTCAATAATGACCTCGCATTTGTCATATCATTAATGATAATTTAAGATTAATACATACTTTAACTATTAATAATACTTATTTACTTATTTATTTATTTATGTATTATTAATTACACACTGCAGAACCCTAAATTTGCTGTACAACAGGTCTTTTAGACTCTTACATAAATTACCCCCGAGATGCTCAGCTTCGCAAATGTCTGCTACCCGCAATGTCCCGAGCTTCCCGGAGGTAACAAGACGTGCTCAATACAGTCTAATGCAAAGAATTAAAAAATCAACCAACCCGATCATCCAAGCTATCCCATGAGTCCTGCCATTTATCCTCTAAGCCAGTGGTCTCCAAAGTGGGGTGCGCCTGCCGATCTAGGGGGTGCGCGAAGAAAATTTGATGATTCTGATTTATCATTGTTTTTTCATAGAAAGTTTTTGAATTTCAAGAAGATGACCGAGAAAGAAAATACTCGCTAACACAGTCATTCTTAGGAATTTGCGAGATAGTATCCGCTATATCGCTTACTTGCGATTCAAATTTAGCAAACTAAATATCACAATTCGAGATCGCCGCATTATTTTGTAAAATAACAGTTGATTGACATCAGGGAAGATACAAGTTTACGAACCGAATTTCAACAGAAAATTGTGCACAATTGGTGGATTGGATTAAAAAATGAGTACCCAAATTTAGTAAGTGCAGCGAACGATGCGCTCCTTCCATTTGGATCTACACATCTGTGTGAGGTGTCTTTTTCTGCTATGATAGGTATTAAAACCAAGAATCGAAATAAACTGAACTTGGAACCGGACCTTCGAATCGCTGAATCACAAAGTGTCAAATCAAGATTTCCAGAAATTATGAAGCACAGTCAGCCACATTGTTCTCATTAAATTATATTGGTAAGTATATCTTCACCCTATCGTATTTCTCTTGTATACTATTAACTTACTAGTAAATAATGAAAGGATGTATATATATATATATATATATATATATCGTAAAGAACGACGCTTGTATAGGAGATATTCCGCGCAAGACGAGAGAGAGAAAACGGAACAAATGAAAAAATGAAGTAACCACCTGGGAATCGAACCGGGATCTTCCGATTGCCGGTCAGACGCGATACCATTACACCATGGACTTCACTCTTCCAAACGCCGTAATTCCTCTACATACTCGCAGAAACCAATGCCCCAAGGGGGCACCTCCCGCATGCCGTAACATTATATACATTCAACTGCAAAGAACACGCAGTATAAATAACGTAAAGAACGACGCTTGTATAGGAGATATTCCGCGCAAGACGAGAGAGAGAAAACGGAACAAATGAAAAAATGAAGTAACCACCTGGGAATCGAACCCGGGATCTTCCGATTGCCGGTCAGACGCGATACCATTACACCATGGACTTCACTCTTCCAAACGCCGTAATTCCTCTACATACTCGCAGAAACCAATGCCCCAAGGGGGCACCTCCCGCATGCCGGAATATCTCCTATACAAGCGTCGTTCTTTACGTTATTTATACTGCGTGTTCTTTGCAGTTGAATGTATAATGTTACGGCATGCGGGAGGTGCCCCCTTGGGGCATTGGTTTCTGCGAGTATGTAGAGAATTACGGCGTTTGGAAGAGTGAAGTCCATGGTGTAATGGTATCGCGTCTGACCGGCAATCGGAAGATCCCGGGTTCGATTCCCAGGTGGTTACTTCATTTTTTCATTTGTTCCGTTTTCTCTCTTCGTCTTGCGCGGAATATCTCCTATACAAGCGTCGTTCTTTACGTTATTTATACTGCGTGTTCTTTGCAGTTGAATGTATATAATGTTACGGCATGCGGGAGGTGCCCCCTTGGGGCATTGGTTTCTGCGAGTATGTAGAGGAATTACGGCGTTTGGAAGAGTGAAGTCCATGGTGTAATGGTATCGCGTCTGACCGGCAATCGGAAGATCCCGGGTTCGATTCCCAGGTGGTTACTTCATTTTTTCATTTGTTCCGTTTTCTCTCTCTCGTCTTGCGCGGAATATCTCCTATACAAGCGTCGTTCTTTACGTTATTTATACTGCGTGTTCTTTGCAGTTGAATGTATATAATGTTACGGCATGCGGGAGGTGCCCCCTTGGGGCATTGGTTTCTGCGAGTATGTAGAGGAATTACGGCGTTTGGAAGAGTGAAGTCCATGGTGTAATGGTATCGCGTCTGACCGGCAATCGGAAGATCCCGGGTTCGATTCCCAGGTGGTTACTTCATTTTTTCATTTGTTCCGTTTTCTCTCTCTCGTCTTGCGCGGAATATCTCCTATACAAGCGTCGTTCTTTACGTTATTTATACTGCGTGTTCTTTGCAGTTGAATGTATATAATGTTACGGCATGCGGGAGGTGCCCCCTTGGGGCATTGGTTTCTGCGAGTATGTAGAGGAATTACGGCGTTTGGAAGAGTGAAGTCCATGGTGTAATGGTATCGCGTCTGACCGGCAATCGGAAGATCCCGGGTTCGATTCCCAGGTGGTTACTTCATTTTTTCATTTGTTCCGTTTTCTCTCTCTCGTCTTGCGCGGAATATCTCCTATACAAGCGTCGTTCTTTACGTTATTTATACTGCGTGTTCTTTGCAGTTGAATGTATATAATGTTACGGCATGCGGGAGGTGCCCCCTTGGGGCATTGGTTTCTGCGAGTATGTAGAGAAATTACGGCGTTTGGAAGAGTGAAGTCCATGGTGTAATGGTATCGCGTCTGACCGGCAATCGGAAGATCCCGGGTTCGATTCCCAGGTGGTTACTTCATTTTTTCATTTGTTCCGTTTTCTCTCTCTCGTCTTGCGCGGAATATCTCCTATACAAGCGTCGTTCTTTACGTTATTTATACTGCGTGTTCTTTGCAGTTGAATGTATATATATATATATATATATATATTCTTCATGTTCATTAGGGGTGCGTGTTATTTATTTTTGCTGATTAAAGGGTGCGTGATCAAAAAAGTTGGAGACCACTGCTCTAAGCTATGGACTTCTTGGTACGAAAACGTCTGTCTGTAGCTCCACTTAACTTCGACATTACAGTATTATTTCTAATCAATTGTGTATATTTCTATCCTTAGTATATGAAATGTCATTGTATTAATAATATTTGTCATATGGACTATAGTCTGCCAATAAACCTTTTCATTTTCATTTTCATATTAATTAATAATGACCAGCTGTTTACTTTTAATAAGAGCACAGTAAAGCCTAAAGCTTAAGGGCCAAATTAAATAAAATAAATAGTCCAGTTTCACAATTATTTATGTCATTATAAATTGTAAAACCAATTTATTTATTTTATTATTAATAAAGGTTATTCAATTCAAAAAAATTCAATTCAAATAATTTGTCCAATGAAAATGCCCAGAAGGAGAGTGTAGAAGGAGGAGATTGCAGACACCAATCAACCATGAGAGTACTCTGGGGTGGGGTGGGGGGACGTTAGACAGAAGATAGGAAGTGCTGGAACTCCCGTTTCTTCTGTCACTGTCCTACTTAGCTGATCATTTTCCGTGTCTCATCTACCCTGTGAGCAGTCCAGCATGCTCCCAAACACACACTTCTCTCCCTATTCTTCATTACATATACATGCATCTTACACACTGCATAATCTTCTCAAAATTAAAAAAAAACTGGCAATAACTTCAAGAGGCTCCCCTGGGGAGGGGACTATAAATGTCGCCACTTCTGCCTACCCAGCTGCCGATACCGGGAACGCAGACCCTGGTAGCGGGGTTGGATCTGCTACCGCCCATTCGAGATGTCATCGGCTTCTGCCTGATTCACTTTTCATAAACTTCTGCAACATTCGTGGCCTTTCCTCAAATTTTTCAATCTGTTCAACACCACCTCTACTCCTCTAAACTTCACCTGTTCCTCACTGAAATTCAGGTGTCTGGGACGACTGACAGCAATCTATTTTCTGTACCCTCTTACTTTCTCAATACTCAATTTCACTCCAAGGTAGATGTTGCGTATATGTACGCAATGACTTAATTTGTTTTCTTATTCCCGAACTCGAGTACTCCGAATTCTATACCCTCTAGCTACGGCTTACATGCCAATATCAAACTAATATATCAGCGCTGTCCAGTGCATTTTTTAACCGAGTGACTGGGCGACATAAATGAGCCCAGTCAAAAAAATTGGTCGCTTAGTGAATGACATTTTAAAGTACTGGACGACAAGGATTTTTTAACTTTTGTTACCAAACGGTCTAATTTTGTGCCCTTACATCCAAAGTTGTGCCCCTATAAAATTTATAAATAATATTGGCATCCCGCTCAGTGTGAGTATAATTAACACATAATATATAAATGTAATTTTATAGTGGCTATTAATATAAAAATATATACTATTGGTCCGGACCACTTTGATCCCCCAGTGACGGTGACGGTCTAGGGTTGCCAGATTTTGATGACCGGATTAAAGGACACTCAAAACGTTTTCAAGCTGCCACTCCCAGATTCTCAAATTTATATATATATATATATATATATATAGAGAGAGAGAGAGAGAGAGAGAGAGAGAGAGAGAGAGAATGATGCTCCCAAAAAAAAAATTTAAATGTTATAGGATAAATATTTATTTCAACATCTTTGATTTTTACTATATTTAAAATGTTCTTGAATATAGACGAGAGCAGTACCACTACTGTATCTTTCAGCGACGCAGCGTATGGAAAAATAAGTTGTCGTACACATTTGTGGGGGCACTCCGCTTATTGCAGTAGAGCTCACAGAATTATCTATTGCGGCTACATAGAAATCAATGAGCCTACACTGTTATTAACTTATTAAGCCTTAACGATGCAATGATAATGGTTACCTACTCTGTCAAGGAACAAAACGCAAAAAAATACCTATGTAATTATAATAAATTTCTTAAAGGATTTATTATTTATGATTTTGAAATAGACATAAAAATAGAAATAAAGGACATATGCCGTCCTTTGATGCTTCAATAAAGGACAAGGACAAGAGATCGAAATAAAGGACGTCTGGCAACCCTATAAATTAAAAATAAGTACCCCCACCCCTCTTGGTCGCCCAATAAAATTAGCTTAAAAAATACACTGGCGCTGTTTACCTTTCTCCTAATTCTACTGACTATCCAAAATTCTTTGACTACCTCACTTCCAAAGTGAAATACATTTTATCTCACTCTCCTTTTACTGAAATCTTCGTTTTAGGATATTTCAATTTTTACCACCACCTTTGGTTTTGCTTTCATTAAAAACATCCCTGGTGAACTAGCTCACAAATTTTCTACTCTGAATAACCTAGAGCAGATTGTATAGCACCCTACTCGTATCCCCGATCGCCTTGAAGATAGGCCCAACATTCCGGATTTATTTCTCATCTCTCATCCTAATTCTTACTTTATCAAACTTTTCTTTCTGTTGGGCGCTTTCGACCACAATCATATCTGTTTCCTGTCCTATGGCTCCAATTTGGCATTTGGATCCTCCCAAGAGGAGGCGCCTTTGGCACTTTGGCGCCGTTGATTGGTAGGCCCTTAGGCAGTACTTATCTGATTTCCCATGGGATGATTACTGCTTCCGTGGCCGGGGCCCTTCCGAGTTTGCTGAGCGCATCACGGTAATTCCCTTGGGCATGGGGGCGTACATTCCATATTCTATTCCTACTACTAATGCCAAAAAAAAACCAACAACAACAACTTGGTTTAGCTTTGCTTTGGCACATAAAATATGGCACATGAACTTTAATATAAATAAATGTAAAGCGTTGCATATCGGTAGAAACAATGCTAAACAAAAGTATCCCAGCCGCGACAACATGGAAGAGAAAGGTTTAGGTACCATTGTTGCCGACATTCTTAAACCGAGTAAGCAATGTATCGAAGCAGTTAGAAAAGCAAATAGACTCTTAGGATTTATTGGTAGATCATTTAAATTTAAATCATAGAAAACAATGCTTACATTATATAATTCCTCAGTACGCTCCCACCTGGAATACTGCGTTCAGTTCTGGTCCCCATATTTACGACAGGACATAGACAGAGTGGAGAGAGTGTAGCGACGGACTATGAAGATGATTCCTAGACTTAGAAACAAATGATACGCTGACCCGTTTAGAAAAGTTAAATTTATTCTCACTCGTAAAAAGGCGAATTCGAGGAGATTTAATCCTGGTGTTTAAAATGATTAAAAGTTTTGATAATGTCAACGCCAAAAAATATTTCACCTTCAGAAATGAAGATAGAACTCACGGTAATGGTCTTAAATTAGTGGGTAAACATTTTAATACTATTGAAGCTAAACATTTTTTCTTCAATCGTATAGTTAATTTGTAGAATGGATTGCCAGCCAGCGTAGTTCAAAGTAATTCGGTCGAATCGTTTAAAAAGAGACTAAATGCTTATCTTGTCTCCCCCCCCCCCCCCCCCCCCCCCCCCCCCCCCCCCCATTTGTTAGCGCGTAAAAGTATTGTAAAATTTTCACTCGAATTCCCTCATCTTTACTTTAAAATGTTCACTTATCTTTACATTTCTTTCCTTCCTTTCAACCTCTTTTCTCTGCTTTGCTTTAAAACTTTCATTTGTCTTTTAATTTTTTACATCCTTTAACCCTCTTTCTCAAACAAACAGCCTCCAGGGGATCAGCCGGCATGTTGCTGTTTGGTGTCCTTTGTGTTCCTTTGTATATATATATATATATATATATACACACACACGCACACACACACACGCACGAGTGTATATATAAAGTGGTGAATTAAAAGTTTATATTATTTATTATAACTATATTAAAACTAAATTTGGCTACATCGTGGCCACGTTACAACACCGCTTCTCGTTAGATCAGCGAGAAGGTTGATCGACGATGGGTCTGTTTAATTGTTGATGAGTGACCGTCCTCCGCGTTCAGATGATCTAGCATCCCGTCCCGTACGTGGTTCGGATCCCACGTAAAGCGGAAGGTCTCCTCCGTTCAATGACTTGCCGTTAAACGTAGAAAGAAATAAAATCAATAGAAAACCTACGAAACAGAAATAAACCTTCCAATTTCATTCATTAATTTGATGTATACTTAATATCCTTCAGTAAGATAGATATTGATATCAGGCAGTCATTAAATCATTGAATGAACAGCGCTGTCGTCAAGGGGCCATTCTAATTACCATAACACGTTATTCTGTCCAGACACTCATATATATATATATATATATATATATATATATATATATTATATATATATATATATATATATATATATCCTTCTTAATTGAAGGATACTTTGCGGGTGCTTGCCATTGGCCCCTCATTTCTACATAATATACTGTGTATTAGGGTGTGTCAATTTTAGTAAAGTCAACAATTCAAAAACTACTAATGCTCAAATGATGTCATATTATCTAGCAAACTTAGAAATATCTTTAATGTTGTTTAAAAAAGCCATTTACCTACTTATATTTGACCATAAAGGTTTGAAATATAACCTAAATATGACTGTAGCATCGTATATCAATGTGCCATTGATATGTGTGGTCAACTTTAGTTATTTTTGGTGTGCAGTATGGTTTCTAAGTTTCACATAGTCACAAATGCTGGAGTTTTGATTGTGAATGCGTGTTTTCCCTCCTTTTTGATAATTTTGATTACTTCGTAATGTAAATATTATGTAATTCAAATTATTTGAAATGTTATGTGTGACCCAAACTTTCTGTATATTTTGATATGATAGATATATGAAATTGTCATTACTTTGAATAATTAAGTCTTGTACCTATAACAACATAACCTTTTATCTGAGCTTATAGGAGGATATTAAGCATTTCAATTAACTTAATTTTATGTACAGTAATCATAATCAGTAGGCCTATCCAAATTTCAGACATTTCTTTTGTTCACAGGTCCACAGGATGAGTCAGAAAGAAATCAGAACCCGAAGCAAATCAAGTTGTCACCTAAGTCATTTGGTGAGGACTGGGAGGGAACTTCCCCCTGCTGAGCTGCCCACAGCCAGAGATCTGCTGAGGTATGGTTTGTTGAGGAGAGAGATGAGTGAGGAAGACAGGAGGAATTACCCAGTTAATGACCTGATTAACAACGGCAGTGTTTCAGGGCTACTGGCTCAGTGGAGAAAGGCCAACGCTTTATTCACAGGACCTGTAATCAACACTGAGGTCAGGATCAGGGCTAAAGTGAAGGCACTGTGGGATGAGGCAGTGAAGGTGTCCATTGACAATGTGAAGCTAGAGGTCAAAGGTAGGTTCATGATGAAACTGGACAAATTGGTGGACATCCTGACCTGTCACTGTGTGATCAGGAGCTGCAGTGAGCTTGGGTGCAACCCTGTCTGCAACATTGAGGTTCACATTGACTGCAGCTGCAGGAGCGAGCAGAAGATACCAGCGCAGGAGCGAGCAGAAGATACCAGCGCAGGAGCTTGCATTCATTAAAGGTCAGAGAGAAAAGGTGGGAAGTGTGGGGGCTCACCAGATGGGTCTAGCTGATCACCCTGAGACCAGGAGACAGGAAGCAGTACTACAGAGACAGGAGCAGAGAAAGAAGGCCGAGGAGAAGAGGAGGAGGAAGGCAGAGGAGTCAGCCAAGAAAGCAGAGGAGTTGAGGGAGGAGTCACTGCTGGAGATGGAGTTGGAGGAGACTGGAGATATACTGGAGGAGGCAGGGAGGAGAGAGGAGGACGAAGACTTCATACCAGAGGCTGCGACAACTTCTTCCTTGCCTGTGGCTAAGAAGAAGAAATACAACACTGAAGATATCACCAACATAGCTCTGGCTAGCTTGAGACATCACACTGGGCTGAGAGAGACTGCAGAGATTGCCACTGCTGCCTGGATTGGATTGATGCTGGTTTTATCACAGAGTCTGACACAGCACTGGTGATTGACCACAACAAGGTGAGGAGGGCTCGGGAGAAACTGACTAAGGAGCTGGTCAAGAAGTTTGATGAAGAGATTAGGGAAAATGGCATCACCTGTATCTTCTTTGATGGGAAAAGAAATGACACCAAAGTGATGATGGAAGCTGAGGGCAGTGACAGGCAGTTTCCTGGCCTCATTATGGAAGAACACTACACAGTGTGCAATAAACCAGGTGGGAAATATTTGTGGCATTTTGTAACAGAGGAAGCTGCAGAGGAGAGAAGTCATGCTGAGGTCATTGCTGATCATCTCGTGAACTGGCTAAGAGAGAGAGGAGCAGACCAGACCCTTTTGGCCATAGGAGGTGACAGTACTAATGTGAATACTGGCTGGGAGGGAGGAGTAGTGCATTATGTGGTGGCCAAGCTTAGCAGGAAGTTGGTGTGGATTATCTGTGACTTGCACACTGGGGAGCTGAGTCTCAGACACCTGGTGACTGCACTGGATGGCAAGACATTGAGCAACAACAAGTGGTCTGGGCCCCTAGGGAAGATGTTAGACACTGCCACTGAGCTGGAGATCAACCCAAACTTCACGAGGATCACTGTTGGTCCTTCTCTACCCCATCTCAGTCAGGAGGTAGTCAAGGACCTCAGCACAGACCAATCATATGGCTACAGAATCATCACTGCCATCAGATCGGGAGAGGTACCTCAGAGTCTAGCTCTCCTGGAGATTGGGCCAGTCTGTCACAGTAGGTGGGTCACCACGGCTCTAAGGTTCTGCAGATTGTGGATTTCCAAACATGGGCTGAAGGGTAGGAACCTGAAGAATCTGAGGATAATTGTGAAATTCATAGTGGGAGTCTACATGCCAAACTGGTTCAACATCAAGTTAAATCACAGCTGGGTGGATGGTCCCAGACATGTACTGTACCAGCTGGAGCTGCTCAGAAGTCAGAAGGAGGAGGCGATAGGAATAGTGATGCCTACAGTGAAGAGATCAGCCTGGTATGCACACTCTGAGGCTGTGCTCCAGGCCATGCTGTGCAGTGAGGTGGAGGAGGAGAGGAGGGAGGCAGTGAAGAGGATACTGGAAATCAGAGATGAAGGAGATGAGGACACACAGGTAGGAGACTGCAGTGTCAGACCCAGGAAGACTCCTGACATCAACCCAGATGCCACCAAACTCTCGGAGCTTATTGACTGGAACTCTGGCGTGACTGAGCCTCCTCTGATCTGCTCCCTCACCACTGCTGCAATCAAGGAGTTTCTAGATGGACCAATAGAAGTTCCTGCATGGCCCTCACACACACAGTCAGTAGAGAGGTATGTAAGGATGACAATTGAAGCAGCACAACATGTTTACTCACAAGAGAGGAGGGAGGCGTACATCAGTGGCCAGGTGGCCAGTAGGGAGCTCATGTCCAGGAACAAGAGCAAGGCAGACATGGCATCCTTGGCAAAGTTCAAGAAACCTATCTATATTTCTAAGTTTTAATGTTGAAATACAATCAAAATGTCTTTAATTGTATGTAATGTATGTAAAATGTAGTTATATATAATAAAAAGAATAATTGCAAAAATTGCTGATTTTTCGTAAACTTCAACTTCAAATATAAGTAGCTAGGATTGGTCAAATCTGGATTTTAAAGCCATATTTTTATTTAGCACACAAAAATGCATCATTTGGTCACTAGTAGTCTTTAAAAATCTAAAGATTTCACTTCGCTCTCTAAAATTGACACACCCTACTGTGTGTGTGTGTGTGTGTATATATATATATATATATATATATATATATATATATATATATATATATATACCCCTTAATTAGGGCAGACTGTAGACACCAATAGACCAGAGAAGTACTCCGAGGGGGACGTTAGACAGGAGACAGAGAATGCTGGAACTCCCATTTTTTCTATCACTGTCTTACTAAACTGATCATTTTCTGTGTCTCATCTACCCTGTGAGCGGCCCAGCATGCTCTCAAACACACACTTCTCTCACTATTCACCACTACACATACATGCATCTTACATGCTATACAATCTTTTCAAAATTAAAAAACAACAAAATGGCATTGATCTCGAGAGCCTCGGAGTTCCATGGGAAGGGGGCCATAAATGTCCGAACTTCTGGCTCCCACGCTGCCGATACAGGGAACGCAGACCTCTGCCTGATTCACCTTTCATAAACTTCTGCAGCATTCGTAGCCTTTCCTCAAATTTTTAATCTATTGAACACCACCTCTACTCTAAACCTCACTTCTTTTCCTCACTGAAACTCAGGTGTCTGGGAAGACTGACAGCAACCCCTTTTCTGTACCTCTTACTTTCTCTATAGTCAGTTTGATTCCAAAGGTGGTTGTTGGGTAAACGTACGCAATGACCTAACTTGCTCTCGTCTTCCCGAACTTGAATCCTCCAAATTCTACAGCCTCTGCCTACGGCTTCCATACCACTCTCAAACTAAATACATCTGCGCTGTCTACTTTTCTCATAATTTTAATGACTATGCAAAACTCTTTGACTACCTCCCTTCTACCATGGAATACATTCTATTTCACTCTCCTTTTGCTGAAATCTCCATTTTAGGAGATCTCGATGTTCACCACTACCTTTGGTTTTCCTTTCATTCCATCAACATCCCTGGTGACTAGCTTACAAATTCTCTATCCTGAATGACTTAGAGAAGATTGTATAGCACCCTACTCGTATCCCCGATCACCTTGGAGGTGGACCCAACATTCTGGATTTATTTCTTACCACTCATCCCTCTTCTTACTCTGTCAAACTTTATTCTCCGTTGGGCTCCTCCGACCACAATCTTATATCTGTTTCCTGTCCTGTCGCTCCAGTTCGCGTTTAGATCCTCCCAAGAGGAGGCGCCTTTGGCACTTTGGCGCCGTTGATTGGGAGGCCCTTAGGCAGTACTTCTGTGATTTCTCATGGAATGATTACCGCTTCCCGTGGCCGGGGCCCTCTGAGTGTGCTAAGCGCATCACGGAGCTGATTCTCTCCGGCATGGAAGCGTACATTCCATATTCTATTCCTACTACTAATGCAAAAAAAAAAACCTTCATTTAACTTTACTTGTTCAATGCTGTCCGCAACAGGGAGGAGGCTTTTAGAAGGTACCGTCGCCATCCAACTCATGTCTCTCATTTAGCTCATATTTCTGCACACAATCGTGCAAAATCTGTTCTATGACTCGCCAAAATTACTTCATCGAACAAAATATGAAAACTTATCCAAGTCTAATTCTTCTTGCTTTTTTTGGCACCTAGCCAAGGACCTCTCCAACAACTTTACTTCTTCTTTCCCCCCTCATTCCATTCCGACGGTTCAGTTGCCGTCTTTTCTCCTGATAAAGCTGAATGCTTCACTTAAACTTTTGCCTCCAGCTCAACCATGGATGATTCTGGTGTTATTCCTCCATCTCTTCCTCCATTTGACTTAATTATATCTGAAATGGGAAATTCCTCCAAAAATGTTCTTTCTGCCCATGTGGGCTCAACTCTAGGAAGGCGTACGGTTCTGATGGTGTCGTTCCTGTTTTTCTCAAGAATTGTGTTTCTGTGCTGTGCTGATTTTTCTACTCTCTCTGATTGGGGCAGAGAAAATCTTGTGGCTTTCAATGCCTCAAAAACTCAGTTCTTTCATCTGTTTACTCGTTAGAATTTTCCACACGATTATTTCCTTACGTTCAACAATACACAATTCAATCCTTCCTCTTCTATTAACATTCTTGGTATTTCCTTTTCTCGAGATCTTTCTTGGAAAGATTACATATACCCTCTTTCTAAAAAAGCTTCTAAGTAGTTACAGTAGGAGTGCTGTACCGGCTTCACAATTTCTTTACCCCCACTCAGTTGCTCTCTCTGTACAGGGGTCTTGTTCGTTCCTGTATGGAGTACGCTTCTCAACCCCCACAATCCCCACAGCTATACTTGATCCAGTGGAATCAAAGTCTTTTCGTCTCATCAATTCCCCGCTTCTTACTGTTTGTCTTCAATCCCTCATTCTTCGCCGCTTTCTTGCCTCATTCTTTCTTTACTGTCGCTATTATAACGAATACTGCTCTTCTGAATTTTCTAACTGCATGCCTCCTCCTTTAAGGAGAACAAGCAGTACCAGACTTTCGACACTTCTCAGTCCTTTTCTGTTCATCTCTCTCACGCAAGGGTTAATTGGTATTTTTAGTTTTTAATCTATCCAACAGGTCAACCCTGGAACAATCTTCCTCAATTCATCATTCCCTCTGTCTATGACCTCTAATATTTCAAACGCAGAATGTCGAGGCATCTCGAAAATCTTGAACCTTGATTTTCGCTCTCTTCTTTCTTTATGGGAGCGACGTTTTTGCAAATATTCGTTCTTGGCCTCTACTTTCTGCTTAAACCATTAAGGACCACTGGTAGATTTTTCTACCATAATTTCTTGAGTTTTAATTTTTCTGTCCTTTATGGGTTAAAAATTTATATATATATATATATATATATACACGAATTCGAGGTATTCTGTATATAATTTTAAGAGGAATGCATAGTAAACTTGCAATAAAGGTCTTTCACAAAACGTTCAGAAACGTTTTATTGAAGTTTATAAACGTCTGAAGAAAGTATTACCACCGTTTATGAACGCAAGGTTGAAGTCGTTTATCGACGTTTATGAGCGTTAGAAGACGTTAGTCAATGTTTGTGAACATTTGAATACGTTTTATTAACGTATATGGACATATGAAAACATTTTATCAACGTTTACCAACGTCTTCAGACGTTTTATCGACATTTATGAAAATTTGAAGACGTTTTATCGATGTTTATAGAAGTTTGAAGACGTTTTAGCAATGTTCATGAACATTTGAAGACGTTTTTGAACGCCTGAAGACTTTTTTCGACATTTATGAACTTTTGAAAACTTTTTTATCGAAGTTTATGAACTGAAAATAGTTCATAAACGTCTTTCTTGTGTTTTTCAAGAATTTTCGAAATTTTGTACAAAATGAAAACGAGAAAGTTTGGAAAGAGTTAAAACTTTACTTCAATGGTTCAAACCTTTTTGAACACCTGTGTTCACCAGCAGACGCGGTAGCAGTCTTCAAAGGATTAAAACTCATTATCAGTAAAAGTTATACCATTTTTACGCGAATCTCTTTTAATATGTAATGTAATGTTTCTTTTTCTTAGAACCAATGATGAGTGCAGTATATCAGTGAGTGTCACCCTTATGTTTTAATTCTTTTGGTTAACGGCAAACAAACCCTTTCAGAAAGTCATTAGTTTTAATTAAATTCAAAACCTACCCATATGGTAATGGATTCACTGTTTCTGCATTATAACCGTATAAAAGTAAGATAAAGGGTTCATAATTTTGAAATTTCCTAAGGGACTCGATCTCTGAACCTAATTAGGACTGCAGTTCAACAGTCCACTGCTGCTATTTTATTTTAAAGCCATTTCAGCTCGTTTTAAAGTTCTACACGGTTACACGTATGCTTTATCACGTAACAGGTGTTAAGGAAAGATAATTTTCATTATATCTGCATCCAAAAAGTAACTTTCGCTATACTCTGAATAATTTCCGTTTTCCGGAAAACAAAAATACTGATGATTCTGTATGAACTTCATAACAGTAATTGGAAAAGAAAACCACACGTTTAAGTCACACACACACACACACACACACACACACACACACACACATATATATATATATATATATATATATATATATATATATATATATAACAAAACATGAATTAGAACAGTGGTTCCCAACCCGGGTGCTGAAGAAGGGTCACAGAGATGCCGCAGGACGAGGTAGTGGTTGTAGCCATAATAATATTTCAACAAAAATTAAATACAAATAACGCAGGAAAAAATTGCCAGAAAAAACTGCTGAGAAAAGCAGGCTCAGATATCACATTGAAGGTAATTTAGTTCCTAGTTTATTTCACTTTCATTATTGGAAGATCTAAGTCGGTGGGGTGCCGCGACTAGGAAAAGGTTGGAAACCACTGAATCTTACATAACGTGAACTTACCTGAACAAGTTGTCGGTACTTTGAGTTTTCAGAAGATTAGGGCACGTGTTCCGTTTCCAGAGCTTCCATCTTGGACCGAGAGACGGAGACCCCGGGATACGCACCCTAGAATACGATTGCGGGGTCCCCGGTACTCCCAGAGCTCTGGGTAGCTTGCCTTGGGTCGTTAATGCTGGTACGATATCCCTCTCAGAATCTCTTCTCGAATCCTGACTCCAGATTCCAGGGATTTTGGGATTATCGAAAATGGGCGAGACTGGAATCGGTCCTAATGGGAATGCGTTCTTCGTTTCATTTTTAGGTGTACTGGTTGTCGGGTGAACGAAATCCAGTTCTTTACTGGGATATCTTCGAACCCGGTCCTCGGGGTTCATATTCCAGTCGTCAAGATTTTGCATACTAAAACTATGGTTTGATTTCAAGGGATGAGCCAAACTTTTCACAACAGAATTTCGTTTCACGTACGCCATAGGATACTTTTATTTCACGCAACAACAACAACAACAACAATATCAATTAAAAAACCTTCAAAAACTAAAATGAATCTTGATTTTCTCACTTTTTCCAAGTTGCAAATTGTCATTCAGTTCAGAATTATTAAAAGAATGAAACAATTTGTTTTTTCAATGACGGGATGTCGCGGATGAAAACAACTTTGAATTTTACTCTTAAACTAAAACGGTTTTCGTGAAAGGAAGACAAATTACTGAAGAAGCAACCAATGGCTTAACAGTAAAAAAAGTCAAAAGACGAAAACAAAATTCTGAAAGGATTCCGTAATCAAATCATTAAAGAAGACCAATTGCTTGAGAAGGTTTAAAGCGTACTACCCCACTTAACGCCATTACTCTCGTCACTCGCAGTTCGCATTAAGAAATTACGAAGCGAGAATTAGATTTAAACTAGCCTAACTTAACCTAATTTAACTTAACCTAACTCTAACCTAAATAATTTAACTCAAACAATTTAGTACTACACTAATCAAACTTAACCAAATTCATGACTGAAGTGGAAAAACCGTGGGTGGAAATAGAAACGGTATAAAATGGCATAATATGGTTCACAGAATGGTCGAAATTGCAAATGCAAATATACTTATATATATATATATATATATAATATATATATATATATATATATATGTGTGTGTGTGTGTGTGTGTGTGTGTGTGTGTGTGTGTGAAAATGAAATGAAAATGAAAATGAAAGGGTTTATTGACAGACTATAGTTCATATGACAGTGGCATGTGACAGTTCACATACTAAAGATAGAAATATATACAGTTGATTAGAAATAATACAGTAATGTCAAAATTAAGTGGAGCTACAGACAGACGTTTTCGTACCAAGAATTCCATAGCTTAGAGGACAAACGGTAGGACTCATGGATAGCTTGGATAATCGGGTTGGTTAATTTTTTAATTCTTTGCATTAGACTGTATTGAGCACGTCTTGTTACCTCTGGGAAGCTCGGAACATTGCGGGTAGCAAACATTTGCGAAGCTGAGCATCTCGGGGGTATTTATGTACGAGTCTAAAAAACCTGTTGTATAGCAAATTTAGGGTTCTGCCAGAACCTTTTTTATAATTCACTCAGAGTTGCTGTCCGTATATATTACTGCAGAAAGTACGAAAGAGTGTCTTTAGCTTCACTTGTACAGAACCGGAAGTTCCTTATAGTCATATTCGCTTTAGCACAAAGGCTTCGAGATTGTTTTCTTATATCTGAGTCATCACTCAAGTAGCTGGTGATATTTTGACCCAAATACTTAAACTCTTGTACTTCATCAATTACTTCACCTCTCATTTTAAACCTAATATCAGTTGGCTGATTACAGCTTCTAAGATGAAATTGCATAACCCTAGTTTCTGTAACATTAAAAAGAATATCATGTTTCTGCGAATACACTTCGCAGACTTTTAGTAGCCGATCCAGACCTTTAACAGAGGGACTTATTAACACCATATCATCGGCATAAACAAAGATATTTATCCTTGTGTTATCTATACAACATCCGACTGTTGCTTCATTAAAGGAAGCAATTAATTCGTCACTATACATATTAAACAGCATAGGGGAGAGCAAGGAGCCTTGTCTCACCCCGCAATAGGAGCCAAGACATTTGGATAGTACATTGCCCCCACCTAACGGTAAAAGATTGGTGGGAATACCAAAATTTCAATAAATTTAATATGTACATGAGAACCTTCCTGTCTTCTAGTTTTCTAAATAAAATATTGTGGTTCACTCTATCATATGCCTTATTTATATCTAGAGAACAGCTATAAATAGTTGAATTACTGTCAATGTATTTAGATATTGTTTCTTTAAGTACATAGATACACAGGTCAGTTGAGTGCGACCTTTTAAAACCAAACTGATTAGATGTCCATAGGTAATCATTTAATCGGAGTAACAAGAGTTTTTCTAATAGTTTCGAGAAGCAGGAAGCGACAGCAATAGGCCTGTAATTATTGCTTGACAGAATGTCTCCATACTTATTTTTGACCAGAGGCAAGATATATACCCTCATGAACTCTGCAGGGATAGAGCTATGAGCAAACATGGCTGATAAGAGCAATGCACACATATTACGTCATTGGCATATTTTAAGTGCTCATTCGATAGGTCATCTACCCGTGAATCAGAACCAGTCTTTAACTCTTTAATTAACCTCTTCACTTCGGGAACTGATATCAAAGTATTTTCCCTTGTCCCTCCCACAGGCGTTTCGCTGCAATCTATTTTAAGATTATCCCTACTCACACTGTTAAGAATGTTTGAGTAGTGGTTTTTCCACAGCTTTTCAATATATATATATATATATATATAGAGGAGATTGTAGACACCAATTGACCAGGGAAGTACTCCGGGAAGGACATTAGACAGAAGACAAGGAGTGGTGGAACTCCCGTTTCTTCTGTCACTGTCCTCCTTAGCTGATCTTTTTCCGTGTCTCAGCTACCCTATGAGCAGTCCAGCATGCTCTCAAACACACACTTCTCCCTCTATTCCTCACTACACATACATGCATCTTACACACTAAACAATCTTTTCAAAATTTATAAAAAAAAATAAATAAATAAAAATATGCTTCATAGACCTTGACGTTGGCTTTCTCCTTGTTATATAGTGGGGGGGGGGCGTTTATGCGGGCGCTCGCCCTTGCCCCCTCCTTCCTACATAATATATATATATATATATAAGTGCTGTTAAATAAACAAGAAAGCGGCCGGTCAACATGGTTTTCCTTTTCCTTGGTAAATTTTAGTGTACATGTTATTTCACGTGTTTAACCGAATATTTTGTGTGTGTGTGTATATATATATATATATATATATGCGCCTCGGTGGTGTAGTGGTTAGCGTCGTTGACTACGAATCCATCGGCCCCGGGTTCGAGAGCTGACGGCAGCCGGCGCAGCAAAACCCAGCTGTTCATCCTTCCACACAATAAAGAAAGTGGTTGGTAGATAAATGGGTACCCTAGGTGGCCTAGTGGTTAAAACGCTGGGCTGCTGATGGGGCGTGGTTCGGATTCGACGTTAAACTGTCGGTCTAAGGTGGAGTGAAAAGCTTGACCTGCGTCAGAATGAACAATTCGGGCGGAAGCTAACCAAAGGTGTGTGTGTGTATATATATATATGCTGAAAAAGAAAAACTAACAAAAGGAAGAGCACAGATCCGGTCCTCTCTTCCAAAGGTTTCAGCAAAGTGGAAAAACCTTAAATGTTCTCGATATGCTGTCCAAACTATCTTGAAACGGTCCCAAGAAACAAAATCGTAATTCATATACCAGCAAATGTCGTAGTAGCAGAAAAAGGGGTAAAACCCCCTCGCAATGACAGGCATCTCAGGCTTCTATGAAGTGAGAAAGCGTAGGAAAACACCTTCTGACCATTCTAACGACCTACGAACGGCAATTGAACCACTGTCTCAGACAGAACAATTAGAAGGCTAAATGAAGGTGACCCGAGAGGATACAGCCAGGAAGAAACCTTAGTTCCCAGAGACCAGCAGGAAGAAGGGGCTTCATTGGAAAAAAAAATTAGACTCCAAAAAGTGGGCCAAAGTGCTTTAGTCCAACAAAAGCAACTTTGAAGTGAATCATGATTTTGTTTCGAGCTATTACCCTTTTAATGTTATACAGTTAATAATGTAAAAAGGTTGTCAGGTGCACCTTGAAATTATATAATTTCAACTGTTATTTTTTTACAGGTGTTAAGAACATCTGGAGTGTGAAGGAAAGTTGGGAAAATCGTTCTCAATGCAAGTTACAACGGTAAAACATAGAGGTCGAGGCATCAGGGTGTGGGGGTTGCATGTCATCTGCAGTAATGGAGAAACTCTTTCTATTTGACGACAGAATAAATTCTCAGACTTATATAAGCATGTTAGATAAAAGTTTTCAAGCCTTCGACGGAAAAATTTATATCCTAACCTGAATCACAATGAAGTGACTGATAGCAGAGCAAGATAATCTTCCATGCCAAGGTTCTACCAAGAGTATCTCGACCTGAACCCAACTTAACATCTATGGGCATTTTGGGACAAAAAAGTATCAGGAAACACGAATGTTCGTCGACAAATAATTTACACTTGAAACTATAGAAGAACTGGACGGGATTAGTAATGAAAGTTGTAAACTTCTTGTTGACGGTATACCCAGAATAGTCCTAGAAGCGAGCGATTCGGTCTAATGAACTACAAAGGCATCAGGGGATGTAAACCTTCGCCTGCAGATCTCCCAAATGGTTGGAACGTTTTAGAATTATCTTGCGGACAGACGGTCGCACGGATGGATGGCGGACCCACACACACACACACACACACACACAACGGAAAACAATACCTCCGTCCCACTCAGGCGGGTGGAGGTAAAATGATACGAAATATTGTTTTCATTTGTACAGTAAAATCACGTAATTAAAATTCTCTCATTCTCTGATTGCGGCAGTGAAAACCTCTTCACTTCTCCACCCGTTTCACAAAGCGTCCCCCTCAACAGTCGCTCTGTGATTCGTGTGGGACAACTATGGTGCACCTGACCTCTGATCTTTCCATTAACTCTGATAGGCTGATAGGAGTAGAGAAAACCTTGTGGCTTTCAATGCCTCAAAAAATCAGTTCCTTCATCTGTTTACTCGTCACAATCTTCCACACGACTATCCCTTTACCTTCAACAATACACAACTCAATCCTTCCTCTTCTATTAACATTTTTGGCGTTTCCTTTTCTCATGATCTTTCCTGGAAAAATACACATATACGCTCTTTCTAACACAGCTTCTAAGAGGTTAGGTGTACTGTACCGCCTCCGCAGTTTCTTCACTCCCACTCATTTGCTGTCTGTGTACAGGAGTCTTGTCCGTCCATGTATGGAATACGCTTCTCATGTGTGGTGTGGCTTAACCCACACAGATTTACTTCATCGGATGAAATCAAAGGCTTTTCGTCTCATCAATTCCGGCCTCTTACTGACTGTCTTCAGTCACTCTTCGCTCGTCTGAACTCTCTAACTGCATGCCTCCTCCTTTAAGGAGAGCACGCCGTACCAGACTTTCTATACATTTTCATTCCTTTTCTGTCCAACTCTCTAACGCAAGGGCTAAACGATATTTTCAATCTTTTATTTACTCAACCGGTCAAATCTGGAACAATCGTCCTCAGTCCACCTTTCCCCTTGTCTATGATCTCCAATCAAACGCAGTGCCCAGGCATCTCGAAAACCTTGAACCCTGTTTTTGGCTGTCTTCTTCCTCTCTCCTTCCCATGGCTCTTCCTTCCTGTATATATATGGAAATGGTGCATGGTGCTGCATGTACAAAGATGTTTGAGTCTTCATACTTTTACTTAAACTGTGAATGCATCGACGATTATTTATTTACACACACACACACACACACACACACATATATATATATATATATATACACATTCAACTGCAAAGAACACGCAGTATAAATAACGTAAAGAACGACGCTTGTATAGGAGATATTCCGCGCAAGACGAGAGAGAGAGAACGGAACAAATGAAAAATGAGGTAACCACCTGGGAATCGAACCCGGGATCTTCCGATTGCCGGTCAGACGCGATACCATTACACCATGGACCTCACTCTTCCAAATGCCGTAATATATATATATATATATATATATATATATATATATATATATATATATATATATGAAAATTATTTCACGAAAGTAACACGTGAAAAATATTTATGATGAATAAAACCACGAAGGAAAGGAAACACAAAATGGTGCTTGCGCCCCCTCAACCAGTTCCATTGGTTGAAAAAACATCACATATAAAATTTGTTTTGGATTGAACAATATTTAGAGGTCGCCCCCACTTATTAAAGTTCATAAAATATAGCTATTATTTATGCAATTAATATTTGAAATTACTAGCAGTTGTCAAGTATACTAAACATATGTTTTTAATTAATTAATCATCATATTTATGATGAATTCAATTAAATGAATATATTAGAGATAATTGTCAAGTTTGTAGCTGAAAATATTGCTTGATAAGACAAGATCAACCTGTTTAAACATGTTTCATCAAGAATGCTCCAGATTATGTTGCAATTGTTTATTTGTCATCATTCAGTGTTCTGCTGTCATAAGTAAAAGGTGTGTAACTGTGTATCACTATACTTCTTTTTTGCTATTATCAGATAATAAACTATGTTATTTATATTTTTCACAATTATTTATACTGATTTTGTTATTAGTGTTTGAAAAAAAGTAATGAATTTAATGAAAAAATTAGAAGTTATGCTCTTATACACATATTATGAAGTTTTAAACAATGTTGCTATTTGTCACAAAGAATTTAATTTAGTTCAATGGAAATTTTACCTGACATGTGTTTCATGATCTGTGTTTCTATCAGTGGCGTCACTAGAGGGGTGCGGGGGGTTTTTGTGCAGTGTTTGAGCAGAAATTTATTTTTTTATAAAAATATCCCTGTAGTTAGTTATAAACAACAAAAACATTTTTCGTAAGCCCAGCTTACATGTATCAATATACCAGTGGGGGCACCGTAACCAAAAAGTTAACTTCGTTAACCGCTAATCCGTTAACCAAAAAAGTTAACTTCGTTTAACCGTTAATCCGTTAATTCGTTAAACATGTAACGGAAGTTACCGATAAACCGTTAACGTAACTTTTATATAAAAAAAATGAAAAACACAATATAATATATAAAATTTAATTTTCCCTCTCCTTCTCGTTCTCCATTTTGTCCATGAGATGCATGTTGCCTTCATGAAAATAGCATATCAAAGTTTTCATCAGACAGGATGATCTCTTGGCCCTCAGGATGTCCTTGCCCATAGAGAACAAACGCTCACTGCAGCACTGGAGGGGATGGCTGTGTTGAACTTGATGAACAAGTCCACCAACACTTGCTCACCCAAGAAGGCAGCATCTGTCAGCAAGTCCTTGGAGTTGGTCTCCAGCCAGGTCTTGACCAAGTTCTGGGCCTTGCCCTTGAGTGACCTGTGGCTTCTGCTGCTCTCTTTTGTCTGGATGACAGCACTGAAGAAGTCATCCTCCTCCTCCTCCTCGTTGTGCTGCCTCCACATGTTGCTGCCCACTTCGTTGGACTGCTGCTTCATGGCCTCCTCGACTGTACCTCCATGCTTTTCCTCACCCTGGCGACCTTGGTGTTGTCATACTTGTCCAACCAGATGAGGCGAAACGAATGTAGTATTTGTTGTAATTGTTACATATATATTATTGAAAGTGCCTTAAAATGCTCGTGATATTTCTGAAAGAAGTTGAAACATTCAACTCAAATGGCAAATCTTTCCGCCTGATTTTACAGTCGACCATGTTTTGCTCAAACCAATGCCATAAATAACTACCATATTTGGTAAGACACAAATTGTGGCGACGGAAACAAATATATCGCCTGATTTTGCACTGCGGAATGGAAGTTCGTTCATCACTATTAACAGTGGCGGATTAATTGCGCACCTGCTCAGCACTGAAAATAATAGAAACTTTTAAACGTTTATTTATGAATTTTTTGGTTAACGGACTTGAGTTAACGGAAGTTAAATGTAACGGAAGTTAATTAGTCCGATAATGATTTTCAAAGTTAACTGAAAAGTTAAATCGTTAACGAAAAAGTTAACTTCGTTAATTAACGATTAACGGATTAACGGTTTGTGCCCACCTTTGCAATATACCTACAAGGCTAAAACTCTATGATAATTTACTTTTTGAACCTCGCAGAGGCAGCTAAAAGCTTTAGTTTGGACGCTTCAGATTACAGCATAAACCAACATTCTATCCATCGCCTTCGAAATAAGAGCCGAGCTCGTCATGCTAAAGAACTTAAGGAGCATTTCCATGGAGATGTTCTAGACAGTCCACTGGGATGGCAAGATGATGGAGGACCTCACCTCGCACAAGCACATTGATCGTCTCCCAGTACTTGTGTCAGGACCTGGTGTGAACAGCTGCTTGGTGTCCCCAAAATCCCAAACTCAACTGGAGAAGCACAGCTGAAGCCGTCTTTAACTGCCTGAATGAATGGGGAATTACAGAGAGAGTAAAAGCAATTGTTTCGATACAACAGCTTCAAACACGGGTCAATATAGTGGAGCCTGTGCTCTCATCGAAGCAAAATTGGGACATGATGATGTTTTTCTTTTTCTTTGCCTTGTAGACACCATGTTTTAGATTATTGTTGGGAGCTGCATTTGAAGCAACATTGGGATCTACATCAACTGGTCCAGAGATATTGATCTTTAAGCGTTTTCGTGACAATTGGACTTCTGTTGATCAAAGCCAGTTCCAAACAGGTGAGACAGACACGATTACTAAAGAAGCAATTATCCAGTCTAAAACTGAACTAATTCAGTTTGCTAGATCCCAGGCACCTATGCTACGGGATGACTATCAAGAACTTTTGGATCTGTCCATCATCTTTCTTGGAGGTGTCCCCAATAAAGGCATCAAGTTTCGTGCACCAGGTGCCATGCATCGAGCTCGCTGGATGTCCAAAGCGCTCTATTCTATCAAGATGTGGCTTTTTCGAAACCAGTTCAAGATGACTAAGACTGAAGAACGAGGAATTCGAGATCTTTCCCTTTTTTCTGTTCTCATCTATATGAAGGCTTGGACAACATCCTCACTCCCTATTGAAACCCCATTTAATGACTGGCTCCTTATGAGGTCATTGATTAATTATCCTAACAAAAGGATTTCTGATGCAACTAAAAAAAAGCTCTCTAACCACTTATGGTACCTGTCTGAAGAAGCAGTTGGTCTTGCTTTCTTTGATGAGCGAATTACTACAGATGTAAAGAAACGCATGGTAAAGGCATTAGAAGATGAGTCCACTGATAGACCACCCAAGCGTCCTCGGATTCCTGAATCGACCTTCTGCTCTGGTGAAGGACTACACCAACTTGTTACAAGAAATACTAGAGAATTCTTTACTAAGCTGAATTTGCCAGAAGGATTTCTGAACAAGGCACCCAGCACTTGGACATCCAACTGTGAATATTTAAGGGCCAGAGCTATTGTTGCAGCTCTATCTGTTGTAAATGACCGGGCAGAACGTGCAGTAGCTTTAGTTCAAGAGCTGAATAAGAAATTGACAGTGGGGGAAGAGCAGCTCCAGTTCCTGCTCCAAATTGTTGCAAAACACGGCCTTAAAATACACCATATTGTATAATCATTGTATATTAAATAAATGTTGTATAAGGAAATAATGCTAATTAAAGTAATTAAAGTATGTAAATAGCACTGGCATTTTGAATTTATCTCTATATAATAAACTAATGGTTTTTTTTGTAGCAATGCTTCATTGCTGATTGTATATAAAAAAAGAGCCAGGAAGGATTTGGATAGGAGAAAAAGGATTGGGATAAAGAAGGATTGAGGACCAAAGGATGGATTATAACAACATCAAGGATAGGTTAGAAAAGGATCAATGATAAATAAGAAGGCCTATACTTATAAAAACGAATCAAACTAAAAAAAGAAGGAAGGAATTATGTGTATAATGAGCATAATCATATGTCAGGAGCTATTATGCCATGGTCACCATTTTTATTAGCCGGGGGCGACCCCTAAATATGAGCCAATTTGTGTCAAACTTTCAAGTTTTAGTTTTTATGCTAAATGGAACTATTTTAGGGGGCGCAGATAAAATAATTCAACATTTCAAGTTTTGACTACCCAATAAGAGACACCCTAATATATATATATATATATATATATATACTGTCGTGGGACTGCAAAAGACCAAACGAGTGAGCGATAGGCATAGGACATATGTCTCTCGACCCGTAGAAGAGGTTAGTTGAGTCCATCATAGGATTTAAATCGCTAATCGATCAGACGAGGCGATCAAAAGATCCCCCTTCCCCCAAACCAAGTGGGGGTAAGTGGGGGTCGTAAAGTAAACAAGACCTAGGTCTTTCACTTTTTATAGAACCTATGATCGCACCTACCGAGTAGGAAATCAGTGACATATTAAGGCCTATGGTTGTAGGGTTCTTTCTGGCCCACAGGCGGGCCCCATACGCGTTCACGTCCCTATACGTTAACTAATAAGTAGCCACATAGGGCTAAAGTAGCAAAGCCAAAGTAAAATGAAGCAAAATTTTTTAGCCGGAAAAAGTAAAATGAAGCCCAATAAAGTAGCCTCGGTAGCGAAACGTACGTCTTTCATAATTTTTTGAGGAGTTCGTAGTACAACGACTATGATCCCAGTCGGTTAAGCTCTTGGTAGTGGGAGCGGACCGAGTACTGAACGTAGTAGAAGTGTTTATCGTCAACTAGGAGTTTTAGATTGACTTTACTGAGGTAGCCCTAAGCTCCTGGCGACGAGAGTAGGACCACAGCAACTGTCGATTGTGCAAGGAGGTGTTCTCTCTTTTCTTCATAAGGCATCGTCCTGCACCCTGGAACAGCTTCTCGCTGAGAGAAAGGGTTTAGAATGGACTTTGTCGCCGAAGAGCGTCGTAGTAACTTGAACGTCTCGAGCCATCGTCTGCGTTATTTCTGAGCTCGCGGATGAAGTGTAATAGGTTGGAGGACCTGCTTCACGTCGATGTTCCCGGCAACGCGAACAAGTTGACTCAGCTGCGACGACGGTCCCGGGAGGAGATCGCCCGCCCTTTCTTCGCTTTGCCCGACGACCCTGGATTCTTTCGAATGGGTTATATGAGAGGTGTTATGAAGGGCGTTCTAGTTGCAGCGACGTCTGGTACCGTCTTCAGTCTTTGAAACTGTGGTTCGCGGGCGCGCCTCGTTGGTCAAATCTTTGCCCCTACCCTAGGCAGTACCCGTAATCTCTCTGAATTAATCAACTTGTTGAGCAATTAATTTCCGAAATTAATCGGGAAAGAATGGGAGCCGCAGTAGGTTAAGCTCTTAGTGGTGGGAGCATTAACCAGTCGGCTAAAAAGCAGAACGAGAATAGCAGCCGTCTGCATGATCTCTGCGCTCGTGGGTAATGATAGGTCGGGCGACCTACTTCACGCCCGGTTCATGGCAACTTGGACATGAGACGCAGCCGCGGGCGACGGTACATGGGAGGAGTTCGCTCTTTCCTTGGCAAGGCTCGCGGACCCTTTATTCTTTCGAAAGGGTTGACATATGCGGGCGTAATGAAGAGCGTTCTAGTTGTTGCGACGTCTGAATTAATTTCCGAAATTAATCGGGGAAGAATGGGAGCCACAGTAGGTTAATCTCTTAGTGGTGGGAGTATTAACCAGTCGGCTGAGAAGCAGAACGAGAAGCAGAACGAGAAGTAATCGCAGAAGTGTTTAACGTCAACTACGTTTCAATATTACGGAATCAGGCGTGATAGATTGACTTTACTGAGGTTGGGTGTTGTTGCACCTGATAACCCTAAGCTTCTGGTAACGGGAGTAGGACCACAGGAACTGGCGATTCATCAAGGAGGGGCTCGCTCTTTTCTTCATAAGACTTCGTGCACCCTGGTAGGTTAACTGAATGCCCGGTTAGGTCAACTGAACGCCCTTGACGATTGGTTAGGTTAAGTTGTAATATTTTCGTTAAAACTAACGAAAATATCACGACTTAACCGAAACAATCATCAAGGGCGTACAGTTAACCTAACCGGCATTCAGTTAACCTACATTAAATATATAAAGAATGCCCGGTTAGGGCATTTATAGCTTTGTTTACGATCGTAGGTTATCTCCTAGATTACCGACCTCTTTCCAACCAACCAACCTTTCTCTTTTTAACATATTGCTTCCCAGTGTTAATCACTTTAACATACTGCTTCCCAGGAGGGATCACTTTAACATATTGCTTCCCGAATGCTTTGGGAAGCAATATGTTAAAGTGATCCAATCTACCTATTGCAAAACTCACAGGTTACCATTGCTCATTGGAGTCCTATAAGATGTGGCAGCATAGGCAGGCAGGGCGTAATTTTTCTAATTTATTTCTCTTTTTTTTTCAGGTAAGTTTTTCAGAGTGCAAAATGTTCAACAGTCGTTTCTAAAAAGTAATAAAACATGTTTAAGACGAAAGGCTTTTAAATTTTAGCTTACAGGTTTTTAATATCTAGTGTGTAGTTTTTAATTTGTCAAAACATATGTAGAGGTCAGACAAAGAAATTCCTTTTCCTCGCCGTTCGCAGACATCTTGGAATCATCAAGGATCGAAAAACACACGTGGTTTGTTAAGGAGAGAGAAACAAAAAGGGCGCTTGTGTTTTTCCCATAAAGGCCCGCGAAAAGTTAGCGTCTTACGAACCTATAAAAGTTAGAGTTCACTGAAACTCGCTCTCACTCTCGTCACTTCTCCTCGTGGACCTCTTTTCACGTAGCGCCGCTTCGACCTCAGCCGGCCTCAGTCCTTCAAGTCACACTTCAACCATACAAGAAACGAAGCAACACTTGAGGCGACTCTACAATTCCATCCTGCAAGAAACAACATCACTGCTGTAGGCGCTTTCCGTTGATCCCTTTTCAACAAGTCTCCACCGGATGTCAACACTCATCCTCACGCCGGCAAGGCCAGTCTGACTACAGAAGCACCCTTCGAGTCCTAGGCCCTTACAGTCTCCAAGGTTCATCTACGGCGAAACGCAATATGGTCAAACTTTCACCTAGGCCTACAGTATCCAAAGTTCATCTACGACGAAACGCAATACAGTCAAACCTTCACCTAGGCCAGTGGTCGGCGAACTTTTTTGGGTATTACCCAAAATCTATTTGTGTACAACGATATACCCCTAGACTTGAAATTATTTGTCGAAAAAAATATAACTTTGATAATTAGCCTCGCTTATTAAATAATAAATTTTTGTGCAATTTTATTTATATGTTTATTGAGCCTTCATTACCCCCGAGATTTTCATTTTTACCCATTTGGGGTAATTTACCCCGGTTCCCGACCTCTGACTAGGTCTACAGTCTCCAAGATCATCTCCGGAGAAACGCAATACGGTCAACCCTTCACGTAGGTCTTCAATTTCCAGAGTTATCATCATCTCGGAAGCCTCTGCGGTCCTAACTCGGCCTACAGTGTTTTGTACGTCGTGCTTCCACAAGCTCTGACTAATCACGTAGACCCTAAAAGTGTTCCCATTACCGTTCAAACTAACTCTCTCATAAGACCGCAGTAGGCCCACTTCAAGTGTTGTACCAATACCGTAGTGTTGTATCACCCTGTTATTGTGTTCTTTCATATAACTAATTTTATTTGTATCCATTTGATTATGTGCTCCTTTAATGCATTTAATTTTCGGCCTAATCCATTTACTGTGCCATACCGTACTTCCATTATTTCTGTTATCAATAGGCTTCATTATTTATTCTGTGTTCACTCTGCATATCTTATTAGCCTCTCTGAATTAGTGTATTTACTTAACGTAGCAAATCTAGTTTACGTCCCCCTGTGGTGCCTAGTGTAGTTTGTTCTTCTACATTATCCTAGTGTAGTTTGCGTTCTCCAACTTTTCTGCGTATATCTAATCAAATAAAACATTAAAACTAACAAAAATATTACGACTTAACCTAACCAATCGTCAATTTATATATATATATATATATATATATATATATATATATATATATATATATATACTGTATATATATATATTGACGATTGGTTAGGTTAAGTCGTAATATTGGGGCACCTGAAGCAAAAGCATCCCCTTGTGTAATTTCTTTATTTATGGTCAGATTTTTATGAAATTTTCAATATAAAGGTTTTCAAATACTAACCGGGCCTTCAATGTTATTCCGATGTCCGCCATTGAAGTCCAGGTTAGATCAACTGTATGCCCGGTTAGGTCAACTGTATGCCCTTGACAATTGGTTAGGTTAAGGGGTGTTATTTTCGTTAAAACTAACGAAAATAACACAACTTAACCTAATCAATTGTCAAGGGCATACAGTTGACCTAACCGGGCATCCAGTTGATCCAACCGGGCCTTCAATGGCGGACATCGGAATAACATTGAAGGCCCGGTTAGGTCAACTGTATGCCCGGTTTTTTTTTTTTAAACATTTAAAAAAAATTATTTTTTTTTTCAAAAATGGTTTGCGTTATTCCGATGTCCGCCTCAAAAACCTCTATATTGAAAATTTCATAAAAATCTGACCATAAATAAAGAAATTACACAGGGGGCGCTTTTGCTTTACGTGCGCCATAATATTTTCGTTAGTTTTAACGTTTTATTTGATGGATTCATTTAAAAAATGTTTCCTGAAGATCTTAGTGTAGTTTACGTTCCCCAACTTTGACCTAGTGTAGGTTGTGTCCCCTTTTGCATCAGGGGGACGTAAACTACACTTGCTCCTACTTAACAATTAGACTGCATAATCACTCCTTTACTGAACTGTTAATCGCTGTGAACAAATAATTGATTTAGTTTCCTAATTAATTAAGCACAAAACAACAAAAGTAATTTCTCTTTCCTTATTAAATATTGTTTGTTTGGGCAGTAGGCCCAAATTGGTGACCGCTAATTTCATTTCAATTTTATTCAGTAATTATAGTAAGCCTATTTTCTTAGCCACATCAAATCGGTGATCCGTAGGCCACTATACATATAAAATTTTTAACAACCGATAATGTAAAGTTGTTAGGCATTGAATTACAAGTGAACAATGATTGTATATTAATTGTAAACTGCTATTTACCATACAACAACGGCAGTAATCTAGATGAATACATTGATTTGCTGTACAAAATTAAGTCATTATCAGATAACCCCAAATATTATTCTCATTGTATAATAAAGAGGGGCTTTAACGCGCATGTGAACTCGGAATTCTTTGTAGAATTGGGTAACATGTACGAGTCGGCCAAATTAAGTATAAGTGAGTAGATGTATTAGAGGTAACCAGTGGTAATTTTACATACGTTAGTGATATGAGTGGTACCACCAGGTGGATTGATCATTGTCTCACTCGTAATAATCTAAAGGATCGAATTGTTAGACTTCATATTCTGCGTGATTTCCTTCTTTTTGATCATAGACCATTAGAACTATTAATTAATTTTACCAATTTATGTGCAACACGACATAACAAGAACACAATAGGTAAGAATAATCGCGTCGATTGGTCTAATGTTAATATGCAACAGAGAATAGAATACAAAGACAGAACAGGTCACCTCTTAAATAATTTAGAAATTTTGCATCTTGCCTGTAATAATCTTTGTTCAAATGATTCTCATTGTAAACTCATAGATAGGTATTACAGTAAGATAGTATCCCTGTTAAGAGAAGCAGGAAGCCCCCTGATTAAATCTTACAACTATCATACTAAAATTATTCCTGGATGGAATGATTTCATTGCCCTCTTGAAGAGGGAATCGAAAGACGCCTACGATTTGTGGTGCTTTCATGGTAGACCCAGATTACGACCATTATACATGAATATGTGTAGAAGTAGGGGTCAGTATAAGGCGGCCATGATGTAAACAGGAAGAAGAGTCCATTCGAGCATCAAAAGCCTGTGAAGCTCACATAAATAACGATAACAACAAATTTTGGAAATTTGTTAAGAATCAAACGGGTGTCAAAAGCGTCCTCCCTCCGACAATCGATAGGGTGTCGGGGGAGGATGAAATTGCAAAGCTGTGGAAAAAACACTACTCAATCATTCTGAACAGTGTGAGTAGGGATAATCTTAAGATAGATTGCAGCGAAACGCCTGTGCGAGGTACAAGTGAAAATACTTTGATATCAGTTCCTGAAGTAAAGAGGTTAATTAAAAAGTTAAAGGCTGGTTCTGCGTCACGGGTAGATGACCTATCGAATGAGCACTTAAAATATGCCAATGACGTAACGTAGTATGTCTGCATATATCATTGCTCTTATCAGCCATGCTTGCTCATAGTTATATCCCTGCAGAGTTCATGAGGATATATATCTTGCCCCTGGTCAAAAATAAGTATGGAGACATTCTGTCAAGCAATAATTACAGGCCTTTTGCTGTCGCTTCCTGTTTCTCGAAACTACTAGAAAGGCTCTTGTTACTCCGATTAAATGATTACCTATTACCTAATCAGTACACTGACCTGTGTATCTATATACTTAAAGAAATAATATCTAAATACACTGATAGTAATTCAACTATTCATAGCTGTTTCCTAGATATAAGTAAGGCATATGATAGAGTTAACCACAATATTTTATTTAAAAAACTAGAAGACAGGAAGGTCCCCATGTAGGGCCTACATATTAAATTTATTGAAATTTTGGTATTCCCACCAATCTTTTACCGTTAGGTGGCAATGTACTATCCGAATGTCTTGGCTCAGGCTCCTTGCTCTCCCCTATGCTGTTTAATGTGTATATTGACGGATTAATTACTTCATTTAATGAGATAACAGTCGGATATTGTATAGATAACACAAGGATAAATAACTTAGTTTATGCCGATGATATGGTGTTAATAAGTCCCTCTGTTAAAGGTCTGGATCGGCTACTAAAAGTCTGCGAAGTGTATTCGCAGAAACATGATATTCTTTTTAATGTTACAAAAACTAAGGTTATGCAATTTCATCCTAAAAGCTGTAATCAGCCAATTGATATTAGGTTTAAAATGAAAGGTGAAATAATTGAAGAAGTACAAGAGTTTAAGTATTTAAGTCAAACTATCACCCGCTCCTTGAGTGATGACTCAGATATAAGAAAACAATCTCGAAGCCTTCGTGCTAAAGGGAATATGACTATAAAGAACTTCCGGTTCTGTACAAGTGAAGCTAAAGACACTCTCTTTCGTACTTTCAGCAGTAATATATACGAACAGCAACACTGAGTGAATTATGAAAAAGGTTCTGGCAGAACTCTAAATTTGCTGTACAACAGGTCTTTTAGACTTTTACATAAGTTACCCCTGAGATGCTCAGCTTCGCAAATGTTTGCTACCCGCAATGTCCCGAGCTTCCCGGAGGTAACAAGACGTGCTCAATACCGTCTAATGCAAAGAATTAAAAAATCAACCAACCCGATTATCCAAGCTATCCATGAGTCCTGCCGTTTATCCTCTAAGCCACTGGTTCCTAACCGGTGGGCCATGGCCCACTTGCTTGTCTTTTAGCATCATGTTAATAAATGTTAACAACACAAATTTGCTTATTAAACCTTATATAAACGTGATACCAGCTTGGAAGTTTTTGGAATCCTTTTATATACATATATATATATATATATATATATATATATATAATTCTTTACTAATTCTTTACTAATTCTTTAATAGCTCAAGCATGTTTGACAAGTTGCTTTTAAGACTTGAACTTCTTAGCTGATGTAAAGGTACCTTTCCGCTTTCTTAAACGTTATACAAAAATGCTTTGAAAATAATTCACATATACGTATTGTATAAGTATACGCCAATCAAAGAGTTCTTTCACGCTTCTGATTATAGTATTTATATTAAAACAGCAAAATAACGACAGACAAACGCGCAAAATGTAAAACCCACGCGGTTTTTCATTATTATTTTTATTTAACAAATCGACTAATTTCGAGTCCCCTTTTGTGAATCCTCATCAGGATATAAAGTAAATTAAATTAAAGATAAACAAGAATGAAATTGGGAGAGCTTTTATAGCACAGAACACGATGCACGCCACCGAACGCGTAACCAAAGAAGAGCCGAGTGAAACATGACTGACTGTCTGTATTCCTCCGAGACAAATCGAACGAATCATTCCTCTGCCCACTCATTTCATTTTACATTTTGTTTCATTAAATTACATAAACAAATTCATCCGACTCGAACTCGGTTTTATTTGAATTAAATTTGCCCAAAGAATAAATGTAAAATAACTCGTAAATTTCCTTTCTTCCAGATTGGGAATTTTTTGCTACAATTTCGACTTTCTCAGTGTTGATTGAATTATTTACAGAGGGTTGACAAAAATAAATAGACACCTTCGTTGGGGGGGGGGGGGGGGGGGGGGTCATAGTTTTTTATTTGATAAAAAAAAGTCAGTTAGTGTCCGTGCCGGTGACACTTGTCAGTTTCGTGCCCTTTCTTATCAAAATTAATCGTGTTTAAAGTCTGTTTACTATTGCGTTATGCCCCTGCAAAATTATAATCGTGCCAAGATTACGCAGTACAATAATCTTATCAGATATTCTACATTACTTAACTTTATTTTAGGCAGAAAGGAGGGGCTAAGGGCAATTGTATGCACCCACCCCCCCAATAGAGGAAGAAGAGAACCAAAATCAAGGTCCAGGGTTTTCGAGATACCTAGACACTCTGCGTTTGAAAGATGGGAGGTCATAGACAGGAGGAAAGATGGATTGAGGAAGATTGTTCCAGAGTTAACCGGTTGAGTAGATGAAAGACTGAAAATACCGATTAACCCTCGCATTAGATAGTTGGACAGAAAAGGAATGAGAAAGTGTAGAAAGTTTGGTACTGCGTGCTCTCCTTAAAGGAGGAGGCATGCAGTTAGAGAGTTCAGAAGAGCAGTCTTCGTTATAATAGCGATAGTAAGGAGAGAATGAGGCAACATTGCGGTGAAAAGAGAGGTATTGAAGACAGTCAGTAAGAGGCGGTGAACTGATGAAACGAAAAGCCTTTATTCCACCCGGTTAAGTAGAGCGGTGTGTGTTGAGCCACCCCACACATGGGAAGCGTACTCCATACAAGAGCGGACAAAATCCCTGAATAGAGAGTGCAACTGAGTGTGGGTGAAAAAACTGTGGAGGCGGTACAGTACACCTAATCTCTTAGAAGCTGTTTTGGAAAGAGAGTATATGTGATATTTCCAGGAGAGATCACGCAAAAAGGAAACGCCAAAAATGTTAAGAGAAGAGGAAGGATTGAGTTATGTATTGTTGAAGGTAAGGGGATACTCGTGTGGACGACTGTGATGAGTAGACAGATGAAGGAACTGAGTTTCTGGAGTAGTGAAAGCCACAAGGTTTTCTCTGCCCTAATCAGAGATAATACTCGTAGAAAGATCAGAGGTCATGTGCACCATAGCCGTCCCACGCGAATCACAGAGTGACTGTTGAGGGGGACGCTTTGTGAATCGGATGGAGAAGTGAAGAGTGGAATCGTCGGCATAGGAGTGAATAGGACAGGACGTGCTATTTAATATATCATTGATATATAAAAGGAAAATAATGAGTGATAGGACAGAGTTTTGAGGAACATCACTATTAATAGCTTCAGGAGAAGAACAGTGGTCATCTACAACCGCAACTATAGATAGGCCAGAAAGGAAGTTAAATATGAAGGCACAGATAGAAGGATAGAAACGGAAGGAGGGCAGTTGAGAAATTAAAGACTTGTGCCAGACTCTATCAAAAACGTTTGATATGTTTAGCGCAATAACAAAGGTTTCACCGAAATCCCAAAAGGAGTAGGACCAAGAGTAAAGTCAATATTACATAAAAAATATTACATAAAAAATATCTTCAAATTTTTCTAGCAACATCCAGCACTATCTTCTTAGTCCTACATAGCCATAAGCTGTACCTGTGACCTTCAAATAACAAACATATGAACGAACAAACGGGTGATCCTATAGACAAATTAGTATCCGATGAAATTGCAATACCACTCGCGAAGCTAATGAATGAATTAGTAACACAAGCTATATTCCCTGACAGTCTAAAGGAAGCCAGAGTATGCCCTGTATTTAAATCGGGAACCCAAACACTCCATCCAATTATCGCCCCATTTTCTTATTGCCAACTTCAAGTAAAGTATTTGAAAACTTTGTGTACACTAAACTCACTAAATTCTTAATCAAATACAATATTTTAACTAAAACACAATTTGGGTTTAGAGATGGACATACAACGGAAGATGCCATAAACATGCTTTTTCAAAATGTGTATCAGAACTTAAACAGCAAAAAAAACAGTCTTGAGCTTTCTCTACTTGTCAAAAGCATTTGATACACTTTCGCAAGAAATCTCATTGAATAAATTCATATATACGGAACAAGAGGAAATATCCTCGATTGGTTTAAATTGTATCTGTCAAATCGTCATCAGTACATCAGATTAAAAGATAATTTATCCGACAAGGTGATGCTAACTAATGGAGTCCCACAAGGATCTATTCTTGCGCCATTACTATTTCTAATTCAAGTCAACGATTTTCATCTCTCAACCATTAAATTGCATACAGTACGCAGATGATACCACACTTACTTCCCTCCATCATAACTCAGACTTTCTCATTAGTGAAAGGAACAGGCAATTAGAAACTGTGTATAAATGGATGTGTGCTAATAAACTTTTATTGAGCCTGACAAAATCATCCTATATGATTATTTCCACAAAACATATTAATACAAACTGTCAAATAAAAATTGGGAATACCACTCTTGCAAGGGTGAATGAGACTGAAGTACTTGGCATTATTTAGACGAAAACTAAATTCCAAAAGTCACGTACAACATATCAAATCCAAAACATTAAGATCTCCCTTCGTATTATTTAAACTGAAAAAAAACCTTCCTCGAAACGCACTCCTTACCCTACATTGTTCCTTCATCCATCCCGATTTATTATGCTGCATTACAGCATGGGGTAGCTCAAAGAAATATATAAAACATCGTTTGGAAGTAATTCATAAAAAATGTCTACGAACAATCCCGAATAATGAAAACAGACAAAGTCACGCTTCCCCAGTGTTTAAAGAGCTAAATATTTTGAAACTAAATGACTTATACAAATTCAGTGTTGCTGTCAATACGTTCAAAGTTATCAATAAAAATCAATATACATCACCCATTCAAAGAGCAATCAGTCTAATCAAATGCACCATCGTTATAACACTAGACTGCCCAGGGATTATGTACACAAACCTAACTATAGTTATGAAGTACCCATTTTATAATCAACTATTTAAAATATGCTAATTCCATTAAGGACTTTTAATTTCGTAATTTATTCTTTTTAATTAATTAAACATTTTATTTTCTATTAAATATACAATAAATCATTCAATTTAAAATTATTTAACATGTAAATTTTATATTGTATTTATTATTATTATTATTATTATTATTATTATTATTATTGCTATTATTAGCATTACTTGCTATTTTCGCTTTTTTTGTAATAAATTTACTAAATGACATTAATTTTGCCTAAAAGCCTTCATGCTTCCAACGGCATATTCAGACTAGAGTACTGTGAATATAGTAATGTCATATCAAATATCTAAAAATTGTAAAACTCTGTCACTCGTTTTCTTTTCTGAATAAACATTTTCAAATTTTGAATTCTGAATTTACTGAATGAATATATTTAGAAATGGTACTGCTTTCCCGTTCGCATTAAATGAAGCTGACCAACGTTCTGGAATTCCATTGATGAACTTTGCTATTTGTTCTTGAGGACAATCATCGTGGTGTCTGTTTACTTTTGTCAACCCTCTGTAAATTCTCTTTCCGTTTAAGCAGACAACCATTATTATTTCTACTTGTCAGACTGTATCGATGTTGATAGAGCCTTCTTTTTATATCTATACGTAGTTTAACTTGTATTTTTTTAGGGCAATTATGGCAAGGAATACCATAAATACAGCCTTCATTGCCTTTTTCTTTAGTTAAGTGAAGTTTGATGATTTTTTTCCCAAATTATTAGAAACAGAGGTTACAAGTATGACCCATTCCGGAATAACTTTCTGTATAATATAATCTGCACTACAGGTACAGTTGCCCACATATGTAATGTTCCTCGTCTCACAGGCGACTCCGTACATGTGGCAAAGCCGCAGCGATGGTCAAGGTACCCCAACTAGGGGAAGGTTGGGTGGAGGGGAAACAACCGAGTCCAACAACATATAACATTGACATAGATGTAAGGCACCGTTCTAAAATTACGTAACACTATTTTTGCTAAAACCTGATCCCCCCCCCCTCACTGTAACGTTCCGTAACGTGTGGGGTGTAATTTTTGAACGGCCCCTAATTATAACGTAATGTCTGTGTTCATAAAGATAAACGAGTAATATGATCGTAAACAGCGTTGAACTCCTTGTTTACCACTCTTATACAGTAATAAAGTTCCATTATGATTACTGCAAGTCTATATGAAAAGATACCACAATACAACTTTTTATATACTAGTGAATTTGAACCAAAAATAGGCATTACACAACAATCCTCCACACTCCCTCATTCCCTTTTCGCACCCAACAGTCTCGCGTATATTAAATCATTATGTAACAATACTAATAAAGCTGTTTGTAGAGTCCGTGTGCAGCTTTAAACCTTTACTAACTTACGAATCTACACGATTATATATATATATATATATATATATATATATATATATATATATATATATATATTATATACTGTATATGTATTGACATTGAGCGAGAAAAAGATTGAGATAGTGAGCGAGAGAGCGAGTTAGAGGGGCAGAGAGAGTTAGTGGAAAATGGCTTATCGATTGTTACACAAAGAACTTGTTAACAGTTTCGATCTGAATAACAGTAATTAATTATCAAAATCACATATGAATAATCCACGGTTATACTAGCATAAATTCATAGAATATTATACTAATGTTTGTGAAATGACGTTGATGGGTCAAACCGTGGTGTTGACATGGTTACTTGCTGTCGCCGTCCAGAGAGACTACATATGGGCGTGTCAGTGGAAACCGTAAGGTGACGGTTGCATGAAGCAGGATATCACCACCGTAAACGTAAATGAATCTCTCGGTAAGATAGATTTGAAGCGCTCCACACTGAAACCTATTCATGCTAAATGGATTGTCTCTGCATGGGATAACCTAAACAAAATGAGGGAGACCATTCGGAAGGGTTGGGAAATTAGCGATATTCATGACATTCTTGTTATACAGTAATAATACAGTATAATTTAAAATGTTTTTCTGCTTTTACTTTACAATGTTTGGATCACCTGAAGATCAGGGCCCCCAGCCTTCTTTAGTTAGCTTTATAAGGCTAACGAAAATATCACGACCTAACCTAACCAATCGTCAAGGGCGTACAGTTGACCTAACAATTGTTAGGTTAGGTCGTGATATTTTCGTTAGTTAGCCTTATAAGGCTAACTAAAGAAGGCTGGGGGCCCTGATCTTCAGGTGATCCCAATGTTTTATTACAGTATACTGAATTTACTTTTCAAATAAAGTATTTTAATGATCTAAGTTTTATTTTCTTACTAGCTTCCAAAGATTAGTTTAAATTGTCAAATTTTCGCCTGTTGGATATTTCCGTGTAAACTATAGCCTACGCGAAAAACGCGAAAATTTCCTGCAGGCGAACATTTTGCATTCACTAGAAGTATATAAAAAGTTCTATTGTAGTAGCTGTTCATATAGATTTGCAGTAATTATAATGGAACCTTATTACTGTATAAGACTAGTAAACTACATGGAGTTCAACGCTGTTCACGATCATATTAATTGTTTATCTTTATGAACACAGACATTACACTGTAATTACCTGTATGTCAATGACTGCACAGTCAATTGTCCGTTAGATATATACAGTATGTCTGTGTTATATGTTGTTGGACTCGGTTGTCCCCCTCCACCCCACCTTCCCCTAGTTATGGGTACCTTGAATAACTGCGTGGTTGCCACATGTACGAAGTCGCCTGTGAGGCGAGGAACATTACATACGCGGGCAACTGTACCTTTATATATATCTCATTCTATGTCTTGTTCTGACGCTAGGATTGCAATATATTTTCTTTGTTAAATACAACGCTCTATTCACACAATGGTCGGAATATCCGTTAAAAACATCTCAGACCGATTTTAACAAGGAACTGAAATTGATTCTACAGGACTCTCCTGAATTTATAAAAAAGGGAATCACTTCATATACACCTAACTTATTTTATATCTACACACACACACACACACACACACACACACACATACATATATATGGGTTGCCGAAAATTCATATGGAGAGCATTTCCTTTAAGCTCCTGTGTTACGGAGCAGTTATCTCGTTGGATTTCTAATCATCAACAAAAACTGCAGGAACTATTTCTTCAAACCACGTAAAATATTCAACCGATTTTGTAGAATTTACGAGGTAAAAACAATAAAGTTCGATGTTGTCTCCTTGTTCACGAAAGTGTCGGTCAATGAAACCGTAAATTGTTTGGCTCATTTTTTATAATATTACAATATTAGTGCCTTTGTCTGTTTTTAATATTATAATATCTTAATTCCCATTCATGTTATAAATTGCTTCCTTTAATAAAGCTGGGAACTTTTTGCTCACTCTTAGTAATGTTATCAATGCTTTTACGTAATCAAAAACCTTTTAGACTGGCCAGATTTATCGTTACCTTTATACTTTAATAAAAAACATACTCGAAGCTAGTGAGGAAACTGGGAATACAGTTAAAGGAAGGTGAAAAGGAAAAACCATATAGCAAATTTTCAGAATGATTTTTATGACCTCACCTTCATAAGATTCCTCTGGAGATTGAGATTTTTTTTTAAATTGCTAAAATTATTTATCAGACATAATTTCTTTTAACTTAATAAAAAAATTTACGTACAAAAAGAGGGTCTTCCCGCGAGATCCTCTCTCACCTTCTTTCTTGTCTTGGCTAAAACGTTTTTATAGAATTTTTAGAGAATCATCACTTACTGGAATTTCATGTACCAGGATAAAACTGGTTCCAGTTCGCTGACGATACGTTCATTATTTTAGAAGATAAAAATATGAAAGAATTGCAGGATCAATTAAACATTTTTTTCCTTCCCATGAATTTTATCTACAAAACTAAATCCAACGAAAATCTGCGTTTTCTTCATGTTTTGGTTTGCAGAAGCAGCAGGTAAAAGACGTGACCTCAAATTTTATCAATATTTTTAAACCACATAAAAAACAAAGATTTCCCGCAACCTTCTATAAATAGAAATATTGTCTTCTGTTGTCTCAAATCACTCAAAAGTGTGGCGGCATCGTTCAAAATTTCATAACAGTTGTGCACTTTGCGATAAAAGTATAAGAGTTCACATACACATAGACTAATGCCAATTGATTATTTTAAGATATTGGAACAATTCAAATTATACCTGCAGGTTAGGTACCAGTTTTTCGATCATTTTCCAGATGTAAAATAGGGTGTATCTCTCTTTCTTCTTCTTTCCCGCGAATGCAGATTTAATTTACGTAATCTTTCCCAGTGGTTGAGTTCTTTGCAGCCATCAGTCTTGACTATAAAATTTCTTTGAATTTCTTCATTTTGGTACGGGGACGTCAAGACTGAGCAGTATTGAAGTTTTGGTATGATCAGTCTTTTCAGCAGGGGAATCATTACTTTCTTGTCCCTTCTTTTAAAGGTTCTTAGTACTTGTCCTGCGACTCTTTTTGCTTTGTTTATTGGTATCTGATTCTGTTTCAAATTTTGCATCGTCAGTCATTATTTCCCCTAAAACTTTTGCTTCGTGCTTCTCTGCACGTTCTTCATTTCTCTGCCAGGTTCTTCATTTCTTCCATATGTCAAGAGCTGAAATTTCTCGTGTTAAATTTCATGTTATTGTCTTCTGACCATTTGTATATTCTGTTTGTGTCCCTCTGTCGGACTTCCACCGCTTCTGCATTGCTGATTTTTCTGCTCATCTTTCTACTGTCAGTCAGTAAAGGATGTTACCGTGTTGTTGTCTTCTACTTCATTGTCTATGTCTGTCAGAGTGATAATAAACAGAAGTGGGGCTAATACTGTTCCTTGTGGAACCAAACTGCGAACTTCCGGTTGTAATGATGATATACCTTGGATTTTTACGGTTTGCTGCCGTTCCCTGAGGAAAGTGTAGATCCATTTGCTCACTTTGCTTGTTATTCCCATGTGTTTCATTTCATGTGCTATTATGTCATGATCACACTTATCGAATGCTTTAGCAAAATCTCTGTATATTACATCGTAGTTATCATTGTTGTCAAGTGCGTCTATGACACTGTTATAGTGCTCTATTAGTTGTGATAGGCACGATCTTCCTGATCAGAATCCGTGCTGGTTCTCACTGAATCTTTCCTGTGTCTCCAAAATGTCATATATTTTCTTCTTGACTATTCTTTCAAATAGTTCTTCTCTTGAAACCTATGCCCCCACTTTATATTAGGAACAATGTTCGTTCTTTTTAGTATGCTCGGTATTTCCCCCATGTCCAGGGATCTTCTCCATATCCAATAAAGGGGTGTAGCTATTTCGTTCTTACAGTTTTTAATCAACAAGGCATTCCATTTGACCGGGCCTGCAGCTGACTGTGATTTAATTTGTTCTGTACCTTTCGCTATATTTTCTGCGGTAAATTCAAAATCAGTTATACAATCTCCATTTTATTCCTCTTCAAAAAAAAGGTATTTCTGTCAGGTACTGCTTTGTCTCTATTTGGAGTACCGAAAGCTGATTCATATTGTGCTCTCAATATTTCAGATATTTCTTTTAGATCATCGCTTAGCTCATTAATTTCTCTCCTTAAGAGTGCGACAGTGGTCTGCGTTTTTGTTTTCGCGAAGGTATAAAAGTATTTTGAGTTATCTTTTATTGTTTTCACCGCATCTTCTTCTTCTCTCTCTGAATGACCCTTAATCAGGGCTTGTATTTCCCTGCCTATACTTTCCAGTTTTGTGGAGTAGTGGTTAGCGCCGCTGACTACGTATCCATCGGCCCCGGGATCGAGACTCGGTGACGGCAGGCGGCGCGCAGCAAAACCCAGCTTTTCATCCTTCCACAAAATAAAGAAAGTGGTTGGTAGATAAATGGGTACCCTGTGTGGCCTAGTGGTTAAGACGCTAGGCTGCTGGTGGGACGTGGTTCGGATTCTACGTTAAACTGTAGGTCTAAGGTGGAGTGAAAAGCTTGACCTTCGTCAGAATGAACAGTTCGGGCGGAAGCTAACCAAACCAAAGGTTTATGGGATTGAACTCAGAATGGTCCGGTGAGATTTTTTATGTTTCACACAGACCGTGCATGGAACAAGGAACTCTTCTGGGAAAGTTATTATATACATATATATAATAATAATAATAATTATAATAATAATAATAATAATAATAAAACGATATATATATATATATATATATATATATATATATAAGTTATATATATATATATATATATTAATATATATATATATATATATATATATATCCCCGCAAGGGGGTTCTAAGCTCGTGCTCTTGAGTGCTCTTTGTGCTCGTTTGTACGTGCTTGTTCCTGGAGGTTTCACGTGCGCCCTCCCGGCCCTAGCACCCAAGGATGATGGGGCTCGACCCTGCAGTCCTTGTCATCCTTGGTCTTTTTCCACTTCGACTGTCCCCTCCACCCTTTCTTTTTCCTCTGTCTTTCCTCTCACTTTTTCTTTGTTTTTCCGCTGAGATATGCCCTTTAAATAGAGGCGAATCGGTTCTTCCTGAATTAAAAAAAAAAAAAAAAAAATATATATATATATATATATATATATATATATATATATACACACACACAAACTCAGAATGGTCCCCTGAGAGATTTATATGTTAAACACAGACCGTGCATGGAACAAGGAACTCTTCTGGGAAAATTAAATCCACTATAGTCCGAATAAGTAATGGTAAATGACAAATACCATAGTTTTTCTTTTTCATGATGCTAGCCCGACGTGGGCAACGGGTCTCTCGCAAAGAGATTCCATAAATATAGCTTCCCTCACCAGCTATCTGCAAAGCAGACAGGATCCAGCTTTGGGACATGGACCTAGGGTTTAAAGCAAGCCTAGTCCCTACATTCAGAACCTCTATATAAGTAAAAGACTCGTTGCATTCACGTCGGATTGAATAAATCAAAGAAAAAGAAAAAAGGGGGTAACTATTGTATTTTTAGCCAAAAAAAACAAAACTTAAACCTCAACCGGGACATTGAGCGTCCACTTTTCAAGGCACGTAACACGTCCGTTTAATATACACAAACTCAGAATGGTCCCCTGAGAAATTTATATGCACGGTCTGTGTTTAACATATAAATTTCTCAGGGGACCATTCTGAGTTTGTGTATATTAAACGGACGTGTTACGTGCCTTGAAAAGTGGACGCTCAATGTCCCGGTTGAGGTTTAAGTTTTGGTTTTTTTGGCTAAAAATACAATAGTTACCCCTTTTTTCTTTTTCTTTGATTTATTCAATCCGACGTGAATGCAACGAGTCTTTTACTTATATAGAGGTTCTGAATGTAGGGACTAGGCTTGCTTTAAACCCTAGGTCCATGTCCCAAAGCTGGATCCTGTCTGCTTTGCAGATAGCTGGTGAGGGAAGCTATATTTATGGAATCTCTTTGCGAGAGACCCGTTGTCCACGTCGGGCTAGCATCATGAAAAAGAAAAACTATGGTATTTGTCATTTACCATTACTTATTCGGACTATAGTGGATTTAATTTTCCCAGAAGAGTTCCTTGTTCCATGCATGGTCTGTGTTTAACATATATATACATATTATGGAAAATTTGGGAGTACCGAAATGGAAGACCCACCTAATCTTGGATAAGCCATATTGACATTAAAATAAATAATAATAATAAAAAATAACTCAGAAGGAGAACATGAACTCTTGCTGAGAAAAATTAAATAAGCACCAACGAAAAAACAAATATGGGATGAAAAGAAAAAAATCCCATGGCTAGAAATAGCAACACGGTTTTAAGAAGAAGAAAAAAGATCGGGATAAGCAGAATAACAGGGCGAGAAGCTGAATAAGCATAAGCTGATTAAGCATAACACAGCGACGGAAAAAGCCGGAATAAAAATGTTTTAGTGGTGTTAAGAGATAAAATTTATAACAGTTTCAAGGTAAGAAGTTCATAAATTTCCCTTCGGTTATTAAATTTAGGTTAAATAAGCTGACATTTCAGCTGTAATTGTTTAACAAAAGTGTATGGAAGTCCTGTTTATGGACACATAGTTAGGCTAGTTCATCTTTGGCCTAGGTCTTCCATCTCAACGTAGCCTAGGTTGTGTTTAGGCTAATCTGGTTGGAGCAGGACCTATTTTTTCCATATATAAATGGTGGCCCGTGTGGGGAAGGGTTATTTGCTGTGAAAACCTTAACCTTGAATAAAATAAAATAAAATAAATTAAATAAAAAAAAATATAATAAAATTACGCCTTATAAAACATTTTGACATCTGAACAGAATTTATTCCATGTTTGGCTTTTTCAAATACTACATATAAATAATAATAAATTACGAAGTCCTAACTAAAAATAAAAATAAGAAATAATTCAAATGCTTCAAACTTATCATTTGGTCATAAATGTGGTAAAATTCTAGAATAAGGGTAATCAGAAGCCTAGCCTATTTAACCAAAATAAAGCTTATTTATAGAGTTGAAAGGGTTTTAGGATTTTGGGGACTTAATTTTGGAAAAATAAAATAAATAAAGTATGGCTGAATGTGAAGCAATTGAGGCAACGATTAAATCATTAAAAAGGAAGAGATCAGCAAGGAAGGGAGTCATTACCAGGCTTTTAACTACCTTTAATAGCAAAGAAAATCCAAATAAAAGGGATTATGATACTATTTTGGGTGGTTTAAATAGAATTAAACAGGAAATAATAATTATAGATGAGGAAATTGTTACAGAAACTGATGCGTTAAATGTTGGTGAAGAGAGATATACAGCACTTTTGTGTGAACAAGAACAGAATATTTTTGAAATAGATTCTCACATAAATGAATTATATGCTGCTTTAGATAATCTACCAAATAATTTAGAGGCTACAAATCAAAGTTTGATTGAGGCCTTCAGAAATGTATCCATTTCTAATGATGACAATAAACAACTAAAAGCCAAGTTACCAACATTACAAGTACCAATATTTGAGGGTGATCGAACAAAATTTCAGTCTTTTCTAGAAAAATTTGATAGTTTAATTGGCAACAAAGATTATATATCTGATGTTGACAAATTCAGTTATCTCCTTAATTATTTAAAGGGCCCAGCCCTAAAACTGGTTGATGCCTTACCGGCAATTGGCAGTTCATATAAAATAGCTCTCAAATTACTAGAAAGAAATTTCCTAAATAAAAAAGAAATAGTAAATGATTTAGCAATAAAATTAAAAAATATAAAACCAGCCAAGGATAACCATCAGGATCTGTACAATTTCTATTGTGAAATTGAATGCATGTTAGGTCATCTACAAAATAATGATATAGATCTAGAGAAATCAGCATGGTTTATCCAAGCCATAATATTTGATTGTTTACCTACCCAAATTAGGGATATTTTCCAAAGAATAACGGGAAATACATACCCTACCCTTGATGAAATAAGGAATGAATTTCCAAATGTTTTGTCAATGTACAAATCTTCAAAGATTGATTCACAAACAAAGATTGATTCACAAACAAAGATTGATTCACAAACAAAGAGAATACAAACAAAACCACAACCACAACAAAAAGACAAATCAGAACAAAAAGTGATAGGTCTAACTCCTACACTACGAAATTTTAATGTTACGACAGAATTTGTACGTAAGTGTAAATTTTGTTCGGCTGATGATCACTATAGCACACGATGTACTAAATATGTAGACTTAGAATCCCGGATAAATAGGTGTTCTCAGTTAAACCTTTGTACTAAATGCACAGCTGCAGGACATACTAACAAAGACTGCAAAACAAAAATAAGATTCAAATGTGTTAATTGTGGAAGTTTAAATCATGTCTCTTGTCTTTGTGATTCATTTAAAAATTCAAATAAACAAAACCTAAAGAAAAATGAAAAAACATTTAATGGACATATATCAATAAATAATGTCAATAAAAATTCTAGTGTACTCCTACCTACAATAACCTTGGATTTAAAAAATAAAGAAGGTGGGACAACTCCTATAAGATGTCTAATAGATTCTTGTTCCCAACAAACATTTGTAGATCAATCATTAGTTAATCAATTAGGCCTACAAACTCATAAAAATGAACAAGAATTATGTATAACATCATTTGTCAAAGAAAATGAACAGAAAGAAAAATATAATACAGTCAATTTAGATCTGGATATACCCACAGAGAATAAAACAACAAACATAGAAGTAGTAGTCATTGAACAAGTTGGTCAACAAAAATTTAAAATACCAAATTTAAAAGAAGTAATACAACAACTTAAAAAGCAATATAAAATTGCAGATAGAAATTTAAATGATGATATAATAGATAATGTTCAAATGTTAATTGGAGCTGATTATATTCACTTAATTCAGAAGGGCATAGTCAGAATAGGAGATGGGATTGCTCTAGATACTCACTGGGGTATAGCTCCACTGGGACACATAGATAATTATAAAATAACAATGAAAAATAAAAATATATGACTAACAAACTTGCCCTATTATGACAAGGTCTTACACAACTCAAATAATGACATAAATACTGAAATATTAAATAAATCATTAACAACTGAAGAATTAGATAAAGGTGTACAACAGCTCTGGCTATTAGAGTCAGTGGGGGTGCAAGATGGTGATCATACAGATGAAAATCAATTAATGGCTGAAAATTTTGAAAACACCATCATGTATGAAAATGGCCATTATTCAATTGAACTACCTTGGAAGATCAATAGTCCAAAATTAAATGATAATCTAAAGGTAGCTAAAGGTCATCTCTATAATTTGATGAGAAGATTAAAAAATGACAAGAGAATTAAAATGTATGATGATGTTTTCAAGGACCAGTTAGAAAAAGGCTTCATTGAAGAAGTTAAAGATCACCCCTTTAAAAAAGACAACTGCCATTATCTTACTCACACAGGAGTCTATAGAAAGGATGCACCCACAACAAAACTTAGAGTTGTGTATAACTGTAGTCTTAAAGATGGCAATAAGCATAGCTTGAATGACTGTCTCATAGAGGGGCCTAATCTTATTTCAGACCTTGTAAAAATCCTTCTAAGATTTAGATTAGATGACTATGCAGTTCAAAGTGATATAAGCAAAGCTTTTTTGAGAATTCATCTGAAAAATAACTATGACAAAGATCAACTAAGATTCTTGTGGTTTAATGATCCAATGACTTAAATAAAGGGTTTAAAACATTTAAATTTAATGTGGTTTTGTTTGGAGCAAATGCAAGTCCTAGTTTACTGGCTTTAACCATCAAACATCACTTAAATTTGTATGATGAAAATGATTTAACTGTTCAGTTCTTGAAAGATCACTTCTATGTAGATAACCTTGTAGGATCAACCAAAACAGAGTCGAATTAAATGAAGTTTACATAAAAGCAGATAAAATAATGAAAGAAGGTAATTTTGAATTAAGAGAGTGGATCACAAATAATGAGAGACTAAATCAAAAAATAAAATCAGAGGACAAAGGATTAACAGAACCAAATAACAGGGTGAAAACATTAGGCATGATCTGGGATTTGAACTCAGATTCTAAAGTTCATGATTCACTCTGCACAAAAGGCTACACCTTAGATACAACAGCTTGGTGCGCCGCCCGGGAAGCCATGGGATCTTTTTTCTTTTCATCCCATATTTGTTTTTTCGTTGGTGTTTATTTAATTTTTCTCAGCAAGAGTTCATGTTCTCCTTCTGAGTTATTTTTTATTATTATTATTTATTTTAATGTCAATATGGCTTATCCAAGATTAGGTGGGTCTTCCATTGCGGTACTCCCAAATTTTCCATATATATATATATATATATATATATATATATATATATATATATATATACATACGGGCGCAACACATACATACAGAGAGAGAGAGAGAGATGTTTAAATAAAAGGCAAAGAAGTGTGGAATCCCTTTGTATTTAACTCTGATCGTAAATTTCCCCTCGTGCCAACCCGCAATTAACGATTCCTTTTGTGTATTTTGGGGCTATGTTTCTACTTGACACGTACTGATAAATTTGAAATGTATTCAATAACGCTTCAAGGATGAAGCGTAGATTTGTATTGCTCACTTTAGGGTTCAATGAAACGTTATAGAAATTGGAAAAATACAATTTTAATGACGAGATAATGCCTGGCATTGTTTAATCTCTTTCTTAACCCTTTACGGACGAGTCCGCAGCATATGCGGTCACTCTTGTTACCAGAACGTATAGGTTTTATTGTTATTGAAAACTAAATATTTTAGTAACTAGTCACTGAAATGATACACATTTTGGGTTCTTTTCCCGACAACTGAATGACATCTATATATAAACACGTAGAAACATTTATAGAAACGAGGCATTGTAGTACAATTTATATTATTATTTCTGGTGGACCTTAAGGTACCATCCGTCGTTAAAGGGTTAAGAGGTTACTTAACCCCTAAAGGTCACCCAGAGGACAGTGATCACCCAGAGAACTAGTGAAAAGACCCAACGTCGTTTTACCTCTTCGCTGATCTAACGGGAACAAAATATAGGACAACATAGATAGATAAATAGATACATCGCTAGGTAGATAGAAGATACATTAGAGATATATAGATAGATTTCAAGCGTATTGTATGAACCCTTATAAATTATTTTTCTGGTTTTATTATTAATATTATTAATATTAAACTTTGCAGTGTTCAATATTGAGTGTAAATTAGTTATTGCATTAGTTAGGCTTGAACAATTTATACTTTACGCCAAACAATTAATTCTCATTTTATAGTTCGAGCAAAGTTTCAAACAAATTATTGCCTCTCGTGACGTAGACTTTATAAATATATATATATATATGGATCACCTGAAGATCCGTCACCCCAGCATTTTTTAGTTAGCTTTATAAGGCTAACTAACGAAAATATCACGACTTAACCTAACCAATCGTTAGATCAACTGTATGCCCTTGACGATTGGTTAGGTTAGGTCGTGATATTTTCGTTAGTTAGCCTTATAAAGCTAACTAAAGAAGGCTGGGGTGACGGATCTTCAGGTGATCCATAGGATCTTTTAAACTATTCCCCTCCCCCAGCTTCAGAGAGGGGGGATATAGTTTAAAAGGTCAATATTTAGCGGGGAATAATTTAACAGGTTTTACTTATCTTATTTACATAATAGAATTTTTAAGATATGTATATAAGATACATATCTTGAAAATTCTATTATATTCTATCATATTTCCGGTTTATGGAGAACAATTCTTTACACAATAAAATTTGAATGCCCGACTACATTAACTGTACGCCCTTGACGATTGGTTAGGTTTAGTCGTAATATTTTCGTTAGTTTTAACGAAAATATCACGACTAAACCTAACCAATCGTCAAGAGCGTACAGTTGACTTAACCGGGCATTCAATCATTTTACCGTGGGTTTCGACATATATATATATATATATATATATATATATGAAGAAAAACCACAGAATAACACGTGATCTTATTAATAAGCAAACAACCACAGGAAAAAAGGAAAAAGAAACACGAAATCCTATTTCTTTCTTTTCCCTGAAGATGTGAATATATCACGAAAGCGCTCGGATTTCGTATTTCTTTTTCCTTTTTCCCTGTGGTTGTTTGCTTATATATATATATGATACACACAGACCGTGCATGGAACAAGGAACTCTTCTGGGATAATTAAATCCACTATAGTCCGAATAAGTAATGGTAAATGACAAATACCATAGTTTTTCTTTTTCATGATGCTAGCCCGACGTGGGCAACGGGTCACTCGCAAAGAGGTCCCATAAATATAGCTTCCCTCACCAGCTATCTGCAAAGCAGACAGGATCCAGCTTTGGGACATGGATCTAGGGTTTAAAGCAGCCTAGCCCTGCTACATTTAGAACCTCAATATAAGCAAAAGACTCGCTGTCTTCACGTCAGATTGAATACATCAAAGAAAAAGGGGTAACTATTATATTTTAGCCAAAAACCAAAACTTAAACCTCAACTGGCAGAATTGAGCGTCCACTTTTCAAGGCACATAACATGTCCGTTTCAAGATGGGAATGAACTCAGAATGGTTCCCTGAGTTTTTTATGATACACACAGACCGTGCATGGAACAAGGAGCTCAGGGAACCATTCTGAGTTCATTCCCATCGTGAAACGGACATGTTATGTGCTTTGAAAAGTGGACGCTCAATTCTGCCAGTTGAGGTTTAAGTTTTGGTTTTTGGCTAAAATATAATAGTTACCCCTTTTTCTTTGATGTATTCAATCTGACGTGAAGACAGCGAGTCTTTTGCTTATATTGAGGTTCTAAATGTAGCAGGGCTAGGCTGCTTTAAACCCTAGATCCATGTCCCAAAGCTGGATCCTGTCTGCTTTGCAGATAGCTGGTGAGGGAAGCTATATTTATGGGACCTCTTGCGAGTGACCCGTTGCCCACGTCGGGCTAGCATCATGAAAAAGAAAAACTATGGTAGTTGTCATTTACCATTACTTATTCGGACTATAGTGGATTTAATTATCCCAGAAGAGTTCCTTGTTCCATGCACGGTCTGTGTGTATCATAAAAAACTCAGGGAACCATTCTGAGTTCATTCCCATATATATATATATATATATATATATATATATATACACAAACTCAGACTGGTTCCCTGAGAACATTATATGTTAAACACAGACCGTGCATGGAACAAGGAACTCTTCTGGGAAAATTAAATCCACTATAGTCCGAATAAGTAATGGTAAATGACAAATACCATAGTTTTTTCCTTTTTCATGATTTTAGCCCGACGTGGGCAACGGGTCTCTCGCAAGAGATCCCATAAATATAGCTTCCTCACCAGCTATCTGCAAAGCAGACAGGATCCAGCTAAAATCATGAAAAAGGAAAAAAACTATGGTATTTGTCATTTACCATTACTTATTCGGACTATAGTGGATTTAATTTTCCCAGAAGAGTTCCTTGTTCCATGCACGGTCTGTGTTTAACATATAATGTTCTCAGGGAACCATTCTGAGTTTGTGTATACTAAACGGACGTGTTTCGTGCCTTGAAAAGTGGACGCTCAATGTCCCGGTTGAGGTTTAAGTTTTGGTTTTTTGGCTAAAAATACAATAGTTACCCCTTTTTCTTTGATTTATTCAACACGACGTGAATGCAACGAGTCTTTTACTTATATAGAGGTTCTGAGTGTAGGGATCTAGGTTTGCTTTAAACCCTAGATCCACGTCCCAAAGCTGGATCCTGTCTGCTTTGCAGATAGCTGGTGAGGGAAGCTATATTTATGGGATCTCTTTGCGAGAGACCCGTTGCCCACGTCGGGCTAAAATCATGAAAAAGGAAAAAAACTATGGTATTTGTCATTTACCATTACTTATTCGGACTATAGTGGATTTAATTTTCCCAGAAGAGTTCCTTGTTCCATGCACGGTCTGTTTAACATATAATGTTCTCAGGGAACCATTCTGAGTTTGTGTATACTAAACGGACGTGTTTCGTGCCTTGAAAAGTGGACGCTCAATGTCCCGGTTGAGGTTTAAGTTTTGGTTTTTTTGGCTAAAAATACAATAGTTACCCCCTTTTTCTTGATTTATTCAACACGACGTGAATGCAACGAGTCTTTTACTTATATAGAGGTTCTGAGTGTAGGGATCTAGGTTTGCTTTAAACCCTAGATCCACGTCCCAAAGCTGGATCCTGTCTGCTTTGCAGATAGCTGGTGAGGGAAGCTATATTTATGGGATCTCTTTGCGAGAGACCCGTTGCCCACGTCGGGCTAAAATCATGAAAAAGGAAAAAAACTATGGTATTTGTCATTTACCATTACTTATTCGGACTATAGTGGATTTAATTTTCCCAGAAGAGTTCCTTGTTCCATGCACGGTCTGTGTTTAACATATAATGTTCTCAGGGAACCATTCTGAGTTTGTGTATACTAAACGGACGTGTTTCGTGCCTTGAAAAGTGGACGCTCAATGTCCCGGTTGAGGTTTAAGTTTTGGTTTTTTTGGCTAAAAATACAATAGTTACCCCCTTTTTCTTTGATTTATTCAACACGACGTGAATGCAACGAGTCTTTTACTTATATAGAGGTTCTGAGTGTAGGGATCTAGGTTTGCTTTAAACCCTAGATCCACGTCCCAAAGCTGGATCCTGTCTGCTTTGCAGATAGCTGGTGAGGGAAGCTATATTTATGGGATCTCTTTGCGAGAGACCCGTTGCCCACGTCGGGCTAAAATCATGAAAAAGGAAAAAAAACTATGGTATTTGTCATTTACCATTACTTATTCGGACTATAGTGGATTTAATTTTCCCAGAAGAGTTCCTTGTTCCATGCACGGTCTGTGTTTAACATATATATATATATATATATATATATTCAATTCCAGTTGTTACATGGGTAAAATTTCGTTATCTGAATGCTCGTATCGCACGCAACTGAGAGGGCACAATGCTTATATTATCATTATTACTTGATTGATCTTCCGTTTGGAGCTGTGTAACGACATCGGTACGACATAACTCTAATGAAGCAGGATAAGGTGGACCTGATCAAACTTCTCAACGGGGTTATAATAATAATAATAATAATGAATAATGTTAAGTGAATATTCTCAATGACGAGAAATTGAATTAAAGGAGTTTATTAAGACAATAAGAAGTGGATTTATCAGAAGCACAACAACCTTTCGGCTGATACTAACATCTTTATCAAGTATACGAGTGCTTCTAATAAACCCATTTCTTATTGTGGATTTAGGTCGACGAGACATAACACCGACACTCTGAAAAACTAACTTAACTTAACCTTACCTAACTTAATTTAACCTAAAACAACTTGTGAATTTTATGTGAAGTCGATCAGATGTCGTTAGCCCAGCTTTATTCCCTCAGAAATAAATAATCAGGTTATATGACGGTGGGGACCTACATTTTGACGTGGGATCCGAACCATGTGCTGCTAAGAAAAACCCAGAAAAGCACCCTTATTGCTGAAATCTTAAGTCGGAGCCGAGACTCGAACCCAGGCTCCCATCCCAATCTCCTTCGCATAAGGTTCCATAGTATATACATTAATCGTATTCCGACGAAGCAAACTCTAATTTAAATCTACTGAAACGGTTTCACTGGCTTTTTTGAGACTTAGAACGGATGTTCATGAAACCATCACGACTCTAACAATACAAATCAGAAGAGAGAAGCGTACAAAGGAGCAACTTTAAGCGTGATATAATTGAGTTAATTAGTGGAAAGGACCATTTTTAGCCCAAGTTTCAAATGAAAATGTAAGTTAAGAGAGAGAGAGAATTGAAGCTTTGTTTCTCCCAAACTATTTGCTATAATCGTTTTCAATTTTCCTCTGAGAAAAACAAGGAAGGTCTTGTTGTGTTTGTATATTGCTGAGAGAATGACAGCGTTCACCAAAGGATTATTTTATTAGTGAATAGGATTTGCAAGTCCTTTGTCTTTCCTCTTCCACTAATAACAGCATTTGACCAATGTGTCATTTATGAATGCTGGAAAGGAAATTATAAGGGGTATAACGAGTGTGTGTGTGTGTGTGTGTGTGTTGTGTTTTGAATACAACAATAATCTCCAAAATTTCCAAAGAAACATCCGATATACGTTATAATATAACGCCCACTGAGTAGCCAAATAGGTATATACGTTTTTAAAATGAGGATGTTTCAGGCAATTTTTATCATGTAATTTCACCATATGAAACTTATTTTTATAAAATTAATATTTAATTTATAATTTCTTAGTTAATTAATATTAAAAACTACAATATCATGATCAGGCAACTCAGACGGTGGTTATTTTTGCAATGGTGGTTATTTTGATAGATGGAGGTTGATGACGTAATAACTGAAATGTAAATTAAAACTGATGGAGTCATATTCAAAGCATTCAAAGTTGATTGAAGTTTGTTTATTGTAAATAAATGCAAAATGCTTTTAAAAGTGTGCTACGGTACTCCGCGACAATGTAAAAACTCTTATAAACGGTACAAATTTTTTAATTTCCCTAAAAAAAAAATGGGGAAGCGGTGACTCTGCTTTCGGGGGACGAAGTCAAGAGTCACGAACCGATCGAACAGATTGCCCGCTCGCTGACTCAGTCAGATTTTAGCGCAGGCTGAAAATGTCGGAAGCCGAACACTGTGTATGATATATACACTGTGAAAGAAATTAACTTTTGAAAATATTCAAATGTGCACGATGCAAATGTCATATGATGATCATTCTAACACCGTATTAATTACAACAACAGTACTATATTAGCTACATTTTGTTAGAAACTTATACTCTACAGTAAAATTAATTTGATATCGCATTTGTATTTACGTCACAGTATATGACCCTCTCTCTCTCTCTCTCTCTCTCTCTCTCTCTCTCTCTCTATGTTGGGGAGTAATATCGATGCCACTGATTTGGAAAAGGACTTGGGTATGTTAATTAACAGCGACCTTAAGTTTACCAAACAGTGCGTAGAAGTGGAAAAGAAAGCCCAGAAGCTGTTGAGTTATATCAGGAGGCAATTTCAATTTCGGAACAAGGAGATTGTGCTCCCTCTATACAATTCCCTGGTTCGGCCGCGCCTGGAATACGTTGTGCAGTTCTGGTCGCTCACCCTCAGGAAAGATATTTACAGGCTGGAGCGAGTCCAGGCGAGGGCCACAAAGTTAATCCCTTCTGTTAGGCATATGGGCTACACCGCTACAGTCGACGCTTACACGCCCTGAATCTGTTTTCGCTGGAAACTCGGAGGCTGCGCGGTCAACTCATCGAGGTTTTCAAGCTCTTACACGGGTTCGACGATGTCGGTTTTAGAAGCATGTTTAGTTTAAATGATAACTCAACTCGCAACAATGGTTGAAAGTTGGATTTGAAACGGTTTAGCACTAGTCTGTGTGGGAATTACTTTACCTATGAGATCTGTGACACGTGGAACAGGGTACCTTCAGAAGTTGTGAATAGTTGCTCTGTGGATCAGTTCAAGAAAAGGTTAGACCGAATCTTGCACACTATTTGAGGATGTGTTACTGACTTCTAGGGTGGCTGTTCGAGAAGGTAGCTGTGACAATGTGTAGGAATTTTTCCCTGGCACCCGTTGCCATTGGTACCTCTGTATGGGCCGCAAGGAGGCCTTTTGAGGTACTTCTTGTTCTTGTAACTCTCTCTCTCTCTCTCTCTCTCTCTCTCTCTCTCTCTCTCTCTAAAACCTGACCCAAATGAATTGTGAAAAAAAAACAAAATAAAAAAATTCTTTTTAGAGAATTATTCCATAAAAAAACAAACCAGAATATCGTTATATAAATAAACTTAAAACAAAAGCTTCCAATTACTGTATGAACACAATGTTTTAAATAATTATTTTAAGTAATTACATTGAAGCAGAGAGAAAAATTAGGTCTACATTTTTTCATACGAGAAAGTTAAATAAAGTTTTCATCTTGATTTCTTGGGTAAAAATATTAAAAACTAAAAAAAAAAAAAAAAAAAAAAAAAAATCGTCTAAAAGTCAAGCGGTGAAGATTAAAGAAGTCGGAAAAGTCATCAGGTGTTTAAATTAAGTAAATGGGATTCAAAAGGAAACTTCGGATAAATTTTTTTTACCAAATAATGGGTTTGAGGTTTGGTTTAGCAATTAATAACAATCTCAATAGATTTTTGTAGGTATATTCAACGTTCATACTTTCGCAGTGATGTTAATTTTAACTGAAAAAATATCTTTGTTGCGTTGTGGAAATAAAATGTAGTTATATAAAAGTCTATTTTTAATAAGCCATAGGTATAGATTTACGGGATGAATAGAGTGACAGAGGGATACATCGTGGCTGATGCCGATGTCGTAACACCGCTTCCCATAGCTCAGACACTGGGTCTGGGTAGTTGTTGGATGGGAGACCGTCCTCTGCCTCCAGATTATGTAGCGACCCGTGGTTCGGATCCCACTTAAAGCTGTAGGTCCCCTCCGTCATATGACCTTAGATGTTACGAAGGAGGTTAAACAACTTTATAAACTTCTCCCCTCCCCCCGCTCAAAAAAAAATAAAGTGACAGAGTAACTAAGGCAAAAATATCCACTCCAGGTTAGTCCAGTGAAGTACGTGTATAGAAGAGGAATTGTAAAATGAAAAGGGGGAAAATAAAAAGAACTTCAAGATAAGGGCGTTCTCCACCTGTCGGGCGCAGATGACAGATAAAAAAAAAAGTGGAATTTTTGTTTAAGAGCCTTTTAAGAGTAAAAAAAAAAAAAGCTTTGAAAATTGTCCACGCAGTGTGTACACTTAATCCGTGTACGTATGCACTCAAGAAAATGAAATAGGCCACACACAGGTGATTTTAAAATGTCTCATGTATCATCGATTGCAAAAGTCCTAATACCCTGGCTGGGCCGTAAGGTATAGGCGTTGACCAGTGTTATAAAACGACTTTGGTACTGTATTTTTTAAGGCATTGTTTTGCTTTATTTACTAATTAATTATTATTAATAATATTAACCGGTCACCTTTATCAGTGATCCCTTTCAGAATGTAGAGTAGCTGTAGCTGCTCTGTAACCGATACACGCTGCATATTATATTAGAAGGGTAAATAGTTAAGTTAGCCTTTAAAACTAAAATATTTTATAACCTTTGGAAACCGAGATATAAGTTCAGTATTTAAGTCTAAGTTATGCAGCCAAAGTTACATCATACACAGTAGTTCGAAATGCTTTGTAATATTCTGTAACTGTTTGTAATTTCTCCCGTAAATCTGTAGTTCCCTTCCGTCACACACTTTTGTCGTTAAACAACACCAAATATTATTACATTTCAAGTACATTTCTTTACATTATTCGGAGGTTCTGTTTTGCAAGCGTATTCCATCTACGTTTCCTGTCTGATATCATCACTCGAAAATTGCGTAGAAATCGCGTAGCTTCTACTACATTCACGAGACAAAACGGGACATCGCTCGTCCCTGACAATACCTACACTAGTAGGGTGGTTCAAAAAACAAAAGTTTGAAATTTATAGGTGATGTATTTTTCCCATTATATAAGTCCATAGAAGTTCTTTGATACCATTTTTGTCAAAATCAAAATTTGTTTAGGGGTTCCTCATCGAGGTTGAATTTCTCGGATTTCAGGAAACTTCAGTTTTTCTTCAATTTAGAGCAATTTATGGAAATTTCGTGATTCGCAATAATGGTAGCACTGCAATTTACTAATATAACATTCATTTGTTCCAAAATGTAATTGTATAATTTAATTTATAATAATAAGGCACTTATTTCTTGATTTGTATATCATTTAATAAACATTTGAATCATGGCAGTGTCGCATGCTTTCTTCTGTATTCCATTATTCTTGTTTTTTATATTTTGTGGGCGACCACAAGGCCATTTTCTATAACAAAACGTAACTAAAAACATTGTTCTTTATTGTACAGATGACGATTATATGCATGTTTCATATAATTGAATGTAGGGCCATGTCAAACCCACTACAGTTCAAGACGTATTTTTTTCAGTCATTGATTTCTTAAATTCTGTATAGTCTGTCTAGCGTAAGGTTGTTACCTCAATTACAATTAATTTTCTGCTGCAGATTGATTTTGTTTGTTGAAATATTCTAGTATGGTATAAGAGTGATTGCGAAATGAACCAGAACAAAAAGGAAAAGGTTTCGCCTTCAGTTCCTGTACTGAGACACTCGACCGAACGTTTCCTGGTAGGACAGCCGACACACTCTATCTGCGGCTCGAAATTGCCAACTGCCCGAGAAGTTCTTAGTTATTTCTTTTTCGTCAACGAAAAGTGCTGTAATAGGCGAGAAGCGGTCAAAATAACTGTTGACAATGTTCTTACATTCTGGGCGATGGCTAGAATTAAGACAATGTGGCCATGCAACTGCATCAAGAAGCTGGAAGCTTTGTGGAGTGAGTGGAATGCGCTAAACAGAAACGGGAAAAGGGAATCTGACCCTGGAGAAAAGAGAAAGCTGTTTACGGACAAACTTGATCGACTTTGGGACATCGGAGCAGATGATGCGATCGAAGAATCAAATGCAACAGATTCCTAAATGCATACGATAAAGACGAAAATATCAGGTTTTATATAGATCATCGTTCAGAAAGACTTGGTACAATGTCTGGGAATGACAAAGAGAAAACGACAAGCAGAAAAGTTAAGCCTAAAGGAAAATAAGATAGTTCGACACTCCAAAGATGCGAGCCTTCATTCTGTAGCTTCCACTTCAAAGGAACAGCATTATGCTGAAGCCTTCTCTGAGAACTCGGATGACTCTGAGAGTAATGATAATTCTGAAAGGATCAATGGTTCGGATAGTCAGTTCGTTGCACCCACAAAACGATGTATTGAAGACACAGTTTCTGTCAATCTGCCTCGTAAGCTTCTGAGGTGTATTCCCATTATTGAGAGGGCCGATCGATTCCGCCTGTCCAACAATCAGGTTTGTTTACCGGTTGATCTACTTTCGTATAACATATATATATATCAGTACAATTAATTTACATGAGTTGGCTTTGTTTGTACAATTACTTCTCTTAAAAATGTGTATCTTATTTTTATTAGGTTGCTGGAGTTGTCAGTGCAGTCGTGCGATCAGTAGTTCCACCGATGGATCTTGACCAATTTAACATCTCCAAGGCAACTACAGTGAGACAGAGAGCATTACATCGACATGAAGTGGCACAAGATGTTAAGAGTAAATTTGTCCCTCCAAAATATGTTGTAGTACACTGGGATGGAAAGATGATGAAGGTTTAGAAATAGATGTATAATCAACACTTAGTTATACAATGCTTATATTTCTAGACGCTGCATTTTAAAATTTTGAATGTTTTACAAATCCATAATCATTATTACCTAATTTTTTTTAATACAGGATTCTTTTGGGATACAGGAGCACAGACAAGCCATCCTTATCTCAGGCAGTCCAGACCATGTAAATGGAAAACTTCTTTCAATAAATAGACTTCAGGATGGGACTGGCAAATCGCAGGCACGTGCAACCATGGATGCTCTAGAAGACTGGAATATAGAGGAACGTGTCGTTGGACTTTGCTACGACACAACTGCTAGTAACACAGGAAGAATTCAGGGAGCAGTAGTCAGGCTTCAAAGCATGCTTGGAAGAAGGCTACTCCATCTAGAATGTCGCCATCATGTTTTAGAATTGGTAGTAGGGTCAGTATCGGCTAAACTATTTGGAAAAACAAGTGGTCCATCTGAACCAAGATTTCTCGAATTACAGGACAGGTAAGATATCTTGTTACATTATGTTTTAGAAAATACTGAATATGAAACAATATGAAAAAATTATAATTTAAACCACAATAGTTTAATACAAAAAAATGTACTTATCATGCTTGAACAAAGATAATTTATATGGCAAACATGAAGCATTATATTTTGTGTGCAGATGGCTAGATATAGATCTAGCAACCTTCAAGATACTTCCTATCAACGACACGTGGTTAAAACAGATGCGGAATCAGGTGATCTGCAATCTTCAAACGTTGGTCCAGAAGAAAGAGTGCAGTCACTTTATCCATGACGACTATCGCGAGGTGGCAGAGCTAACACTCACTGTGCTCGGAGCTCGTGAGCCTCACGAAGTGAAGTTCCGTCGTCCAGGTGCATATCATCACGCTCGTTGGATGGCCAAGGTTTGTAAAAACATGTAGACTAGTATAAATAATAAATATATAAATTCTCTGACAAATATTACAACGTATTAGAAAAATTATAGACAAATATAGTATATGGATAGTTTAAATCATTGAATTTGCCCATTATTAAAACATCGGCATAGAATCTAATAAAAAAAATGAATGAATTTATCCATTTTAGGTGATTTACAACACGAAGATGTACCTTTTCGGGAACAGCTGCGTTACGATGAACACACCTTACTGACGTTGCAAAGAATGGTACAGTTTACCGCCGTACTGTACGTCCGAGCCTAGCTCTCAGCGCCAGTTGTTGCTGATGCTCCTCTCAACGACCTCTGCCTCTACCGAGATCTGATCCGCTACAAGATGGTGGACAAGGAAGGCGCTGAGAGTGCTCTAGGTGTTTTCCGACGGCACACTTTTTACATGAGGCCAGAAAAGGTAGTGTTTGCTCTTTGCAGCGATTGTGTGACCAGCAAACAGAAACAAGATATGGCACAAAAGCTGGCCTCACTACCAGTGTCGGAAGAAAATGAAGAAAGCCTAGTCCTTCTAGACAATGACACACAGCTGATAGATATACTAGATGAAAGATCGTGGTTTGTTTTCCAGCTCTTGAATGCTACTTCAACCACGTGGATGAGCAAACCGGTAGAGGAATGGATTGATGATCAGGACTTCAATATTTTTTATAACTTTATTAAATGTCTTAAAGTCACCAATGATGTGGCCGAGCGAGGCATTGCCATGATCCAGGACTTCGCAAAAACGATAACCAAAAACGAAGAACAATTGCAATGGCTTCTACAAGCAGTTGAAAAGCATCGAAACACCATACCCAACTTCAATAAATCCACATTGAACATTTTACGTTAGACACACCATGCAGAAATAAAGAAACAGACCATAATTAGTACCAAAATTTGATTCAAATAAATGTCTGGTAACACTGATTCATTTATCTTTTGTACAAAAATATCAGCAAATGTTCTTAATTGTATTTTTATATCAAGAATACGTACTCGTAAAATCAAGTAAACTTCAATAGAAATATAATAATTAGGTTCATAATTAAGGAAATATTTAACTTCCTTAAATGCAAGAAATTAAACCTCAATGAGGAACCCCTAAAAAATTTGATTTTGATAAAAATGGTATCAATGGACTTCTATTGACTTATATAATAAGAAAAATACCATCACCTATAAATTTCAAACTTTCGTTTTTTTTAACCACCCTAAATTACCTAGCCTATCCTCAGAAAAGACCCTACCGTAAAAATTTTAAGACATTTGCGAAGCAAAGAGATAGCAATGCTTCTCTGTTCTTTATGAATATACTCTTCACATACCCTACAGTACTACACAATAGCACCTTCTATTTTTAAGTATATATATATATATATATATATATATATATATATATATATATATATATATATATATATATCCTCCAAGATACATATACACACACGATTAATTTCTTAACATAATGAAATTCATAAACATTTACAAAACTTAAAAGATTAATATTTCGATCAATCGTAATTTTATATTCAAAACAAGATACATAATTGATAATGTTTACAATATTTTCATTAAAACAGTTCTCAAAATCAATATAAATTATTTACGTTCGACATTAAATATTTTTTAATTTATTTATGTTAACTAGAAGTACAATCCAAATAGCTATTGAGAGAGAGAGAGAGAGAGAGAGAGAGAGAGAGAGAGAGAGAGCCACAACAACTTTACAACGCCACCAAGTGACACTTGTGGATTTTGTTCAAACACAGACAACTCAGAGAGAGAAGAATTAGTACAGAAAAACAAGAAGGCTCTACCCTCCTCATCATTCCTCCCGACGACGGTGGCAGGTTTGGAAATAAGAACGAAAAAAACATTCAGCAGTTTGCAAGGAAAAAATGCCTAGACATTTTTTAGGCCAGATTATGGAGACTGGAAATACACAAACTAACATTATTCTCACGTTCGAACGTCGATCTACTCGAGGAGATCCTCTAATACTAGATCAAGACTGTTTTTGAACGCAGCGACGGAAGAGTTGGAAACGACTTCACGAGGAAGTCTATTCCAATTGTTGGTTTACGTCGTCGTCGTCGTTGGCCTAGGCAAGCTACGGCTTGGGACCGTAGCGCATCTATCCGGTATAGGTTAACCTGGATGATGTAGCCATAAGCACTGCCGCTAGTTAAGTGCCAACCAGTGATTATCTCACTAGCCGTATTGAGTCCGTTAGGCGAAACTACGACAGTACCAAAGGTGGAAAATATAACCTTTGGTTTTCTATTATTTATTTGCAAAATGGACATGGCATTAGATTAAAATAAATATTTGAATATAAATGATTAACTGACAATTGTGATATATAATTAATTATGTTTACATACAATAAATAATATAGTATACATAAAATTAGTATTAATGTGGTTCACAATTGAATTATAATGGGTAAACTAATTTAAAATGAATTTATACTATTCCGAAATTCAAGACGGTAAAATTAACATTTATCTTAAAACTAAAATAAGAGTATTCACTACACACTCCCCCACCAGAGAGGAAGTTCAAAGAGTTCCGAACGACACAGATTTCCGCTGAACCTTTTTGGTAGCTACTTGTACCTCACTTAAGGTTGATTCCAAAAACGCAGGCTTAAGACGATCGATAGAAACCTTGTCGACCTTGGAACCGCGCTGGATGAGAAATGATTTGCGCGTACGTCGGAGAACTTCATAGGGTCCGTCATATGGACATTGGAGAGGCCGTTTTGGGACAGGTACACGAACGAAAACGTGGGTGCAAGACTGGAGGGCTGGGGAAATAAAGATGTTCTGTTGATTTGTTGGTCTATTTCTTGTCGATACGCTACAAGTAGTTCCCTCTCAGAGACGAAGGAACGATACTGAGAAGAAATACCATTCTGTAGGGAGACCTGATGAGGCCACTCCGAGATTTGACGCTGGGCCTGGTATGTCGTGGAATTCCTGACGCAGGAAGGAATGAAGGGTCGTCAGATGCTCGGAAGAGGAAACGCTGGTGTATGGGGTGGGGGTTCCGCAGGGGGGTGGGGTTGGGGTACGGCAGGAATGGGGGACAGTGAGGAGCGAACGGAGGAAACGAGAGGGCGGGGGGACTGTGTTGGTGGTCGAATGCTGTGCCCGTAACTCGTCGCGTGGTTGTTCTCGTTGAGGTCGCTCCTGCCGCAGAGGTTGGGCTTCGGCAGGAATGTGGAGCAATGAAGAGTGGAGGTTGAGACGAGCGCAGGCACAAAGCGCACGGGCAGGGGTGAGGGGCAGAGGGCACGAGCGACATTACAGTCTGATCCTAGTCGCTCGGGTGAAGGGGGTGATGGGCAGAGGGCACGAGCGACGTTACAGTCTGGTCCTAGTCGCTCGGGTGAAGGGGGTGATGGGCACGAACGACATTACAGTCTAGTCCTAGTCGTTCGGGTGAAGGGGGTGATGGGCACGAACGACGTTACAGTCTAATCCTAGTCGTTCGGGTAAAAGGGTAATCCAGCTCCGGGGTCACCAATTGTTGTTTACGTCGTCGTCGTCGTTGGCCTAGGCAAGCTACGGCTTGGGACCGTAGCGCATCTATCCGGTATAGGTTAACCTGGATGATGTAGCCATAAGCACTGCCGCTAGTTAAGTGCCAACCAGTGATTATCTCACTAGCCGTATTGAGTCCGTTAGGCGAAACTACGACAGTACCAAAGGTGGAAAATATAACCTTTGGTTTTCTATTATTTATTTGCAAAATGGACATGCATTAGATTAAAATAAATATTTGAATATAAATGATTAACTGACAATTGTGATATATAATTAATTATGTTTACATACAATAAAATAATATAGTATACATAAAATTAGTATTAATGTGGTTCACAATTGAATTATAATGGGGTAACTAATTTAAAATGAATTTATACTATTCCGAAATTCAAGACGGTAAAATTAACATTTATCTTAAAACTAAAATAAGAGTATTCACTACACAATGATTGACACTCTTGTACGTGAAGAAGTTACCGCCAATATTTGTATTGAACCGTTTGGGTTCAAGTTTGCAACCTTTACTTCGAGTCGTTTCGTGTTTAGTGTAAAATGTTTAGAATAGTCAATGTTGTCGATCCTATTCAGAAGTTTAAAAACTGGACGAGTTCGTCCCTGAGCTGACGCTTTTCTAAGGAATACAAATTAAGATCAGCGTGCCTTCGATCGTATGATTTATGACGAATGGCCGGAATAAGTTTTGTCACTCTAGCTTGAACATTCTCGAACCTTTGTATGCCCTTTCTCAAGGATGGGGACCAGAATTACACAGCGTATTCAAGGTGAGAACTAACCAACGCGTTATAGAGAGGGAGAATAACTCCTCTGCTGCGCTACGCAAACTGCCACTTAATAAACCTAGCATTTTATTACACTTCTTTTCAACTTCGACGCAGTGTTTAGAAAACTTCAGATCACTGCTTATAAAAACCACTAAGTCCTTTTCTAAATTGGTCGTTGCAAGTTCCTGCCCATGTAGTGAATAGTTTCGCATCGGTTCGGGATCCAATGTGCGTTACTTTGCATTTGCCCACTTTGAAAGGCATTGGGCAAGTGGTCGACCAATCCGCAAGCCGATCTAGATCGTTTTGAATTTTCAAGACACCTTCCGCGTTGCCCACACAGGAAGCCTAACTTGGTGTCGCCAGCGAATTTCGATATGGTGCTTAATATACCAATGCTATATCGTTTATATAAATAATAATGAATAATACCGACCCCTGTGGAAGAATTCCAGCAGGTTGGTCAGGTAGGACCTATGCTGACGGAAACCATGCTGGGAATCAGTTAAAAGGTTGTGCGATTCCAACTGATCTACCATTCTCGCAGCAATTATTGATTCCAAAAGCTTGCCTCCAACAGATGTTAAGCTAATAGGCCTGTAGTTAGCAGGTGCTTCCTTTTCTCCGTTTTTGAAGACATTGGTCAGCTTTCAGTCCCTTGGGACCCTGCCGAGTGCAAGAGACTCGTTAAAAATATGGATAAGAACGTCAGCGATGATGTCCTTTACCTCTTTAAGGACTCGAGGCGCGAATTTGTCCGGACCAGGGGATTTGAAGACGCTCATTTTACTCAAGGCTAACAGTATTTCATCCCGAGAACAAACAATACTGTCTAAATTTGAATTATCTCCTCGAATGAAAATTTTAGTTTTCTTTCTTTGGTAAAAACTGATACGGGAAAACGGTTCAGCACGGTTGCTACGTCAGTGTTGCTATATCTTCGTTCCCCAGTCTCATTTTTGATGGGACCTACTCTAAGCTCTTCTGCACGTTTCGCTTTTCTAATATGTGTTTAAACTCGCTGCCGAAGAACAATAAAGTTTTGCTTATGTCTATAATTAGAGGCCCCTTTCCATTGTTTGTACGCTTTATACGCTAAATCGTTGTTGAACCACTTCGGGTCACAAGAGGAGGTATCGTATCTGGCCCTACCTGAGTATGTTCATTTGTCCCCCATCAGAGTTTTTTACCGGCGGCCCTACCCCAATTGAGAGAGAGAGAGAGAGAGAGAGAGAGAGAGAGAGAGAGAGAGAGAGAGTTGTACATCTGATTCTTTGTGAATCTAACGATCGATATGGAAGATAATTTTATTACCCATAAAGCTTCGACGCAATCTCATAAGAATATAAAATTCTCCAATAAAACTGTTCTTGTCTTTAATCCTAATGCATCCGAAATACAATTACACTCGATTAATATAATGGTTACCTGCCTTTATTTCAATGGAAAGCAGGAGCACGACCTGTCATGCTTCGGGGACATCCCTTACCTCGAATCAAATGCATTAGGGATAATTGGACCCTTTTTCTTTGAGGGATCTGTCACTGCAGAAATTTACCTGGATATGCTGCAAACCTTCTTTTGGCCCAGGGTACAAGATCAGGACTGTTATTTCCAGCAAGATGGAGCTCCACCTCATTATGGACGTCATGTTCGTCAGTGGCTTGATGAAAACTTTCCCGGAAAGTGGATCGGCCGCCGCGGTCCGATCGAGTGGCCGGCACGCTCCCCAGTCCCCAGACCTTACACCTCCAGATTTCTTTCTTTGGGGGCTCATGAAAGACCTTGTTTATCGTGAAAAGCCTCGTACCATTCAGGAATTGAAGGCTCAAATCACTGCAAAGTTTGAGGAAATTGATATCGAACCCTGCAGTCGTGTGTGCCACTCTGTGCCTGCTCGGCTGCAATTGTGCATCGATCACGAGGGAGGGCACTTTGAAAATTGCAAGTAAAACAGCTTGGTACAGTTCCGTAATAATTTTCCCACGAATAAATGGTTAGATAAACATGTCATTCATTTATTTCTACCTTCTTGTACACTGTAATACAAATGGCAAACAAACAATCAACTGACAGAAATCGGGGGCTACTTTTGACTCACCCTGTATATATATATATATATAATACAGGGTGGGCGGAAAGTAGCTCCCTATTTTGGATTGGTAAAAAAATACGTATATTATCCATTTATTTCAGAAGAAATAATATGAAAAGGTAGGCATACATGGTAGGTTTTCTCTAAAATTCAATGTGGGCTCCAACTCTTTCCACCAGCTTCTGGAGCCGCCCAGGAATGGCGTCCACTGACTTTAGCAGGAACTCCGGCGGGATGGAGGACATGACTTCCCGAATTCGGTCCTCCAGTTCTTCCAATGTCCTCGGTTTGGTGCGGTAGACTTCTTCCTTTACCCACCCCCAAAGAAAGAAGTCGCACGGTTACCGCTGAAAAACGGCAGAATCGGTTCAGTGTAACGGTGTGGTGTGGTATGACCTCAGATCAGGATGTGGGCCCGTTCCTTCTGCGCAAGACCGTGAATGCTGAGCGGTACCTTGCTATGTTGCGAAACGAGGTCTGGCCGGTTGTCAGCACATGGGAGAACATCGACGATCTGATATTTATGCAAGATGGCGCCCCTCCGCACTTCGCTCTTGTTGTCCGTGAGTGGCTGGATGCCCACTTCCCTGGGCGTTGGATGGGTCGGCGTGGTCCACATCAATGGCCAGCCAGGAGCCCCGACTTGACACCGTGCGACTTCTTTCTTTGGGGGTGGGTAAAGGAAGAAGTCTACCGCACCAAACCGAGGACATTGGAAGAACTGGAGGACCGAATTCGGGAAGTCATGTCCTCCATCCCGCCGGAGTTCCTGCTAAAGTCAGTGGACGCCATTCCTGGGCGGCTCCAGAAGCTGGTGGAAAGAGTTGGAGCCCACATTGAATTTTAGAGAAAACCTACCATGTATGCCTACCTTTTCATATTATTTCTTCTGAAATAAATGGATAATATACGTATTTTTTTACCAATCCAAAATAGGGAGCTACTTTCCGCCCACCCTGTATATATATATATATATATATATAAATGATCACTGCGAAAACAAAAGTGGGTTTAGTGGACCACATGTGTTAACCCCCCACACGACCTACATAGCTTTTGGCGTTGTGATTGCATTCCGGTTTTATGTTATTTTAGTACAGCTTTCAATAGGTGGATGTGAACTGTTAATGAGTTAAGAATAAAATTCACAGCAAAATTTTTTAATTTTCCATGGAGGATGAAATAGTTGCATAAAAGTTGTGATTTTTAACTTTACACAGAGGAAATTATATTACCCACCTATTTGTTCGGCTGTATATTTGACTGTATGAATATTTGTCTCTCTATTTGACTGTGTGTGATTATTTGTCTCTCTATTTGCCTGTATGACTATTTGTCTCTCTATTTGCACGTGTGACAATTTGTCTCTCTATTTGCTAGTGTGACTGTCTCTTTAGTTCTCTCTCTCTCTCTCTCAACGGAGATTGGAGCGCCTAAATCTGTTTATCTTAGAGACGAGGAGGTTGTGCGGTCAGCTTATTTAAGTCTTCAAGATGCTCAATGGAATAGACAGGGTAGATTACAGAAACTTATTCTCACTTAATGCCAATCCGACAAGAAATAATGGGTTTAAACTGGAACTAAAGCCATTTAGGACCTCTGTCTGCGGCAATTTCTTTTCCTATATAGTTAATATCTGGAACCAACTTCCCTCAGAGGTTGTTTCAAGCCAAAGTGTAAATGTGTTTAAAAATAGGCTGGAGGGAGGAAGCGGAGGGTGGGGAGAGAGCGTTACACTTTTCTGGCCAGTTTTCTACTACTGCTAGAATAGCTGAAAGAAAAATAACTTGTTTCATAACAGGAACCTCCCAGAGTGGACCGGAAGGTCTTTGAGGCTTCCTCTTGTCCTTGTAACTCCTCGTAACTCTCTCAGCTTGGTTGTCTGTCTGTACATGTGTCAATCTATTTGGTTTTTCCGTTTGTCTTTTCGTGTTCTCATTTTTTTCCATTCTCCTATTCCTACCTCTATATCGTCCTAAGGGCCCCCAACCCCCCTTCCCTATTCTTTTCTTTCAGTAGGTGAAAACTTCAAAACACATTTGATGTTTATGCAGGAATTTGAAACGTTTTCCGAATATTTCGGTTAAAATCATGGAAATCGCATTTCAAACTCTTCATAAAGGATTTACAACCAAATCTTTTTCAAGTTTTCCTTCTTTTTTGAATTTAGGGATCACTGAAATTTGAATAAGAATTTTATATGTTTACGTGTAAGTGTGTGTGTGTGTGTGTGTGTGTGTGTGTGTGTGTGTGTGTGTGTGAAATGTGCGGGTAAACACGTGAGCTGCGTAGAATAATTCGTATAAAAGAAACACTTTGTATGAATTTATAATCGTACGTTCAGAACGCCAAAACGTATCTCTGAATATATCTTCAAATGAAGTTTTGACTTTTGTGAAACTTTCGTCAAAAGCTTATTATATATAATTTTATATATAAAGGAATACAAAAGACACTAAACAGCAACAGACCGGTTGGTCCCTAGGAGGCTGTCTGTTTAAGAAGGAAGGTTAAAAGATGTAAGAAAATTTGAAGACGAGTGAAAGTTTTAAAGGAAAGCAAAGAAGAGAGGTTGAAAGGAAGGAAAGATATTTAAAGGTAAAGTGAAAATTTTAAAGTAAAGATGAGGGAATCCGAGTGAAAATTCCACAACGCCTCCACGTGCTAACAAATGCTTCTAAGTAGGGGTTTAAAGCAAGATAAGCATCTAGTTTCTTTTTAAAGGATTCGATCGAATTACTTTGGACTACGCTGGCTGGTAATCCATTCCACAAATTAACTATACGATTGAAGAAAAAATGTTTAGTTTCATTGGAATTAAATTGTTTACCCACTAATTTGAGACACACTACCGCGAGTTCTATCTGCATTTCTGAAGGTGAAATATTTTTTGGCGTTGACATTATCAAAACCTTTAATCATTTTAAACACCCGGATTAAATCTTCTCGAATTCGCCTTTTTACGAGTGAGAATAACTTAACTTTTCTAAGCGGGCAGCGTATCATTTGTTTCTAAGTCTAGGAATCATTTTAGTAGCCCGTCGCTACACTCTCTCCATTCTGTCTATGTCCTGTCGTAAGTATGGGGACCAGAACTGAACGCAGTATTCCAGGTGGGGGCGTACTGAGGAATTATATAATGTTAGCATTGTTTTCTCCGACTTAAATTCAAACGATCTACCAATAAATCCTAAGATTCTATTTCCTTTCTAACTGCTTCGGTACATTGCTTATTCGGTCTAAGAGTGTCGGCAATAATAATACCTAACCCTTTCTCTTCAGTAACTTTCTCTTCCACATTGTTTCTCTCGATATGCAACGTTTCGTATTTATCTATATTAAAGTTCACTTGCTAAATTTCTGCCCACTGGAGTAATTCATTAACATCTTGAACTGAACTGCAAACGTTCTGCTGCTGGTTTTGTTCGTCCCGCTAGTTTGGTATTATCCGCAAATTTTGAACTGATGTTCTTAATTCCTGTGTCGATGTTATTGATATAAATAATAAAAAAAACTGTCCCAGAACTGATTCCTGAGGTACGCCGCTAGTTACACTTTTCCCGTTAGACGCTTTGCTATTAATGACCATTCTTTGTTTATGTTCACTCAGGCAATTTTTAATCCATTTGAAAAAATTACCATCAGATCCGTGAGAATGAAGTTTAGCTAATAATCTTCTATGTGGTACTTTATCAAACGCCCTTTGAAAATCGAAATATATTAACATCTACTGTTTTACTCGCGTCATATATATATTTACAATATCATTAAAGAAATCCAGCAAATTAGTAAGACAAAAACGATTACGTCCAAAGCCGTGTTGAGAATCTTTGATTAATTAATTTATTTCTAAGTGATTAACTATTTTGTCCCGAACGATCGTCTTCATAAGCTTACCATTTTCTGAAGTCTGACTTATAGGACGATAATTTCCCGGAAACGATTTGTCCCCCTTTTATAAATATTGGTGTAATGGTTGCAAGTTTCCATTCGAACGGAACTTCTTCACACTGTAACGATTTATTATTATTATTATTATTATTATTATTAATTGAATATATATGTGAGAGGAGAGACTATTACGCAGTTCATTTCTTGAAGTACTCTAGGGTAGAACTTATCTGGACCTGGAGTTTTATTAGGATTAATTTTACCTATGGCAAAGAGTACTTCAGTTTTACTGATGGTTAAATCGTGAAGCTTTATGTTCATCGCTGAACATGATTACAGGAACGGGAATGTTGATCATATTTTCGTTTGTGAAGGCGGAAGAGAAGAATTTATTTAAAACTTCCGTCATTTGTAAGTCATCGTAAATTCGTTCGTTGTTTTCGCCTATGAGTGGACCAATAGTTACGAGGCTGCATTTATATTCCAAACATAATTATAGAATTCTTCGGATTTGATTTAATTTGGTTCACTATATATTGCTCATAGTTGTGCTTACTTTTTCTAATAATTTTTTGCTTCACCTTCTCAATAGCTTGTAAGCATTTTCATCAGACGAATTATGTGTTTCTTTATATTTGAAATACGCGTTCCTTTTTAACGTTAAGCTACTTTTAATTTGAGCATTCCACCATTTAGGTTTAACAGACTTCGCCAGTCTCTTTTTACGTAATGGGATATTACTCGATTCTTAACGTTTAAAATCTATACTACTGTATAATAAGAGAGCTGTCCGTCCGTCTGTCTGTCTGTCTGTCCGTCCGTCACACTTTCAGAAATTGTGAGAAAAAATTGTGAGAAAAAAATTCAGAAATTGTAAAAAAAATTCAGAAATTGTATTACGGGCGGCAATGTGAAGCTCAAGATTTTCATGACTGTGTTCTTTTCTGTAGTTTAGCAATGGGGGAAGGGTGAGGGTGGGGGAAGGGTGGGAGTGGGGGAAGGGTTGGGGTGGGCGGAAGGGTGGGGGTGGGGGTAATGGGGATGGGTGTGGTAATGGGGAGGGGTGGGGGTAATGGGGGAGAGGGGTTAGCCCCCAAGTCGTATGAATGGGGGTGAGGAGGTTTTGGGAGATACCAGATTCAGAAATGTTGACACAATGTGAAGCTCAAAATTTTCACGGCTGGGTTCTTTTTTTGTAGTTTAGCCTGTCTAACCGTCAGCGAAGTGACGGGAACTGTACTAGTAATTATAAAAGGAAGTCAATGTGACATTAATATGATCGTGCGATAAAGCCTCATCCCAATTATGGGTCGAAAGTTGCAGTTTCATGTCACGAAATTTAGTTCTTTTTAAAATCCAAAACGTATTTCAGACTCTCCGAATTATGGACATTAATTTTAATTTCAAATGTTATTTGGGCACTTGTTCCTCCCCCCCCCCCCGTTCCCCTTTTACAAAAATAAGCATTTTTTTTTTTTTTTATTTAAAGAGAAACAAGTCGTGGTTCTGTGCTGGAGGCTGTGCGGTCCCCGGTTAACTGAATGTTCGGTTAGGTCAACTGAATGGCCGGTTAGGTCAACTGTACGCCCTTGACGATTGGTTAGGTTAAGTCGTGATATTCTCGTTAAAACTAACGTTATTTGTGTATGATTACTGGTGGAGAAGTAGTCTCCTACAAAGATATTATCAATTAAGTCTAGGTCTGTACTTAAAACTAAATCTAGAATATTGCGTTCTCTGGTGCAGTGCTTCGCAACCGGTGTGCCGTAACAAAGTCCCTAATGTGCCGCGGTACTTTCGTAATTAGAGGAAAATAAGCTACATCACTGTATTTTACTAATTTCAAGCTACCGTTGTCTTATAATATTCATGAAAATTCGGTTCGGTATACCTAGGGTTGCCACGTCTCCGGTTTTGGGCCGGAGTCTCCGGAAATTGAGCTTTGTAAAAATGTCATTAAAAGTAGAATTTGCCTCTTTTCTTACAGATTTTTTGGCAAGATAATTATTATTCTAAAAAATGAGGAAGTTTATATATCGGTTTAGCTACATAAACAAATGATGAGCTTCGTAGGTAAAATCTCCGGATTTGGAAACCATTTGATCTGGCAACCCTAGCCGTATGCCGCGAGGGTCGAGCTGACGAGAAAATGTGCCGTTAAATAAAAAAGGTTGAGAAGTATTGCTCTCGTGGGTTCCTTGACCATTTGAAAAAGTGAACTTTCGAGCAAACCCTCGTACAGTCAACGACCGGAACTAGACTGTAAAGGACCGGCCCAATCCCTGCAAGGTAAATTAAGATCTCCCATAATTAATTATCGCATCATGTTCGCTATTTACATCAGAAATTAGCACCTGAAGTGTATTATCATTATAGACAGTGTGAGAGGGAGGCCTATATACTAAACCTATAATTAATTTCTTTCGTAAGTTGTCTTTAATTTCAACAAACGTCGCATTTATATTTTCAATTTCTGCAATGTTTTTAATTATGGGTTTTAAGTGTGACCGAACGTATATTACTGTACCACCACCTTTTCTTTCTATTCTATCATTGTTAAACATCTCATAAACAGGAATATGATATTCTCCGAGAAAATCTCTACTCTCCGCATTCTCTTTTGGATTCAGTAATTGCTTCAACCTCAAACCTTTTTGCCTGAAAAACTAAACACATCATAAACTATTCCGAAAATGTCTTTATTATAAATAATATGTTTTCATACAATTTTGAAATCATCAAAAGGCACAAGTTTAAAAAGTTACGAAATGTTCACAATTTTAAAATTGAAACTCCATTTTCATTTACGATTGGTACATATTTTTTTATACAATGACCAATAGGCCTATTTATACTTTTTCACGTTGGTGCATGTTCTACATTTACCAATATTTTTACAATGATCGCGTGGCATATCGGCCCTGATTGATGGTGGTATTGGATAGAGAGAGAGAGAGAGAGAGAGAGAGAGAGAGAGAGAGAGAGAGTATATAAGGATAAACAACCTGATAAGATCAATGATCTCCACCATATCGCATTTCAAACATGCGCGTATTCGCGGGATTGTCTTTGATCTTCATGAAACAGATTGAACAGTAAAAAAAACCATCTCCGTTCTGATTTCAATTACGTTCGGAATCATTTATGAACGTCTCACGGAGAAAATTATCGGAAAATTTAGTAAGCCAATTATAATCAATGGGGAGATCGCATAGTTAGGGAACAATTACACTGTAAACTCCATATTAAAATACAGTATGCAAATTTTGTATAATATACTGTATTTCACAAGAAACATTTGTCGCACTTGTACTGCAATTTAACACACACACACACACACACACACACACACACACACACACACATAATTATATACCTGATAACCTTTGTTAGGCATTTCAAAAGTTGATCCCTTATCGTACGGAGGTCAGGCTCGTTCCCTACCTACCCATATCTTATGAACCTTATGTTGTTTCGTGCGTTGGTCTCTCTTCACACGGAGGTCAAGGTGGTGGCCCCGCCTCTACAACATATATATATATATATGTGTGTGTGTGTGTGTGCGTGTGTGTGTGTGCGTGTGTGAATACGTGTTCTATCAATCTGATATGTTGGGGAGCAAAGGACTCGCTTCTAATATTAAATGTAGAGCGAAATCAATTTTCTTTTCGACAAAGATTGTATCGACAGTATATTGAAAGAGTGAATAAAAATGCATTAAAAAATAGATATCGAAGATTACTTGAAGATTGACAGATTACATACATTCATACAAATTCTCTCTCTCTCTCTCTTAGCATATATATATATATATATATATATATATTATATATATATATATATATATACACACACAGAATGATTCAAAAAAATATATGCACAGTTTCAAACCGTTGTTATTGTAATAAGTTCGAAAAGTGTGCACACATTTTTAATTACTCTGTATATATATAAGGTGGACCAAACGTAAGGAAACGCGTTAACTTTGTTGAACCATAGTTTTGTGTCGCGGTTATACTGAACGCGACAACCAAAAGGCTATTTATCCGATTTAAAAACAGATACACGCTTACAGTTTAGGGCCAAATGGATTGTTGTAACGTGGTACACGATTTACCAGAATACAGCTGAAGTTTCAGGTCAGTACCAGAAGAACCATTATGGTCGGACTCTTCCAACACGTAAGAACATTCTGAATCTCGTACGGAGGTTCAACAAAACCACAAGTGTATACAATGCACCCAGGACCGAACGACCTTGAACGAAAAGTTTTCTCGCAAACGGATCGGTGCGGTGTTGGACGATTATTTGGCCAGCGCGGTCTTTGGTTTTGACTTCGGCTGACTTCTTTTTATAGGGTACAATCAAAGCCACTACGTGTGCGAAGAAATTTCACACTCTTCCAGTACTCAAGGATACTATCGTTGCCAGTAGAGTTATGACAACGAGTTTGCAGATCACTACCAGTAAGACTAAATTTGTGAAAGGACTCGAACGAGAGACACATGGAACAATTTATGTAAAAAGCTTAATTGCTACTGTATAAATACTTAAAAAATATGTCCTTTTAGTATATTACTTTCTAATTGTAGGGCCTATGCTTTTTCAGTAAAACTTGTATTAGAATTAAAGCGTGTTTCCTTATTTTTGGCCCCCTTGTACGTAAATTATAGCTTCCTTTATCATTTAGTATTTTTCTCTTTCCCTTTTTCGTCCCTCATTCTTCATTTATAACCCCGAGGGGGAGATCATCATCCGTGTCCAAGACCCAGCTCATCAACGTACACGTCTTACCTCATCTTATCAACGTCAAATATCTGTAAAGCTGAACTTGAGTTTCTTAATACAGTTACATAACTGTATATTTACTGATCATATTTACTGTATATTATTATTATTATTATTATTATTATTATTATTAGTAGTAGTAGTAGTAGTAGTAATAGTAGTAATCATGTTTCGGGATTTGTCCAACAGTCATCTTCAAGTAGTGGATAACGAAATTTATTAATAAAAATTAAAATGAATGGTCAATTACTGTATACGTAATATGGACAGATGTCAACCTATATACAAGATTCACTTTTGACAGGCGGTATAATCCTGTAGTAATTCCGGTAATTAGAGATTATCTCTTTATGAGAATTAAAGCTATAATTGCTTTATTAAGAATATTTAATGTAAAGAAATTGCACAAAAGAAAAGAAAATGATCCACAATACATGTGAGAGTAGTTTAATTAATATCATACAACAATGATGACCACAAATGTTCCGGCAACGATGTTTGTGCTTTCTTCAGGAGAAAGTATAAATGTGTCATCGAGACACGTGTTAATTGCCTTAAGTGTACAGGAGAAAGGTTTCACTGCTTTATATATATATAATATATATATACATATATATGTATATATATATACATGTGTGTGTGTGTGTTTTATGAAATGTGAAATTATAATAAGTGATGTATACGCTAAAAAATATTTATACATATTTACATCGTGTATACCACTATAATCGGATTGAAAAAGGTTGTATCGTCTTTTACACCGGTTATACAACCAATACTCTACTAACCAGAGGAAAACAACAGAGATTCAACCCGAGTAAAATAAAAATACATCATAAGAAGGTACAAAGAGAAGCCAACTATTTCAATAACAGACGGATTCGGAATCCTTTTCAGCGACAATAACAAGCAAAATATCAGATTATCGGAGGCCAAACTTATCAAAAGAGAATATCACATAAACAATAGTTCAAGGAACTTTCGGCTACCTTCACCGTATTTCAGTAACGAATTCTACATTCAACTAAATATTAAATACTTTTACGAATGTTGAATATTAATTCCTATTTTGAAATTTTTTTGTTTTTTTTAAAAAAAGAAATTTGAATATGTCACATAACGTAATTATTTTACAGAATATGAACTAAACCAATCATTACATGAGCAAAATAATAACTCGAAACTTTAGATTTGATACTTAATCTAAAACTAAAATATTTATTTTAAAAATAGCAAAAATGTTTTATCTTTTCAAAAATATTTTTCCAAACATTAATAAACAATGAAAACAAAATATTATTTACGAACATAGAAAAGAAACTAAAGTAAAAATACAAAAACTAAAGCTGACACCAACTTTCTATCGTCATTATTATTATTATTATTATTATTATTATTAATTATTAATTATTATTATTATTGTCCGGAATGAAGTTGAGTCGAGTTACAATTTCAGATAATTTGATATCAATCGTGTTTCATGAACTTTCGATGTTCAACTTTGGACTTGTTCGTTAAACTTAATGACTCATTAATTATATTTTCTTTGTTTACTGGATAGAACGTTATTATGACAAAATTGGGTTAAAATGCGTAATTGGATTCTAGTAATGTTGTCGTAACCATGAAGTTGCAGGCAGAGATCTTTTATAAAATAAGTGAAGGAATGTTATTTAAGATTTCGTGGTGTACATCTCTGAACGCAGTGTGGTTTGGTTTTTAAACGTCATGAACGAATAAATCCGAAGTGTTTCAGATTGTTTAAAGTTGTTCTATCTTAGTTCGGATTATCAGAGAAGTAATAAAGCCAAACCACGTGGGGACAGAGGTTTATCACCGAGACCCGACCCCAGCGAGAAGGGTAATCCAACGGATTTGGACGTACGTGCAAATGCGTGGTTTCCTCTTTCGCTAGGTCGAAGATTTTAATATCTCTTTTGCATGATGGTGTGACTTTTGTAAGACAGATTCGAAGACGCTGCTAAAGTTGAACCACGAGGGGGTCATAAACTTAGGGCTTCGAATCTGTTAACGGTATTTAAATGTATTTCGTGGGAAGAAGGAGGGGTCTATACTCGGAAATCAGGTCCAGCTCCAATCAGGGGGCCCAGGATCCTGGGAAACGTAGTAAGACGCCTTCTTTCTCTTGTATGGGTAATAGCCTTCTGGAGGGACGATCTTAGGAAAAAAATGATTTGATAGGTTTGCAGAATATTGGAAGGCGGGGTCCTTCAAAATTGTAAAGTAAATTCGAAAATTGAAGTTAGTTGTAGTCGTTCCTCCTTGAAGTTAACTGTGGCTAAACAAACCCCCTGTAGACTTGTGGTGTAAGAAAACTTAAAACTGAAAGAATCAATTGTCACTAAATTAAAAATTAAGAACTTATAGTTCATGAAATTCGTTTACGCGGAAATTTGAGCATAATCATTTAATTGTTAGCGACCTTAACCGAGAATTGATTGTAACTTAATTAATGTTAACCAACGGACCAAGAGTTTTGTGAACTTTCTCTTAAGTTTAATTTGGCTCCACTTAAATAAGAAATAGGGTACGTCTGGGCCCTAATTTCCTGAATCCGTCATTTGGGTTCAGAAGAAGTCCCGTTAGTGATATATTGTAGTTTGAAGCTTTGTAGCGGCCGTAAATCTACGGTCCGTACGCAGCACAAGTGGGAGTAAGTTTGTCTCCTGCATAGTAAGTAAATTAATTCTTTGAATATCTGGGTCGAATTCGACCACTTCATTTATTGTTATTTATTTTGTTGCACTAAAATATAAAACCCCTCGATCTATAAATTATTGAAATTCCGATAACTGTTAATCTTTTCTTTAGATTTATCATTGTTGATCAATTTAACGATTTAAATTCATCACTGTGAACTTTGTCTTTGACGTTAAGATTATTGTATTGTCTGAAATTTTATGATGTAATTCAGAATAAACTATTAAATGCATGTACTGTGTCAGTAACATTTAATAAAATTTATAAGAGGGCGTGTGTTGTTTTAAATACCTTGTGATAGACCCCTCTTGTTAGCTGGGGAAAATTAACGTTCAAAGTAGGCTTGTGGAAAGCCGAAGGAACCTAGCCTATCAATTTAAAGGGCCATCCGTCTTGGGTAGGCCGAATAATCCTGAACGAAAATAAGAGATAAAATCACCGGGTACGCCCAACTTAAAGGGTGCCCGTGAAGTGAATTAAAGTCAGAGAATGGGCGTTCAATACCATAAATAAATATACGGATTGGGCGCGTACGTCATTGGTGTCAGAAGTGGGATTCTATTGCAAGGTATTTATCGCAAGAGTGTAACTTTTTGTTAAAATAAATTTGCGTAACAATAAAGCAAAGTAGAAAATAACTGTAACAGTGATTTTATGAAATAATTGTAACAACAATTATATGAAGTAACTGTAACAGTGATTTTATGAAATAATTGTAACAGCAATTATATGAAGTAACTGTAACAGTGATTTTATGAAATAATTGTAACAACAATTATATGAAGTAACTGTAACAGTGATTTTATGAAATAATTGTAACAGCAATTATATGAAATAATTGTAACAGTAATTCTACGAAAGTATTTGCAACAATAATTCGGTACAATAATTGAGAACAGTAAGAAGGGTCGTTAACAGTGATTAAGTTTTAAAGGTTTTTTAAACAAACAAATAACTTTCGCAATGTCGGTAAAGAGCGTAGAAATAACGAATGAGGAAAGCGTAAGTGACATGAGTGATTCCGAAACAACGAACTTAAACGAAATAAGTACAGAAAGTTTGGAAAATTTAAAAAGATAAATTTGGCCAAAATTATTCGGTTAAAGGAATGCAAGGAATTAGGGAAGAAATAAATCGAAGAAGGTCGAAACTGGAAGACCTTGTAATGATTATTCCGCGATGGGAGTATTTGGACAACCGAAGATCGGGGGTTCGTCCCCGAAGAATCTCTCTAGTTCCTCCCGTTACAGAAGAACTTTCGAGGCAAGAAAGGATTGGGTGGAGACCAGAGAACCCAGAAGACATCCCAAAGAATCCTTGCAGAAGTGCACACACCACAAGAGACGAGAAACACCGCACCGACGAAGACCGGCAGCAGAATATAAAAACCGTCGTACAGGTATTAAAGAGTACTAGCTTACCTTTGCAACGTGAACAGGCAGTAAGGGGTCCTGAGCAAACGACTTTTGGACACACATTGGAAGGAAGTTCGCCGAAGTTTGTGGGCGAACGGGCACAAGAGAACCCAGGAACCAGCCCAAACGCCGTCAGGAAGGAAAAGGTGAGACAGTCAACCCAATTGCCACAAGAATTAAGTGCAGGTAATGCCTTGGTTCAGGCTAATCCCACAGGAGACATATTAAAGTGGGCATACCTAAGGACGCGTTGAAGACCGTTATGCCGGAGTATGCTTGTAATTGCATCAAAGGAACATCCTTTCGGGACTATTGGATGGAATCAACCCAGTTTTCGGTAAACAACCCAAGCTTAGGACTAAGAGATGAAGAGGTCCTAAGAGAAGAAACGCCACATGACAGAAGCCGAAGACTGCAGAAACTGCAAAATCCTCCCACATCCTGGGACTACAACTCACAAGATTCAGAAGAAAGAACAGCCACAAAGGAGGACAACAGCAAGGATGTGGAGGTGAACGACGGAGACAAGTCCAGCAAGAGAGGAGAGCCCAGAAGGAAGAACTGTGACACTGGTCACAGGAGGAATAACACAACTCAAGAATGTGACTACAACCCCATGAGAAACCAGAAGAGAAAACAAACCAAGTCAAATGAAGACAGAGACTCCAAAGAGGAAACAATGGAAGAAAGTGGCCGGAGCCAGTGCAAGATTTGTCAGCAAATGCGAAATTGGGAAGAGGCGTGCCCTCGAGCAAACCTTCGACAGGATTGGAAGGAGAAGCCTCCCGAATAGCTTCAGAGGAAGTAGCGGCGAGTCCGTCGGCTAGGACTGATCACCCTACCAGTACTCGTCGCTCAACAAGCTTCCACCGCGCTGAGCGATGGTGGAGCTTCCGTCACATTGACATAAGCTATGCACAAGAACATCGGGAGCCTTCATTGGACAGTGGCCAACTTCTCAGTTGCACCTGCCCCGCCCATTCATGTAAGAGGAGTAGAAGTAAGTTTGACTATGGGAAGGGGGGTTGAAGAATTCTTTTGTGTTTGTATAATTCCAGAGGCTCAGCAAGACTTGACTATAGGCGTATTGTTTCGGAGGACATGAAGACGAAACAAAGGTACGAGCCCAGGTAGACCACCGGAAGAGGACAGTCACTGAATGAAACAGTAACCATCCAAGTAAAGGGAGTAGACAGTAAAGTGCGAGGGTGACTCTGGTAGAGGCAATCCCGCACGAAACACTAAAGGTGGCCGCCGTGATTCTGACGAGGGAAGTCAGAGACCCGGGGACGTAGTTCCCTGGGACGTCTATTCTCCGCTGCACGGGATGTGCAGTGAAGCTCGGGGAAACTTAAAAATGTTACCGAGCAGGATCCCACAGAGGAAGATGAGGTTACTGATGATCAATCAGGATGACGAAGAATACCTTGGCGAAAAAAGACGTCGTGGGCATAGTGACGGAGGCAGAGCTAATTGGGAGGGTAGTCGACGCTCACCCCAAATTGGAACGAATGTCACGGTGAAAGGAAGTCAAGCATTGAAGAAGGACTTCGAAGAACGAGTGACAAGCCTCAAGTCCCATGTCCTTGGTTGGAAATCCTTTTCCGACAAAGAAAGGAAAATCGTCGAAGAGTGGCTAAGGGATTATTCAGATGTCTTCTTACTGGGTGGCGAGCCATTGGGTTATATAACCTGATGCCAATGAAGTTGGAAACCCAGGACCATCCTCCCATCTTTAGGCGACCCTACAGGGTACCTATTACACACGAGGAGGAGGTAAAGCGACAAATAGCAGAAATGCTGGATCAAGGAGTGATACAGCATAGCCGTTCCACCTGGTCGTTTCCATTGGTAATCGTGGAAAAATGGGGATATGGGTTCCCCTGGACGTCTATTCTCCGCTGCATGGGATATGCGGTGAGGCTCGAGGATACTTGGAGAAGTTGTCGAGCAGAATTCCAAAGGGAAGTTAAATGATATGGGAATAGACAGTGGAAAATTGGGGATATGAGTTCCCCTGGACGTCTATTCTCCACTGCATGGGATATGCGGTGAGGCTCGAGGATACTTGGAAAAGTTGTCGAGCAGAATCCCCAAAGGAAGTTAAAGGAAAAGGGAATAGACGAAGAAGAAAATTTGGGGTATGGTTTCCCCTGGACGTCTACTCTACGCTGCAATGAATGTGCAGTGAGGCTCAGCGTGGTTTGCAAGTATCACAGAGCGGGAAATCTCAACGGGAAGTTAACCCTTTCCAAGGAGGCGGTAAAGTTCTTGAGAAATAAAGTGACGACTAAAGAGTATTACCTGAAGATAAGATGACATCGGCATGGTGGTTGAGGCAACGAGAACGGGGAGGTTAGTCGGAACAGCCGTTTGATTCCTCGCCCGAAACGAAAAAATGGAACAAGTGTCACGGTGAGAAAGAGCAAATTTCCACAAGTGACTAAGAAGAGATTGAAAACACCTCAAGACGCATGTTCACCGATGTCCGTCGCTCTCAAAGGGAAGAAGACCAACGAGGAACCCGAGGGAAGAAAAGAAGCGTAGGGCCCTGAGGCTTTGTGTAGACTATAGACCTTGGGACGTCAAAGACAGCAGAAGGACGTTGAAAAGATTTACTTAGATGACCTCATTGTCCTTGGAAGGTCTTTGGAAGGACATGACGAGAGGGTACGACGAGCCTTGGATAGCCTACGCACCTCCAACTTAAAGGTAAAGTTGGAAAAATGTCAGTTATTACAGTCCCAGGTGGGGTAATTAGGCCATGTGGTCACCAGGAACGGGGTGAAGCCCCAACAATCCAAAGAAGAGGCCAACCAACAGAAAGGAATTGAAGCAATGTTATATTTGGGCAGAGAGTCATCGTCCGTTCGGACCATAAGCCGGTGAAGTGGCTTCTGAGGGAAGGACACCGAGAGCCCAAATGGAAGACTAGAGCGTTCGGTTATGACATTGCAAGACTACGACGTTCTCATCGAGTACGTGAAAGGCAAACTCAACAGAGTGGCCGATTGGTTGTCCCGCCCGCCTGGAGTGACGAAGGAGTTTGTGAACGCAATATCCGAACAAAGCGATCATTGATCGCAAGGTAATCGGCAAACAACAGTAGAAGGACGTTGAAAAAGCGGCAATTCGAGCAGCCATCGAAGAAGGAAAGGCTTTCAGCTGGTCCGTAACCAAGCCCATCCAGCCGTCGAGAGTCAAACTAGTGAGGAACTTGCTGGTTTACATCGATGCGAACGGAAGAGAGGTCATCGTAGTTCCTAAAAAGTTGAGAGAGCAGCTCATTTGGAAAGCCCACACCGACGTCAGGAGCATGCATCCGGGAGCTGCCGGGACTACAGAAATCCTACGGGACCTTTATTTTGGCCAGGTATGGTTCAACAGGTACAGCAGGTAGCCCAAGCGTGCGACACGTGCGCGCGGAACAAACGGACGCGGAAAGTGACTGTGGAAACAATGCCTTGTGTGCGAGGCCACAGTCCTTGGGAACTTCTGCACGTGGACTTAGTTGGTCCCCTTCCTCCGACCGGTGAAGGCAGCCATTATATCCACACGTGTGTAGATAGTTTCAGCAAATTCACCATACTGGCAGCCATAAAGGACAAGACGGCCCGGGAGGTGGCGGACAAGTGCCATCGTTTGATACGGTGCAAACTGGGTGCCCCTTCAGCAGTAGTATCCGACCAAGGCAAGGAGTTCTGGAACTCTACCTTGCAGGAGCTCTTCAGGGTTTGGGAAGTACGACATCAAAGGACCGCCGCATACCAGCCCCAAAGCAACGGGGAGGTCGAACGTCGGAATAAAGAGTTATGCATCAAACTCTGCATACTTTGTAAAGAAACTGGACGAGACTGGGATAAAATCCTCGACACCGTGGAATTGTCCTTGAACATCCGAGTGCACCGAGCCACGGGACATTCTCCATTCTTCTTGATGTACGGGCGAACCCCCAACGTACCTTCAAGCTATTTCGCATGCCACAGGAGGCATGCGTGAGCCCGTACAACCCAGAGGAATACGCCGAAGACCGAAAAAGGAGCCCGAGCGAAATATACCGCCGAGTGGAAGAGTTCATGCGGAAATACGAGAAAGCTAACGGAATCAAGGAATTGAAGCCGTTCGAAGAAAAGGCGCCCCATGGCTTGGTGTACATTGATTACCCGCGACCGGGCAGAGGCAAGTTGGAGCCCCGGTACGAGGGTCCCTACATCATCATCGAACAAGAAGACTCCAGTCACTTATCTCCTGCGTCACATGATCACTGGACATCAGATAGTGATCCATCGAGACCGCATCCGCCGCAACATCGATGCCCAATGGGACGTTGAGCGACAAGGCGGGGCGGACGACGCAGGGGATGAGATGGGGGAAGGGCCAACGCCCCTCCTCTCGGGAGCTTCGCCCTCGACACCGGAGAAACATCAACAAGGGGAAGTGAACCGGAAGGCGCCTCCCGCCCCCTGGCAGGACCGAGCGGCGGAACGAGGACCGCCGGGCGCTTCCTCACTACTTCCTCACGGAGAGCTTCGCCCAGGACAGGGAGAAACATCGACTAGGGGAGGTGAACCGGAGGGCGCTTCTTGCCCACTGGCAGGACCGAGTGGCGGAATGGGATCCCGGGCGCCTCCGAGCTACTTCCTCCCCGAGAGCTTCGCCCAGGGAACGGAGGAACATCGACCCGTGGAGGTGAACCGGAGTGCACCTCCTGCCCCCTGGCAGGACCGAGTGGCGAGCAGGAGCCGCCAGGTGCTTCCGAACTACCTCCTCGCGGGGACCTTATGGGAATAGGGTCCCCCGGAGAAAGCAGACAGGCTGCTTTCCCAGGGCCACCGTTTGAGCGTCAGTATGCTCTTAGGCCCCGACCTCGAGTACACTACGAGGAACCCGAGGATGACTAAAATTAAGTGTGTCAGTGTTGGTGTCCCAATAAAGGGGACAAATAAAATCTATCAGTGATAGTGTCCCAATCAAGGGACAAGTAAATGGAAAGTTTTTGTGAGTAAAGTGATAATACCCGACCCTAGTTAAGAAAGTTTGCATCGGAGTGCAAAATGAAAGGAGGGGAGGGATGTCGTAACCATGAAGTTGCAGGCAGAGATCTTTTATAAAATAAGTGAAGGATTGTTAATCTTAAGATTTCGAGGTGTACATCTCTGAACGCAGTGTGGTTTGGTTTTTAAACGTTCATGAACGAATAAATCCGAAGTGTTTCAGATTGTTTAAAGTTGTTCTAGCTTAGTTCGGATTATCAGAGAAGTAATAAAGCCAAGCCACGTGGGGACAGAGGTTTATCACCGAGACCCGACCCCAGCGAGAAGGGTAATCCAACGGATTTGGACGTGCGTGCAAATGCGTGGTTTCCTCTTTCGCGAGGTCGAAGATTTTAATATCTCTTTTGCATGATGGTGTGACTTTTGTAAGACAGATTCGAAGACGCTGCTAAAGTTGAACCACGGGGGTCATAAACTTAGGGCTTCGAATCTGTTAACGGTCTTTAAATGTATTTCGTGGGAAGAAGGAGGGGTCTATACTCGGAAATCAGGTCCAGCTCCAATCAGGGGGCCCAGGATCCTGGGAAACGTAGTGAAGACGCCTTCTTTCTCTCTTGTATGGGTAATAGCCTTCTGGAGGGACGATCTTAGGAAAATAAATGATTTGATAGGTTTGCAGAATATTGGAAGGCGGGGTCCTTCAAATTTGTAAAGTAAATTCGAAAATTGAAAAGTTAGTTGTAGTCGTTCCTCCTTGAAGTTAACTGTGGCTAAACAAACCCCCTGTAGACTTGTGGTGTAAGAAAACTTAAAACTGAAAGAATCAATTGTCACTAAATTAAAAATTAAGAACTTATAGTTCATGAAATTCGTTTACGCGGAAATTTGAGCATAATCATTTAATTGTTAGCGACCTTAACCGAGAATTTGATTGTAACTTAATTAATGTTAACCAACGGACCAAGAGTTTTGTGAACTTTCTCTTAAGTTAATTTGGCTCCACTTAAATAAGAAATAGGGTACGTCTGGGCCCTAATTTCCTGAAACCGTCCATTTGGGTTCAGAAGGAAGTCCCGTTAGTGGATATATTGTAGTTTTGAAAGCTTTGTAGCGGGCCGTAAATCTACGGTCCGTACGCAGCACAAGTGGGAGTAAGTTTTGTCTCCTGTCATTAGTAAGTAAAATTAATTCTTTGAATATCTGGGTCGAATTCCGACCACTTCATTTATTGTTATTTATTGTTGTTGCACTAAAATATAAAACCCCTCGATCTACAAATTATTGAAATTCCGATAACTGTTAATCTTTTCTTTAGATTTATCATTGTTGATCCATTTAACGATTTAAATTCAATCACTGTGAACTTTGTCTTTGACGTTAAGATTATTGTATTGTCTGAAATTTTATAGATGTAATTCAGAATAAAATATTAAATGCATGTACTGTGTCAAGTAACATTTAATAAAATTTATAAGAGGGCGTGTGTTGTTTTAAATACCTTGTGATAGACCCCTCTTGTTAGCTGGGGAAAATTAACGTTCAAAGTAGGCTTGTGGAAAGCCGAAGGAACCTAGCCTATCAATTTAAAGGGCCATCCGTCTTGGGTAGGCCGAATAGTCCTGAACGAAAATAAGAGATAAAATCACCGGGTACGCCCAACTTAAAGGCTGCCCGTGAAGTGAATTCAAGTCAGAGAATGGGCGTTCAATACCATAAATAAATATACGGATTGGGCGCGTACGTCAATGTATTTCATCGTTTTCGGAATGATAAACACGGTTTTACTTCCAAACTTTTTCCTTTGAAGTTAGAATCGGGTCAAAGATGAGTCCTTAATTTTCTTTCCTAAATGAAATATAACTAAATATATTTAAAATTAATAATTATAATGTGTGGGATCCGAACCATCTACGGGTCACTACATCATCTCAATTCGTGTAAAGGACGACGGCTTCTTATCAATATTTATCAGTAAGAAACAGTTTCACGAACAGGACCTTTTTGAACCGAATGCGCGTGAAATTTGATCATAAATTTATACTAAATCGCGCCTATTGTACATTTATAACAACCTCGAGACATCACATATACATGAGCACACAAAGGGAGGGAATATATATAAATAAAATAATATATATAAAATAAATTGCGAAGTATAAGCGGTTGAAGATGGGTATATATGGACGTCGAGGAAACGCTTCAAATCTCTTAACTTTTGTCATCAATGAATATAACAATCGACGCGTTTATAAACGGCTTCCATCCGAGACTTTCCATAAATTAAAAGGTTTCGAAGGGAAGCAAACCCTCTCGAAAGGGGGAGGGAGGGAGGGAGGGAGGGAGTCAGTCATTTCTAAGAGTAGGGGATGAGAGTTATTAAAATAAAATTGAAAATTTTCAGAAAGTGAATCTTGATAAATGGTCTCCACTCTGGTGGCAAATGAAAGAGATCCGAAGTAATAAAAGTATAAAAATAAATAAAATAAACTACGACCAATAAGTTATCTCGAGTCAAACGACGTTCGATTAGATACTCGAATACGGAGAACGATAAAAGTATTTGGAATTTATATGAAGAGGGGATACTACTTGCTTTTTAAAATATGAAAGTGCCTCAATTCGTTAAACAGCTTCCCCTGAATAAAAAAAAAAAAAAAAAAAAAAAAAAAAATATATATATATATCGTAAAGAACGACGCTTGTATAGGAGATATTCCGCGCAAGACGAGAAGAGAAAACAACAAATGAAAAAATGAGTACCACCTGGGAATCGAACCCGGGATCTTCCGATTGCCGGTCAGACGCGATAACCACTACACCATGGACTCCACTCTTCCAAATGCCGTAATTCCTCTACATACTCGCAGAAACCATGCCCCAAGGGGGCACCTCCCGCTTGCCGTAACTTATATACATTCAACTGCAAAGAACACGCAGTATAAATAACGTAAAGAACGACGCTTGTATAGGAGATATTCCGCGCAAGACGAGAAAGAGAAAACAACAAATGAAAAAATGAAGTACCACCTGGGAATCGAACCGGGATCTTCCGATTGCCGGTCAGACGCGATAACCACTACACCATGGACTCCACTCTTCCAAATCCGTAATTCCTCTAATACTCGCAGAAACCAATGCCCCAAGGGGGCACCTCCCGCTTGCCGTAAATTATATACATTCAACTGCAAAGAACACGCAGTATAAATAACGTAAAGAACGACGCTTGTATAGGAGATATTCGCGCAAGACGAGAAAGAGAAAAACAATGAAAAATGAAGTACCACCTGGGAATCGAACCCGGGATCTTCCGATTGCCGGTCAGACGCATAACCACTACACCATGGACTCCACTCTTCCAATGCCGTAATTCCTCTACATACTCTCAGAAACCAATGCCCCAAGGGGGCAACTCCCGCTTGCCGTAACATTATATACATTCAACTGCAAAGAACACGCAGTATAAATAACGTAAAGAACGACGCTTTGTATAGGAGATATTCCGCGCAAGACGAGAAAGAGAAAACAACAAATGAAAAAATGAAGTACCACCTGGGAATCGAACCCGGGATCTTCCGATTGCCGGTCGACGCGATAACACTACACACATGGACTCCACTCTTCCAAATGCCGTAATTCCTCTACATACTCCAGAAACCAATGCCCCAAGGGGGCACCTCCCGCTTGCCGTAACATTATATACATTCAACTGCAAAGAACCACGCAGTATAATAACGTAAAGAACGACGCTTGATAGGAGATATTCCGCGCAAGACGAGAAAGAGAAAACAACAATGAAAAATGAAGTACCACCTGGGAATCGAACCCGGGATCTTCCGATTGCCGGTCAGACGCGATAAACCACTACACCATGGACTCCTCTTCCAAATGCCGTAATTCCTCTACATACTCGCAGAAACCAATGCCCCAAGGGGGCACCTCCCGCTTGCCGTAACATTATATACATTCAACTGCAAAGAACACGCAGTATAAATAACGTAAAGAACGACGCTTGTATAGGAGATATTCCGCGCAAGACGAGAAAAGAAAAACAACAAATGAAAAATGAAGTACCACCTGGGAATCGAACCCGGATCTTCCGATTGCCGGTCAGACGCGATAACCACTACACCATGGACTCCACTCTTCCAAATGCCGTAATTCCTCTACATACTCGCAGAAACCAATGCCCCAAGGGGGCCCTCCCGCTTGCCGTAACTTATATACATTCAACTGCAAGAACACGCAGTATAAATAACGTAAAGAACGACGCTTGTATAGGAGATATTCCGCGCAAGACGAGAAAGAGAAACAACACATGAAAAAATGAAGTACCACCTGGGAATCGAACCCGGGATCTTCCGATTGCCGTCAGACGCGATAACCACTACCCATGACTCCACTCTTCCAAATGCCGTAATTCCTCTACATACTCGCAGAACCAATGCCCCAAGGGGGCACCTCCCGCTTGCCGTACATTATATACATTCAACTGCAAAGAACACGCAGTATAATAACGTAAAGAACGACGCTTGTATAGGAGATATTCCGCGCAAGACGAGAAGAGAAACAACAAATGAAAAAAATGAAGTACCACCTGGGAATCGAACCCGGGATCTTTCCGATTGCCGGTCAGACGCGATAACCACTACACCATGGACTCCACTCTTCCAAATGCCGTAACTCCTCTACATACTCGCAGAAACCAATGCCCCAAGGGGCACCTCCCGCTTGCCGTAACATTATATACATTCAACTGCAAAAAACACGCAGTATAAATAACGTAAAGAACGACTCTTGTATAGGAGATATTCCGCGCAAGACGAGAAAGGAAAACAACAATGAAAAAATGAAGTACCACCTGGGAATCGAACCCGGGATCTTCCGATTGCCGTCAGACGCGATAACCACTACACCATGGACTCCACTCTTCCAATGCCGTAATTCTCTACATACTCGCAAAACCAATGCCCCAAGGGGGCACCTCCCGCATTGGGTTTCTGCGAGTATGTAGAGGAATTACGGCATTTGGAAGAGTGGAGTCCATGGTGTAGTGGTTATCGCGTCTGACCGGCAATCGGAAGATCCCGGGTTCGATTCCCAGGTGGTACTTCATTTTTTCATTTGTTGTTTTTCTCTTTCTCGTCTTGCGCGGAATATCTCCTATACAAGCGTCGTTCTTTACGTTATTTATACTGCGTGTTCTTTGCAGTTGAATGTATATAATGTTACGGCAAGCGGGAGGTGCCCCCTTGGGCATTGGTTTCTGCGAGTATGTAGAGGAATTACGGCATTTGGAAGGTGGAGTCCATGGTGTAGTGGTTATCGCGTCTGACCGGCAATCGGAAGATCCCGGTTCGATTCCCAGGTGGTACTTCATTTTTTCATTTGTTGTTTTCTCTTTCTCGTCTTGCGCGGAATATCTCCTATACAAGCGTCGCTCTTTACGTTATTTATACTGCGTGTTCTTTGCAGTTGAATGTATATAATGTTACGGCAAGCGGGAGGTGCCCCCTTGGGGCATTGGTTTCTGCGAGTATGTAGAGGAATTACGGCATTTGGAAGAGTGGAGTCCATGGTGTAGTGGTTATCGCGTCTGACCGGCAATCGGAAGATCCCGGGTTCGATTCCCAGGTGGTACTTCATTTTTTCATTTGTTGTTTTCTCTTTCTCGTCTTGCGCGGAATATCTCCTATACAAGCGTCGTTCTTTACGTTATTTATACTGCGTGTTCTTTGCAGTTGAATGTATATATATATATATATATATATGAGTGTGTGTGTGTGTGTGAGAAAAGGCAAGAACTTTCAGGAAAATTAATAATACTGAAACAAAAAAATATAATTGGATTGAAAAGCTTTACTCAATCAATGAACACACACACACACACACACAAATATACACGAAAATATGTTCAGAATAGGTTTAAAACTTTTTAAAAGAGATTTTGTTTTATATTTCATCCTAAACCTTTTATAAATGTAAATATGTGTATATGCTTATGTTCTGCATTTAAATGTAGTTATAAACATTCGTGAGCAGAAATATAAAAGTTTAAACGGCTTGTATGACCTAACACAAAATAATAACGCGCTTAAAAATGTATAAAAAGTAATTTCGAATATATATATATATATATATATATATATATATATATTAATATATACTATACATATACACAGTATATTATATATATATATATATATATATATATTATATTATATGTAAAAACTATGTTTTTCTCTGTGAATGACGATATTCTCAAAATTCGATTTGTAAATCCCTACTCCGTCTGTGCGCGCTCACACTGTTTAGGGTTGTTGCACATGAGCGGTTATATGAAGAACAGGGGCAGATAATTGAAAATAATTACCGCCTATATTATAATTGGTTATATTATAGATAGTGTTATCAGTGTTTCCTGTTCGGTGAAGCGCTACGTCGTGGTCATGTCGCAACACACTGGGTCTAAGTAGTAGGAGGGTGATCGTCCTCTGCGTTGAGACGATGTAGCGATCCGTGGTTCGGCTCTCACGTAAAGATGTACGTCCCCTCCGTCACGTGAGCTTTGCTGTTATGAAGGAGGTTAAATAACTTCCAAATAACCTGGCGTAACCTAACCTATTGAAGACCAACATATTTTTTCCAACAATAAAACGTTTCTACGTTTTTGATATAATTTTTTGTAATGTTCCGAGGTACCAAAGTGTTACCTCACAAAAATTAACCCACTACATATGCGAATTATCACACACTCGACCTCACTTATGCCCAGTTGCCTGCGCAATTGGTAAACGAAAGATCTGTACCATTTTTTTTTATAAATAAAAATGTCAGAAATTTTTTGAAAGTGCTCTGTCTGCGCATCCTTACAGGACTTGTTAGTTAATTCAAATTTATTAAACATGGAGAGGTGCCCAAAAATGAAGGTGATTGTAGCTAACATGATAATTTGCTATTTAACACTATAGTTTTTTGGGTGCTACTGTAGTATGCGGTCTACCTACGATTCGGCGGTCTACCTTTTAATTATAGCTTCTTATCTTCTTATTATTTTATTATTAGGTTAATTGTACGCCCTTGACGATTGGTTAGGTTAAGTCGTGATATTTTCGTTAAAACTAACGAAAATATCACGACTTAACCTAACCAATCATCAAGGGCGTACTGTAGTATGCGGTCTACCGTTAAGTATGCGGTAGTAGTATGTTTAACTTCTTTAATAATTCCTTAATTGTGTAAATTAAATTATAATTCCTTTCAATTCATTTTCAATTCCTTTTAAATATTTTGAACGGTAGACCGCATACTACAGTAGAAACTTAACGGTAGACCGCATACTACAGTAGAAACTTAACGGTAGACCGCATACTACAGTAGAAACTTAACGGTAGACCGCATACTACAGTAGAAACTTAACGGTAGACCGCATACTACAGTAGAAACTTAACGGTAGACCGCATACTACAGTAGAAACTTAACGGTAGACCGCATACTACAGTAGAAACTTAACGGTAGACCGCATACTACAGTAGAAACTTAACGGTAGACCGCATACTACAGTAGAAACTTAACGGTAGACCGCATACTACAGTAGAAAATTAACGGTAGACCGCATACTACAGTAGAAACTTAACGGTAGACCGCATACTACAGTAGCACCGTTTTTTGTAAGTTTTACATAAAATCTTCGATAGACACAAATTAATTAAGTCTAAAATGGTGAATTTCATATTTAAGTGTGTTTATTTGTTTATTTATAAATATGCATTAATATACTCTTACCTTAGTGTGGTATAGGAGCTCCTTAAAGCTACAGTGTAAAAATTTAATTAAATTATAATATATATTGGAATTAACCTCGCTAACAAAAGACCATGACGTGATAGGGCATAAATACGGACGGCAGCACTAAATGATGGTTTACCAGGGTCAAACCCTCATTTAGTGTTTTCTGCTATATATATATGATACACACCCACATGAAAATAATAAAAAATTATTTCAAGGTCTTTCATATATTACTATTAATGACCCTTGATGAGGTATAGTTATATACGAAAGGTCTTCGAACCGTTGTATTATTTCTCTGTGGTAGGTATATATCATAGAAAACATCCCTCAGCCCCCCCCCCCCGCCCCACCCCACCCCTAATCGTGTCTATCCTTTCCTAGATCAGAGAACTCTTTTTCTCAATTTTGGAATTCTCACTTCGAACATACATACCTACGGACAGCGGATGAGAATGGAAATGACACCGAAAGAGAAGTAATCCAATATTATCCATAAATCAAATTGCAACACGGTATTAAAAAATGTTTTTGTAACATTCAATAATACTGAATTGAATGTATAATTATTTTAAAATAATCACATTAACTTTAATGGGAAAAAAACATTTCTATATCGTTCTTTCATTATATTACAATTAAAAATTGTTTTTCCTCCTTTTCCTCCAAGTTGTAATTCGAACAGCGATCCACGTATCGAATTCCATTTTTGGGCTCTAAGCAATTTTAAAAATTTTGCCATCAAAGTCCATGATTGCGGATTTAATGGTTCGCTGCGTTTCTTCTAAAAGCGAAGACCGCTTCTCCAATATAATTATATAAATATGATGTGAGAGAGAGAGAGAGAGAGAGAGAGAGAGAGAGAGAGAGAGAGAGAGAGTTACAGGCTGTTCCAAGAAAGAAGTAAAAAAGTTAGAAATAACATTGAAAAAAAACACTGAAAACTTATACCATGCTTACACTTATAGACGTGTAAAGCTTTAATACAGGAATAATAATAATAATAGTAAAGCATAGAACAGACAAGGCTGTCTCCCTCCTTCGCCAGCCACTGCTGACAGAGAATAGTGATGAAAGAAGATTTATAAGAAAGTAGGAAAAAGTATAATGAAAAGGATAGCTTCAGAGTTCTTTCACACCATGCGTACACTTATCTCGTGTACTCAGTAACGCGTATGAAGACACCGGAAAATAAAGGAGAGCATGGATACTAAACTGCTAAACTAATCTACGCCATGCATTTTTTGAGGAATTTTTTTTAGAGAGAGAGAGAGAGAGAGAGAGAGAGAGAGAGAATTAAAACAACTGCAGTATAGAAATTATCGCTTAAAATTCTAATGAGAATTTCAAAGCCTGATTGCTTAATTGATCCCGAATTATACTTCCTGCCCAATCAAACTCGTTCATCCCTTTAAACCGTTTAACTTCAATAAGACTATTATTATTGGTGATTCGGATGTAAAATTGCCCATGTGATGGGGTGCAACCGAACCCAATCATTTTCACGCACCACGAACCAATCATGAATCCTTTGGAAAAATTATAAATCGATGGAAATATGCTTTGGAAGTTGATTCAGACATGCAATTATCGAACTATACGAGTTGCATTAATTAAATTTAATTAGAATTATGATGAGTTCCAGTTCAAGGTTGTGTGGCCGCACTCTCAGTGAAAAACACGTGTGATACTTTACTGTACATAGCGATATATAAAACTTAGTTTTAGCCATGGTGCTTCTCTTTCTTTCTCAAAACAAAATGAGCAGTTGAGCCGCGCGTAAAGTTTGCCCCAGCAGAGAAGCAAGAACGGTATTTTAGGAATGAAGAGATTCGATGAAAAGGCGTAAAACATTCATTTACGAGGATATTAAATGCAGTTTATAAGAAAGACGCATTCCATAGTTCGGACAATGTTAGATAAAATACAGGGTGTTTCAGGAGGAAAGGTCAATACTTCTGAATGGTTACGGAGATAGAGCTGTTTGAATCTGATGCGCGCGCAGCTCTTCCTCCCCCTTCCCTTCCCTATAACCTTGAACTATGTAATGTAATGCAAGCATGTAACATAAGCCAATCGACAGCTGACTGTTGTGAGTGACATTGTTTGGTGTTTGAAGCAGTGTTAAGAATGCCACACACCTTCACACATGCCGAATATGCAGATGGTGTATGTCTACGGTTTTTGCGATGGAAGTGCAACAGCTGCTGTTGCAGAATACCGTCGACGGTCTCCGAACCGCAGAATTCTGGATCGAAGAGTGTTTACCAGGCTTTTCAACACATTGCGTGAGATTGGTACACTTCCCAGCGCTCATGTTTCATCTGAACGTGAAGGTCAACAAGATGTGGATGAAGTGGAAAACATTCTTCAGTTGGTAGAGCGTAGTCCTACTACTAGCTCACGAAGAATTTCTATAAGTCTCGGTGTACCACACGCAGGAGTATGGCGAACATTAAGTGAGGAAGGCTTGCATCCATATCATGTACAGCGTGTACAACACCTTCAACCAGGAGACGCTGCCATGCGACTGGAATTTTGTCATTGGGTAAATGCTAATCGCCGATTGCTTCGATTAATACTGTTCACCGATGAAGCTACTTTCACCCGTGACGGTATCAACAACACTCGTAACTCTCATCGGTGGTCAGACGAAAATCCAGATGCCACTGTGGAAACAAATTTTTAACATCGCTTCTCTGCCAATGTGTGGTGCGGTATCATCGATGATCAGTTGATTGGCCCTGTTACTTTAGAGAATCGTCTTACAGGACAAAGTTAGCTAGATTTTCTGCAAAATGAATTCCCAGGACTATTGGAGGATGTTCCTTTGGCTACACGCGCTGGTATGTACTTTCAGCATGACGGAGCTCCTCCACATTTTACCCGTCTGGTGATGTAATACCGGCCGCGGTGGTCCCATTCAATGGCCACCAAGGTCTCCAGACCTCTCTCCGTTAGATTATTGTTTGTGGGGGTGGATGAAAAGTCAAGTTTGCAAAAGAAAGGTGGATACACGAGACGAATTGCTCGCGCGCATTTTGGATGCTGCTGCCCACATAAAGGAACGTCAAGATCAACTCAGACGAACAACACGCGCGATCTTCGCACACGAGTTGCAACGTGCAGTGAGGTTGGCGGTGGGATTTTCGAAAACTTATTGTAAAACTGTAACAATTTGTCATTTCTGTGTCTGATACCATTTAAAATGTCAATGTTTAAACATTAAATGTTAGAAACAGTAATTGGTTTCTCTTTCTTGATTACCATTAACAATGCTTTTGTATTTGTAGATTCAAACAGCTCTATCTCCGTAACCATTCAGAATTAGACACATGTTCATATGAACTTTTTTTCTCACAATGACCGATACTATCACCTCCCGAAGTATTGACTTTTCCTCCTGAAACACCCTGTATATATTTATCATTGAGAAAACCGTATTAAGGATTTAAGTCCTTGCCACTCCTACTTCCCAAATCCAACAAGAAAGGCTACGTCGTGGCCATGTCGCAACACTACTTCCCGTTTGATGAGCGAGATTAAGCAACGTTTGGTCTGTTCATTAGTGGGATGGGTGACCGGCTTCTACATGCGTTCAGTTAATGTAGCGAATCATGACTCGTGGTTCGGATTCCAAGTTAATCTGTAGGCTAGTAGGGTAAGTAAATCATGCACTCAATAACAATCCTACAAGAAGCTAGTAACTTACTCCATTTCTGATGTCAATCAGGACATTTTTAATCTAAATATAGCGTAAGTTCGGAGTTCTTACCGTGGCTTAGTTGGTTGGAGATTGGATTCGGACTCAGAAAGGTCCGAGTTCGATCCCCGCCGTCCCGGCTGTTTGAGTTGGATCGCCCACCTATTCTGTTATTGCCCGGGTTCATGTAACTCTCGGAGTTCACGCCCACTTCCTCCTCTGTGTGGGGGACTATGGGGCCCGGATGTTACCTTTGTTCGCTTACAATGCGAAATATTAAACTTTTGAAATACATTTCTACTTTTGTGCACGCGCTTCTTATTGCTGGGAGACTGGTATAGTTGAAAGAGGTTATTAACCCTGTTTTTGTGAAGCCCTCATCGAACACACATGCACACAAACATATGCTCTGTACAGTTTTTTTATTGCGGTTGTTTAACCTCCTTCGCAACATCTAAGGTCATATGACTGAGGGGACCTACAGCTTTAAGTGGGATCCGAACCACGGGTCGCTACATAATCTGGGCGCGGAGGACGGTCTCCCATCCAATTATTACCCAGACCCAATGTCGCTTAACTTCGCTGATCTCCGGGAAGCGGTGTTACGACATTGGGCCGACGTAGCACATGTTCCGTACAGAGGCTTAAGAAAAGTAGCTGGATATATTTGTTTTTCCAAAAAAATTTTATTTCGTCATAAAAGTTAATAAATAATAACAGTTTAATTGAATTAATATATTTAAAATGGCGTTCCTTTCCACTTTGCATTTACTAATTCAATAAATTTGTTATTATTTACTGACTTATAATGAATAAAAATATTTTGAAAAAAAAGGTGTCTATTTACTTTTGTTAACCTTCTGTGTATACTGTTGGAGGAGTGGTTTGCGACCGAGCGTGCTATATTTCGTCGACAAAACATTCTAGTGCCAAGATGATGGATGGCTTATCCAGAGGTAACTTAATGACATTACTCGTAATGAATAAACACATCATAAATTGAACTAGTTTAAACTGTGACCTAGCTTACAACTTCTCTTTCCTAAATGACCTAGAGCAGATTGCATAGCATCCCCACTCGTATCCCCGATCGCCTTGGAGATAGGCCCAACATTCTGGATTTATTCTTACCTCTCACCCTTCTAATTCTACCAAATCTTTTTCTCCGTTGGGCTCTTCCGACCGCAATTTTATACCTGTTTCCTGTCCTATCCCTCCAACTCAGCCTTTGGGTCCTTCCAAGAGGAGACACTTCTGGCACTTTGGCGCCGCTGAAGTGGAGGCCTTTAGGCAGTACTCATTCTGCCTTATACTTCTAAGAGGTTAGGTATGTTGTACCGGCTCCGCAGTTTCTTCACCCCTAATCAGTTGCTGTGTCTGCACAGGGGTCTTCCAGGTGGAACAAAGGCTTTTCGTCTCATCAATTTTTCGCCTCTCTCTCTCTCACTCTCTCTCTCTCTCCCTCTCTCTCTCTTTACTATCTATTTTAACGGACACTGTTCTTTTGAACTCTCTAACTACATGCCTCCTGTACTCAACCGGCAACTCTGGAACACTCTTCCTCAATCCATCTTTCCCCCTGCCTATGACCTTCAGTCTTTCAAACGCAGAGTGTCTAGGCATCTCTAAAACCTTGGACGTTGATTTTGGTTCTCTTCTTACTCTATGGGAGGGGCATTTTTGCGGGCATTCGCCCTTGGCCCCTCCTCCCTGCATAAAAAAAACTGACGGCTGGTGACATTAATTCAGACCTCAGTAGACTTATCACTCTTAGATTATACAATACTCGAATAATGCTACGGATTTTCGTGGAATTATGAAAATAAATTTATTCAAATTTTAAACATTTTGAAATAATTATCTTGAATAACATGAAATTTTGCGACATTAATTCAGTATTACATAATTTCCGGTCTTTGAGCAGTAAATGCTTAGTGTGCTAAAGCATTTTATGATTGGTAAAGCTGCACTTGAAAGATTACGGTGACGCGGAAAGATTTCTCTCTCTCTCTCTCTCTCTCTCTCATATATATATATATATATATATATATATATATATATATACACACACACACACACAAGTGTATATATATTATAAGCAAACAACCACAGGGAAAAGAAAAAGAAACACGAAATCCGAGCGCTTTCGTGATATATTCACATCTTCAAGGACAAGAAAGAAATATTTCTTTTTTGTCCTTGAAGATGTGAATATATCACGAAAGCGCTCGGATTTCGTGTTTCTTTTTCCTTTTTCCCTGTGGTTGTTTGCTTATTAATAAGATCACGTGTTATTCTGTGATTTTACTGCATATATATATAATATAACCTTTGGTTATATTATATATATATATACAGTATATATAATGTTTTAAATCAGCTACCGTGATGACTATCAGTTATAAAATATTCCCAATCACTAGAAAGTGATTCATAAGCAAAAACTCAAAGCACATCCATACTACTATACTACTACTACTACTACTACTATATAATATAATTATTATATAATAATACTAATAATAATAATAATAAATAAATAAATAAATAAGATTAGTGTCCAGTCTAACATGAACTATAATTTAATATTATATTAGAAATAATTATATTTAAGTTATATAATAAGGGTGTGTGTGGGGGGGGGGGGATAATGTTCTGTGAAAAAAGAATCGTAAAATCGCCGTTAAAGAGAAGAGATTACGACAATAAAAAATTTGTCTTTATGGAAAGGAATGAAAATAAATTTTAAATAACTTATAAGAGAGGCAATAATGTAAATTTGATTTTACCTTTGAGAATACAGTTCTATCTTAATAAAGTTAATAGCATCTCTTAGCTCTGTACATCTGCCTGTGTGTGTGTGTGTGTGTGTGTGTGTATCACTTACCAAAGTAGGAGTTATTTCCTACGAAGCGAGTGTGTGTGTGTATATATATAGAGTCTCCATGGCTCGTATACATACTTGGAACAGTGTTTCTCCAACTTCTGTAAACATTTTCGGTTTGATTTTCGACATGTCCTCAAATGTTCTCGTTCGCAATGAAGGTGTGAGATTAGGAAACAAACAAGTTGCGGAGGACAAGATTAGGGGAACAGGGCGGATATTCTGTTACGGCGCACGGTATGGGTCCCGCCAGCATGCAGGCATGTTCAACAATTTTAGCAGTGATTTTTATAAGTGTAACGACTAAAACGAGACAGACAATATTAAAGTATTACCATTCCGAGGAGTTTGTAAACATCAATTCAATCAACGCTTCACTTAGTTAGCGTTTCGAGCGTATATTTATTAAACATTTGTAAGAAAGTACTGCAAAAATTCGTTCTGTGAATAAAACTTTAAATGACTAAGAATTTAGTGGAAAATAAAGTTTATTAATTTTATTACAGCGGACTACCTTTAAACTTTCTTAATAAAAAATAAATACACATTTAAGTGGAAATTTTATCCGTCAAGATCATATTTATATAAACAAAATACTAAGCGTCGACTAATGATCGGGTACATTTTTATTATCCACCCTGTATATATATATATATATATATATATATATATATATATATATATATATGGCTTAAGGGCCAAATAAAATAAAATAAATAGTCGAGCTTCACAATTTTTTATGTAATTGTAAATTGTAAAACGAATGTTTATATTTTATTATTAATAAAGGCTATTCAATTCAATTCAATATTCAAAACCAGTCATTTCACGTGATGCCTAAAAGCTTCAGGCATTTCGCGTAATACCTGTGGCCCTTAAACATAAGTAATACGTACTACTAATCTAACCTAACCAACCTAATCTAACCGAATCTAACCTAACCACCCTAACTTAAACTAACCTAACCTTCACGAAGTCGTTAATCGCTTAAGCGAATTACCGTAAATGCCTGAAGCCTTTAGGCATTACGTGAAATGACTGGTTTCATACATTCACTGTAACATATAACCTTTGGTTAGCTTCCACCCGAAGTGTTCATTCTGACGAATGTCAAACTTTTCACTCCATCTTAGACCTACGGTTTAACGTGGAATCCGAACCGCGCCCCACCAGTAGCCTAGCGTCTTAACCAGGCCACCCAGGGTATCCATTTATCTACCAACCACTTTATTTATTGTGTGGAAAGATAAACAGCTGGGTTTTGCTGCGCGCCGGCTGCTGTCACCGGGTCTCGAACCCGAGGCCGATGGATTCGTAGTCAGCGACGCTAACCACTACACCACCGAGGCGCATATACAGCAGAGCTGGGCACCGCAAACTCAAAATCACTTCCTCAATCGCAAATCCGCAAACTCAAACCTTACCTTCCGCAACCGCAAATCCGCAAACTGCTTGCCATTTTTGGTGCCGCAAACGCAAACCATATTTCCAATTTTTACAGTGCTGGGCACTTCCGCAAACACTTCCGCAAACCGCAAATTCCGCAATCGCAATTTTAACTATAAAAAGTATCCAAAACATTAAAGAGGTATAAAAAGTTTTTATATCTTTTTAATGTTTAATGTTTTAGCCTTGTTTTTATTAAAAACAAGGCTAAATAATTTATTACAATAAATCACTATTGTAGAAGAAATAAAAATACTACATATATTGATATATTATATTGAACAAAAACACCTCCTGCAAGTAAATAGTAAATAAATTAAATAATAAATTTAATCATTTGAATTTCATAAATTTTGAGACTTAGACACGTTAGAGAAGACTGTACTGTAACTGTAGTAACTGTACACACATTACATTACACAAGTTAAATTAAGTTAACACTGTGACTGTACACAACTTGAACTCACTGTACAACTCAACCCCTCTAGCCTCTACAAGTGTACGCCTCTGGCTTTGTCAACAAGTTCAGCGGGCTTGGCCAGTGGCCACGTGGGAAATTTGCGGAAAGATTTGCGTTTGCGGTCTTAGTTCCGCAACGCAAATTCACTAATTTGCGATGACTTTGCCACAAACGCAAATCCGCAAACGAAAAACATACTTCCGCAATTGCGGAATTTGCGGTTTGCGGAAGTGTTTGCGGAAGTGCCCAGCTCTGATATACAGTATATATATATATATATATATATACACACGAGGGGCGATCAGAAAATAAGTTTACACGGCGTATAATTTCGTAACTAAAGGACCTACATTGATTATGTTTGTATCAGGTGAATTCGTTAATCATTGTTGGCAAACACTGCACGTCGATTCGGCTGCCATCTATCGTACATTGGTTATACAAGTCAGTTGAACATGGCGACCAAGAACAAGTTCGGACACGAATCTATTAATAAATTTAGAATTCTTGGAAGGAGATGTAATCAAGGATCTATCACAAATTCGAGACACATGGAGTGCCACGTTTCTGAAGAAATGTAAAGAGCGTATTGCCAAGTCCCTATACTCAACACAGAACAAATTTCACCTTCATTAAAAAATGCGAACATTGCCCCCTTATTCAAAGGATGTAACGGAGCGATGCCTAAGAATTATCGGCCAGTAGCTTTTACCTCCCACCTTATAAAGTACTTCGAACTAAGTACGAGAAGAGAATTTATTCAATCCGAACGAACGTGGCTTCAGGGCTAGAAAATCATGCCTATCACAGTTATTAGACCACCAACAGAAAATACAGGGTGGGCCGTAAGTTTCCATACATAGGAAAATTTAAATTATGGTCTTCACGTGCGTCGGTATTTGGATCAGCAGTTTCCGGATGCTTGGATTGGTCGGCGTGGTCCTGTGGAGTGGCCTCCCAGATCCCCAGATCTCACCCCCCTTGATTTCTATTTTTGGGGGCACTTGAAGGCCATGGTGTATCAGGAAAAGATACGAGACATAAATCATCTAAAGGAACGTATCACCAACGCCATTACAAGCATAACGTCAACTGTGCTAATGCGTGTTCATCAACAGTGGGGAACACGTATTGAAATGTGTTTTCAAAACAATGGCAACCATGTAGAGCATATTATATAAATAAAAATGGTTGTCCATAAAAAAATGTTTATTTTTCCTATGTATGGAAACTTACGGCCCACCCTGTAGTGGAAACAATGTGTCGAGGTCAAAGCATCGTTTCATTATAGCACACAAACTTAAGTATACAAGAATTACTGGAAAGCTGTTACGAAATTTTCTGATCAAAGGAACAGAAAGAGTGGTAGTAATGCAGTCAAATCTGAAGTCTTAGAAGTCATCAGTTCTGTCCCACATGGTACAGTATTAGTTCCCTTGCTCTTTATAATAATGATTGCAGACACCGATGCAGATATTAATGACAGTATCGTATCGTGTTTCGCGGATGACACAAAGAAAAATTATAGAACGACATTGAGACATTATTCAAGTGGGCAGAAGACAACACTATGAAGTTCAACGAAGAAAAAATCAGACTTATAAGATATGACAACAACCAGGTGCTACAGAATAAAGGGTACAAAACGCTGCAAGACAAACAGATAACACCAAACTCATAAGTGTAGTAATGTTATCGGATGCAGAATTCAGAAAGCACAATATCATTAAAATCACAACAGCTAGAAAAATAAGTGAAATTAACTGGAGGAGCTTCAACAGCAGAAAAGGAAACATCAGGTTAAAATTATGGAAAAATCTAGTCCTACCAATAATTAAGTATTGCTCAGTACTCAGAAGCTCATAGAGAAAACGAGACATTGAAAAAAGAGAAGCCGTACAAAGGACTTTTACGTCTAAGATTGAGGAAACGCAATATAAGACTGCTGGTCTCGAATACAATCCCTGAAACGCTACCCTCTGAAAAGAAGACGCGAGCGATAAACAATAATATACATATGGAAAATACTCCAGGGTTTTGTCCCTACCTTAGAAACGAAATAGAAACACACTGGAATGAGAGAACAGGCAGTTTTTGTACTGTTCCAACTGTAGTGGGACAGGAGACCAAGAAAACGAGGGTGGCAAATACCCTGAGAATACGAAGTCTGAATCTTTTTAATGTCCTACCCAAAGAACTGAAGAAACTCCAGCACACCAACCTGAATAATTTCAAGAACCAACTGGACAGGTTCTTGGGCAAAGTCCCTGACCAGCCCTGCGTAGCTGGCTTCGAGGGCAAGAGGAGAGCGGAAACCAATTCCTTCCTCCACCAAATCCTGCAAATAAGGTGGGATGCTGCAGAGGGGTCGACTGCAGGTCGACCCTGACCCGTCGTTCGAAACCATCTAAAAGAGGAAGATATACAGGGTGGGCCGAAAGTCTGGATCCATAGGAAAATATTTATTTTAATACATAAATTACAACAAATGGTAAATACTTAAAATGAATATCAACTTTAACTCGTAAATGCGTATCCGTGATACTGTACAGTAGTTCGTACTCCAGTATAAATACTCAAATACTTTTTTTATTTCAGCCCAGAAATGGCTTCGAATCTAACAACAGAAGACCGGGTAGAACTTGCGCTCATGTACGCAAGACAGGGCGCTGCTACACACAGAGAAGTTGCTACCGAATTCAATAGAAATCATCCTGATAAGCATCCAGTAACACATGCGACTGTTGGCAAGTTGTTTAAACGTTTCAAAGAAACAGGAAGTGTACATGATCGACGGCGTTCTGGTCGTCCAAAAACTGCAACTGATGAAAATACCTCCGCAATGGTATGTGAAACTTTAACGAATAGTCCAGTAAAGTCAACAAGAAAGATTATCAAATGAAACACGCATCTCGAGAACGTCAATTCGAAGAATTATTAAAAATCATAAATTCCATCCCTAAGTGTCTCGATGTCAGAGGCCGCCAATTTGAGCATTTGTTATAATTTGTTGTTTATACTGGAGTACGAACCACTGTACAGTATCACGGATACGCATTTACGAGTTAAAGTTGATATTCATTTTAAGTATTTACCATTTGTTGTAATTTATGTATTAAAATAAATATTTTCCTATGGATCCAGACTTTCGGCCCACCCTGTATACAGAGGGGGTTGACAAAAGTAAATAGACACCTTCAGTTCTTTCCAGTTTTTTATTTGATAATTAAAAAATCAATAAATAATAACAAATTTATTGAATGAATATATTCAGAATCGTGTTGTTGCTTTCACCTTTGAATTATGTAAAGTTCACACCCATTTTGGCATTCCAATGATGAACTTTGCCATTTGTTCTTGAGGACGATCCTCGTGGTGTCTATTTACTTTTGTTATGTATATATGTTATAAAGGGTCTGTCCCGCGAGACCCCCTGATCTCTCAGCTGTAGACTTTGTCTTGTGGGGATCCTTAAAAGAACGGGTTTACTCGAACAAACCACGGACAGTAAAACATTTTTAGAAAAACACAGTAAGAAATACGCAGCATCACTCAAGACACTTTAAGGAAAGTAATGGAGAGTGTTCCAAGAGCTCGATAATGTGTTGCGGCTAGGGTTTCTCCTTATACGCAGTAGGGTGGTCCATAATTTCACTTTTTAAAATTTTTAATGGTCCAACATGCTAATGTTATGGGCATTGGTGCAAGAAACAACATGGTTACCAGTTTTTGGAGTTCCGGTAATATCAGACCCTCACCCCCACCCCCAATTTATATTGCATAGTAAAAACTGAGTAAAAACGACATCTTTAAATTTTTTTTTTTAAGATTAATCATATTTAATCTTAAATAAAAGCATACATATTGCATATCAATTTATTCAGAAATCAACTTTGCACATTTTGGTGTATAAATTGATTATTTATTCGTAATAGTATACATAGAAATGTTCTATAACAGCTGATTAAGCCAATATTTTATGTGTTTTTCAGATATCCAATGATGTATATAGTATATGATGCATTTTTCACTTGGTTGATTCTAATTCATTTTAAATGAATATCATGGTTACTCCTAAGAAATTAAATATAAAGTTAAGAAAAAGCAGTTATGATCCAATTATTGGTAATCTTAAAGATGAACTGATTCCTACAGGACTATTCCAGCTACCATCCCAATCAGATGCACTTCAGCATTTCTATCATTTAAAAAGAAATGATATGGTTATGAACAATAAAGAAGAGGCTGCAACAGTTGTACTTAATAAAGTTAAAAAATTCTGGGGACTTAGCTGGCATTAAAACGCAAGATATTTCAAAAAGCAGAAGACCAAAAGAAAAGATTTTGACTTTAGTTAATGAGTATGAAACACTGAAAAAACACAAAAACAGGAATACTTTCGAAGCTAAAAATATATTTTTGTAAAAAATTAGATATGCTATTGGATATATCGGCAGCAGATGCTATTGAAACAATAATGAAAGACAGAATGAGAACAACAAGAAACAAAAGCGAAGATATAAAATTCCTTGAAGATCAAAGAACTATTCGGAATATGTACGTCTCCAGCCTGATAAGTCTTATGTAACTCGGACAGAAAGACGAAACCAAAGAATTCGACATGACGTAGAGAGAAAAGAAAAACTCTTAGCAGACATGGATGCGGGACCCAGTGGTGAACAAATGAATATCCCACCTGATGATGACATTTCTATAGATAATGATGAATCAAGTAATGAATCAAATGATTCCGACTTTCAACTTCGGCTCAAAGAAATCCTAAAAAAAGAATTCGCATTTTCGATTCAAATGGTTTCTGACACGGCTGATAGGCGAATCTCTCGCATAGCCAAAGAACAGTTTACGCTGCAGCAGTTGCCTCAGAATTAAATATAAATATACATGACATGAGCCTGACCAAGCTGGGTATGATTTAAATATGATAGCAAAACTAGAGAGAATGTGCATATTCAACTGCCTCTACTATATAAAACCTTGGTTGCTTGCTTCCGTCGCCTGTGATGCACCTGTCAACGATTTAAATCTTTTTAATGAACTCATTGAATACAAAAATTATGATCACGATGTAGCATCCAGTGCTCTTAAGGGATTAAATGGTCAGCTATGGTATTTGACTGAGGAACTAGTACCACTTGCTTTGTTTTCCCGGCAAATTTCAGATGCAGAAAAAAGTCTGATTGCAAAGTCAATGAAGAAAGTCTGTCAAATCAACCCGCAACACCCTCCTCCCAAAGGTCAGCCAATCTTCCCTAAGCTAACAAATACAACTAAGCTGTGTCAGTTAGTTGGTAAGGGTTCTTCAATTGTTTTCTAATGCTTGGGTACTAGTGGTGACTGGCTAAATGAACCTGTTACTTCTTGGAAAAATTGCAAATCTTTCCAAGTTATGGAGAACTTTGTCAAAAATATGAAAGTTGTGAATGATCCTGCGAGAGCAATCAAGCTGATTGAAGATTTCAAAGACAGAATTGTTAATGATGAATCACAAAAACAATTTCTGGTGAAAGTTATAGAGCAACATCGACGCCTTCTTCCAGACTTCAAGAAAAATCTTTGGCTGAAATGTATAATTAATTATGTTAAGTGAGCGTTTATTGTGTAATGTTATGCAGAAGTATTTATCTTTTTGTAGTGAATACTCTTATTTTAGTTTCAAGTTAAATGTTAATTTTACCGTCTTGAATTTCGGAATAGTTATAAATTCATTTTAAATTAGTTACCCCTCATAATTCAATTGTGAACCACATTAATACTAATTTTATGTATATTGTATTATTTTATTGTATGTAAACATAATTAATTATATATCACAATTGTCAGTTAATTATTTATATTCAATATTTATTTTAATCTAATACCATGTCCATTTTACAATAAATAATAGAAAACCAAGGGTTATATTTTCCACCTTTGGTACTGTCGCAGTTTCGCCTAACGGACTCAATACGGCTAGTGAGATAATCACTGGTTGGCACTTAACTAGCGGCAGTGCTTATGGCTACATCATCCAGGTTAACCTATACCGGATAGATGTGCTACGGTCCCAAGCCGTAGCTTGCCTAGGCCAACGACGACGACGTAAATCAACAATTGGTGACCCCGGAGCTGGATTACCCCTTTTACCCGAACGACTAGGATTAGACTGTAACGTCGTTCGTGCCCATCACCCCCTTCACCCGAGCGACTAGGACCAGACTGTAACGTCGTTCGTGCCCATCACCCCCTTCACCCGAGCGACTAGGACCAGACTGTAATGTCGCTCGTGCCCTCTGCCCCTCACCCCTGCCCGTGCGCTCTGTGCCTGCGCTCGTCTCAACCTCCACTCCTTCGTTGGTAACTTGTCGTCTTGCTTGTACGTCAGCAAGCATAGGAGAAGATGCCTGACGACGCTGGTGCCATCTCCCACTTGAGCGTAAAGCTCCCCGTCTTCTGGCCGGGTGATCCATTTATTTGGTTCCACCAAGTGGAATCACAATTCAACTTGGGAAGGATCACCGCTAGCAGGACAAAATACGATCATGTTTTGTCCTCTCTACCAGCGAGCATCATCTCTGAAGTCCGTGACGTCATCGTGTCTACTTCCACGAGTGAGGACCCATACAACGATCTGAAGTCTGCCATCCTGTGCCGCACCACTGTCTCCGAGTGTGAGAAACTACATCAGTTAATCTCAAAAGAAGAACTTGGAGACCGTAAGCCCACTCAAATGCTGAGGGCTATGCAGTGCGCTCTAGGCGAACGCGCACAAACCTTCGATAAGGACATCTTTAGACAGTTGTTCTTGCAGAAACTTCCTCCATCAGCTCAGCGTGTCTTGGCCACTATGGATCCTGCTACTCCAGTTGATAAACTAGCAGAAACTGCCGACAAAGTAGTGGAGATTGACACAGCTCCGGTCAACAACGTGAACACACAATCGGAACTGGAGTTGAAAGTGAAAGAGTTAAGTCAACACCTCAACCACGTTTGTTCTCTGCTACAAAATCAACGGCAAAGAAGCCATTCTCGGTCAAGATTTACGAAGAGGCATCGTTCGAGTTCGGGAAGATCTGCTTCTACCACGCTAAATTTGGAAAGAAGGCTAGGAAGTGCATCTCCCCTTGCAATTTTTCGTCGGAAAACCCCAGCAGCGAGTCTAATGGCGTCTAGTACTCGCACTGCCAACCTGTTATTCATAAAGGACAGAACTCTGGTGTCAATTTCTTGGTCGATACCGGAGCGTCAGTCAGTGTATTCCCTCAAAAATCTGGTCATACGCACTCGGAATCTCCGCCTCTATACGCTGCTAACGGTTCACGCATACCCACGTACGGTACTCAGTCGCGTGAACTAAAACTTGGGCCTTCACCGATCCTTCAAGTGGATTTTCATCTGTGCTCAAGTGCAGCATCCCATAATCGGCGCTGACTTCCTCCAGCATTTCAAACTCCTGGTGGATCTTGACAGCGACGCTTATGCGACCAGGCCACACTGCTTTTGTTCTTGCCAAACAGGTTGCCCTTCCGGACGACTCGAACTCGGCACTTTCCCTCGTTCCCCCTAATTCCATGTACCAGTGCCTTTTCCAACGATATCCAGGAATTCTTCAACCTATGCAGATGGGTGATACCATTAAGCACACCATTACCCATCACATTACAACAAAAGGTCCCCTGTGTTTGCAAAACCCAGACGTCTTGCCCCGGACAAACTGAAAGCTGCCAAATCGGAATTCCAGCTTATGATAGATCTTGGATAATAAGACCTTCCAAAAGCAGTTGGTCCTCTCCCCTAACACCTGGTCCAGAAGAAGTCAGGAGACTGGAGGACCATGTGGGGATTACCGGTTTTTGAATTCGACAACCATCCCGGACCGATATCCGGTACCAATGTCCAAGACTTTACTTCTCTTCTCCACGGCAAATCTATCTTCAGTAAAATAGACCTTGTTAAGGCTTTCCACCACATTCCCGTAGAGCCTTCGGATATTCCCAAGACTGCAGTTTGTACACCATTTGGGTTATTCGAATTTTTGAAGATGCCGTTCGGGCTACGGAATGCTGCGCAAACCTTTCAGAGGTTTATAGATGAGGTCACCAGAGGCTTAGACTTTGTTTATGCCTACATCGATGATTTGCTTGTGGCCAGCTCAACGGAAGAGGAACATAAGGAACATCTTTCACTCCTCTTTCAACGCTTAGAACAATACGGTGTTACTATTAATGCATCTAAGTGTGTGTTTGCACAGCCAACCTTGGAATTTCTTGTCACACGATTTCGCAGCACGGAATTACCCCCCTTCAGACAAGTGTGAAGTGATAAAAATTACCCTATGCCAAATAATCACGTGATTACGTCGGTTTTCTAGGTTTGGTAAATTATTACCACAGTTCATTAAAACTGTGCCAGTGTTCTTGCTCCTCTACACGCTATGATCACACACAACGCAAGGTAACGAAATTGGTATGGTGTAGCGATAGTTTACAGGCGTTCGACAATGCCAAAATGCTATCAATAGTGCATTGTCTCTGTCATTTCCTATCAGTGATGCCCCCCTAACTCTGACGGTCGATGCATCAGATGTTGCGATCGGTGAGTGTTGGAACAAACCATTAACGGTCAACAGCACCATCGCGTTTTACTCGAAAAAGCTGCAGCCAGCCCAAACGCGTTTAGTGCTTTCGGACGTGAACTTCTTGCTATTTACTTAAACGTGAAGCATTTTCAACATTTCCTTGAAGGCCGAGAGTTTTGTGTTTTTACCGACCACAAACCTTTGGTCACTGTCTTCAATAAAACAGCTGTAACCACTCTCCCAGATCATCAGGCACTCGATTATATCTCGCAATTTACCACAGATATCCTCCACATCAAAGGTGTGTTGAACACTCCAGCGGATTGCACTTTCAAGAATAGAGATTACTTCTGTTACCCTCAGCTACACTGTGGAATGCTATTGCACAGGATCAAGATAAGGACGGAACTACAAGAACTGCTCAGAGAAGACTCCACTCACTCACTTTCCCTCAGAAAATGAGTATGCCAGGATTGTCTGTGCCCTCTATTGCGACGTATCAACAGCTGCTATTCGCCCTTATGTCCTCCATGTCACAGACAAGCAGTCTCACGGATCTTCTAAGCCCTCCCATCCTGGTATCCGTGCTTCGCAACACCTGGTTACCTCTCGCTGTTTGGCCCTCGATGCGGAAGGATGTCAAACATTGGACCAAAACGTGCCTTGCCTACCAGCGTGCCAAAGTCCAAAGGCACACCAGGTCCCCCTTTGACGCATTTCCGCCCCCATCCCAGCGATTTGAGTAATTCATGTAGACATTGTTGGCCTCTTCCAGTGATTCAAGGCCAACGTATCTGCTCACCTGTCTCGACCGCTTTTCCAGATGGCCTGAAGCCATCCCACTTCCTGATATCCAAGCGGACACTGTTGCAAGAGCCTTTCTTCATGGATGGGTATCAAGATTTGGATTGCCGACAAAAGTCATCACTGACCAAGGTCGCCAATTTGAGTCTTCGCTTTGGAAGAAGTTTACCAGCTTGTTGGTACAGTACATGCGCATACTGTGCGTATCATCCGCAAGCTAACGCCTCGTCGAACGCTTCCATCGCCAGCTGAAGTCATCCCTTATGTGTCACGAAGACTCCCATTGGATGGATAAGCTCCACTCGTGTTGCTTGGTATCGCTCTGCATTTAAGAGTGATCTGAAGACTACAGCGGCTGAAACTAGTCTATGGAACAACACTGCGGCTACCAGGTGGCTACTTCACTGCAGGGGAAGTCATGTGATCCTACGGAATTCGCTCAAACACTTTCCTCTCACATGCAGTCCCTTCAGCCTGTTCCCCCTCGATTGACTAGCCAACAGAACATCTTTGTTTCCCCAGCCCTCCAGTCTTGCACCCACGTTTTCGTTCGTGTACCTGTCCAAACGGCCTCTCCAATGTCCATATGACGGGCCCTATGAAGTTCTCCGACGTAACGCGCAAATCATTTCTCATCCAGCGCGTTCCAAGGTCGACAAGGTTCTATCGATCGTCTTAAGCCTGCGTTTTTGGAATAACCTTAAGCGAGGTACATGTAGCTACCAAAAAGGTCCAGGGGAAATCTGTGTCGTTCGGAACTCTTTGAACTTCCTCTCTGGTGGGGAGTGTGTAGTGAATACTCTTATTTTAGTTTCAAGTTAAATGTTAATTTTACCGTCTTGAATTTCGGAATAGTTATAAATTCATTTTAAATTAGTTACCCCTCATAATTCAATTGTGAACCACATTAATACTAATTTTATGTATATTGTATTATTTATTGTATGTAAACATAATTAATTATATATCACAATTGTCAGTTAATTATTTATATTCAATATTTATTTTAATCTAATACCATGTCCATTTTACAAATAAATAATAGAAAACCAAGGGTTATATTTCACCTTTGGTACTGTCGCAGTTTCGCCTAACGGACTCAATACGGCTAGTGAGATAATCACTGGTTGGCACTTAACTAGCGGCAGTGCTTATGGCTACATCATCCAGGTTAACCTATACCGGATAGATGTGCTACGGTCCCAAGCCGTAGCTTGCCTAGGCCGACGACGACGACGTAAATCAACATTTTTAATTAAACTTTGGTATAATTTTTTAATCATTGTAAAAGGAATTCATTTTTGTTTAAAAATAAATGCAAAAAAAAACGATGGGGACCTGGAATCAGGTTTGTTCCCACCAGGAGCGGCTCGCAGGTAGGCACTGTGGAACTGCAGCACCACCATGATCTTATGATCCTTATATTTAAATATTTAAAATAGCCTCTGTGATTGTTTTTTTTCAATGAACTTTGAGTTTTTAAATCAGATTATATCCTTTTTTCCTAAAACTATTTCAATGCCGAACGAATGAATCACGAAAGTAGCTTCAGCCTTCCGGTGGAACTGCGTACTTAACAGCTCCAGATTTTGTTCGAAACGCTTGAAACCTCGGTGGCGGACGTACGAAGAGCGAGTCAGAATCGCGGGTTTAAGAGGATCTAAAGCACTGTGGACAGAGCAGTGCCGATTTGTTTGTTTGACGTGGTAATTGTGTTGCTGTATCGTTTGCTAATTCAAATTTAATTTCCAAATTGCATTTATCAATGATTCGTTATCATTTATTTTTTGTCGTGAGATTGAAGTTAATTATATAATAATTGGATTATTTACAATATATAGCTTTCATTTCTTAGAATATTTTTTCGCTCAGAATAAAAAACAGAAGAATGGAATTTGTTTATAAATAAAATTTTTGGCAAATTCGAAATTACCCGTTAAGCGTAAGTACCCTATAATTGATTTTATGATACTATTTTACTTATTTTTATGACTGAGTAGTGAGTAGTTATCTATTTATCTATTCGACTTTCTCTCTTTCTCATATATATATATATATATAATCGACACAATTTCTGAGGCAGCACCCCCATAACTGAAAGTCACGAGCCGCCACTGGTTCCCACTCGAAATATACTGTAGCTGGCTTGATAAGCTGGTCTAATTTCGAGCCCATCGCCGTGAAGCTGCCTGGGATGATGCTTCAGGGTGGCGGTAACACCCCTAGAATATATAATTAATTAAAATAATATATTATTACCAAGAAAAAATAATATAGTCATATGTTTATTCACAGAGAAGCGGAAAAACTTTCGTTTTCTCAGTCAAACTTTTAGGTCCCTATAAATTGGGGGGGGGGGGGGTATGATATTACCGGAACTCCAAAAACTGGTAACCATGTTGTTTCTTGCACCGATGCCCACAACATTAGCCCGTTGGACCATTAAAAATTTAAAAAGAAATTATGGACCACCCTAAATTAAATTATGCAGCTTTCTTCATCCCGGGAAATCCCAGGAATTCCCGGAAAAATTAAGCCAATTCCCGGGATCCCAGGAAATCCAGGGAATGGTTGTATATTTAAGAGAACGGTAATTTTTTTTATTGTTCAGTGATAAAATACCCTTTTAGAATTGGGATAACCAATTACTTATGCCTAGATGACCACTTTTGCATTGTAATGCTTGAATTGAGTTTACCAATCAGTGGTAGCTGTTTATTATTTATTAAACATAATATTTATCATGAGTACTCAGGAAATAAGAATGGTTTCATGTATCATGATGATTTAGTGAGTGACATTAGTATGCCTTTTAATTTTTGATGTAGAAAGAATACTGAAAATTATATCTTTCTCCACAATTTTTTAAACCCATTTTTTCTTCTTTTTTGATTCAGAGTTTATTATAAAAGTAGCTAAACTGACTAAAATGAAGAAAATGAGCATTTTTATGTATTTTCTTCCCTAAAAATAGCCCATAAAATGAAAATAATTATTTAGCATATTTTTAGCATAAAATGGAAACAGGTTTAGCATAATTTTAGGCGATTTAGCATAATTTAGCAGCAGGTTTAACATAATTTGGCTAAAAATTTCTGGAAACACTGCAAGAAAGTTGCCAGAACTATTTGACAAAAAGTAGCCCAGCTTTGTAAAAAAAATAGTAAAATTGAAATTCAATATCACAATTCAAAACAAATAATATTCAATTCAAAACATCGTAGAAAGTCAAAATTATCGTATTTATGCGATAATTATCGTACGTCTGGCAACGCTGTCTGTGGGTCAGTAAGAAGTTGCATGGAAGATGATTTCCAGGGATTTCCCTGGATATTTGTCCAATTCCCGGGATTTTCAAATCCAATAAAAACAGCCGGGATCCCGGGAAAGAAACCCTAGTTGCGGCTGATGGCGGACATTTAAATGACATTATTTTGCGTAAATAGTTTGTCCGTAAAATCTCATTTAGTTACTGATTCTGAAACTATGAAGCAATTGTTCTACAATTAAGTGTTTCTTATGATATTGTGAATTAAAATCCCTTTACGACTTTTGACGTACCCTCTATGTGCATGTACACGAACAGTGCCGAAAATGAGAGAAAAATATAATTTTCTCTCCCTAATGTTTATTTAATTTTGTAATTGGTAAAAAAAAGGCATAAAATCCGAATAATCACATCCACGGATCGGTAATGTCAAAGCGAGTTTTTATGCCATACTCATTTTTAGAAGTACGTATCATAGATAAGAAGTGTATCCGAATCTGTATTTTGCTGCTCGATATAAAGTGGGATGAGTTAAGTACACGGAAAGAGAGAGAGAGAGAGAGAGAGAGAGAGAGAGAGAGAGAGAGAGACAGTGTGTTACAAGGAGTTACAAGACTAAGAAGGGGCCTGAAAGACCTTTCGGGTCCACTAGATCATTTTTTTAATTATTCTAGCAATAGTGGAAAACTGATACAAAAGCATGAAGTTGTCTCACCACCCTCCGCTCCCTCCCCGCCAAAGGCGGGCACAGAAAACGGTTAAATACCTTGACCCTGGAAAAGTAGCCAAGGAAATTTTACAGGAAAGAGGGGCATATTTAAGCTAGATCTACAATTATGCTATGCACACATAGAAATCGTACACTACATAGCACCGTTATACAAACTAACATAATAATATGTGTGCTAATTGTTTATCAACTAATTGGTATCGTCACAAAAACCTCGAACATATGGCTTGGATTTTATACAAAATATTTACAGTTCTGTTTACTGAGTTATCAGTCCAACAAAGACCCCAAGCCCACTCCAGGCTAGCCCCGAAAGAATTGAGAGAGAGGTAAAGGTCAAACTCTCCATGTATAGCTATACCCATGTAGTCCCATTTCAACCAGACAAATTCAGAAAATTATATAAATCTACGTCGGAGGGTTAAATCCTTAATTAGATCAACTAAACATGCAGAAGAAGAAGCTAGAGTTGCCTCACTCTGTAAAGTTAATCTTAAAGAGTCCTTTGCCCATGTTAACAGCAGAAGCCAATTGAAAATTCTGTAGGTCCCCTAAAAGAGAGAAATGGCATATTGAAATTCAGTGATATAGATATAGCTAATACGCTAACGAGTTCTTCGTTACAGTTTTCACGGTAGAAGACTTAACTGAAGTACCAAATTCCCAGGATTACGTATGACGGTGACCATCCCTTAGAGACCATAATCCCTTAGAGACCATAAAGCTATCAGGCCGGCAAGTGATGAAATGCTCTTACAGGAAAGGGGTTGAAACAGGAATTGAGAACGGAAATCAGATTTTTCACACCATGCCCTCACTCGTCACGTGCACCCAGTCACTCAAGAGAAAGAAGAAAAAAGGGAAATAGTGACGAGAGAGAGAGAGAGAGAGAGAGAGAAGAGAGAGAGAGAGATTCGAACAATGGTAGTTTATCAAACGTTTTAACAACGTTTTGTAGATATTTCATAAACGTTTATGAAGGTTCAGTAAAGGTATCTGCGTTTGCTGCAGGGAGTTCATGAGACAGACGCACAGGAAGTTATAAAAGAGAGAGAGAGAGAGAGAGAGAGAGAGAGAGAGAGAGAGAGAGAGAGAGAGAGAGAGAGAATAATTAACAATAAAACTAAGTTTGAGTGGATGACGCAATTTTGTTCAAACGTTAGGGTATAAAATTTAAAGAAAATATTGGAAATAATGGAAGATCTATTAGCCCTTTTAAAGAGTGGTGTCCACACGACGACTTTATTCTGAATAACTTTAAACGATTTTATTCGGTGTTTGTGGAAACATTTTTGCAACAAAAGGTTCAAATTATTTCCTGCTGTACAATTTATAGTACTTAATACTATCTTCATGTATCTTCGCCTATAACCAAAGCGGGAAACAGTCTTTACCTAACCTACAGTATATAATAAATCTTTTTCTATTTAACAAATCCATTTAAAATTGATCCATCTTTATCCATTAAATTAGGCAATTTCCATTATATTAATCTATTCTCTCTCCTCTTTCCGAGTCTTATCACGGTTCATTTTATGAAATTCCTTCTCCTCATAAAGGCGTCCTCATGAAATTTTCTCTCTTTATCAGAACTTTTCATGAAACTCACTATTTCATCAGAACTTCATGAAATTCATTTTCCTCGTGAGGACTTTTCATTAAATTCCCTCTCCCTTCATTAAATTCCCTTTCCCCGCAGAACTTCTCATGAAATTCCCTCTCCTTAACGGAACTCTCATGAAATGCCCTTCCCTTATCAGCTCATTATATCTCTTCTTTTTACCACGGCCTTTGCTTTTGTGCTTCGTAGCGCATCTTACATTCGGTTCCTGTTATAACTAATTGCATACAGCAATGAATGTCCGAAATTCACATCCAAAAGGAAAATATGGGTTTCAAATTTTAATACTGGGTTTCACATTTGTGGCTGAAAGACGACAGAAGATAAAAATAGAACTGATGGGCTCCGATTCATTATGAATGACACCTTTTCTCTCGTTAAAAGATATTGATTGAGCGCAATTTTATATATGTTCTTCGATAATTTTCCTGAGTCAGCTTAGGCGCGCAGTATCTACCATATCGTGTGGGGGAAGATGGTTAGGCTACCTTTCGTTTCATTTTTAATACAGGGTGTCTCAAAAGTCACTATCTATTTTGAAAAATAATGGGAATTACGAAAAACTGGTTTAAGACATGAAAAATATATTTATTTCAAAGTAAGTGCCACAAAGAATTAGTGCTATTTATTTATCTGTCTCCACATGGCGACCATCAGTGTCTCTACAGAGCTGAAAGCGATAAGTTGTTTCCCGGAACACACTTTCCAGCATTTGAGGTGTTATTTTCTGAACTGCATCGGTAATACGATTTCGAAGTTCGGCTACATCACTAATTCTTCTACCAGTGTACACCTTAGACTTAATGAAACCCCAGGCGAAAAAATCTAATGGTGTTAAATCGGGTGAACGTGCTGCCCATGGTTGTGTTCCTCCACGACCAATCCAGCGACCGGGGAAGCGTCTGTCAAGATAATCACGTACAATTATTGCATAATGGCACGGTGCTCCATCCTGCTGAAAAACTACTGTGTCAAGAATGCCATCTGTAAGAAGTTGAGGTTCGAGGAATTGTTCAAGCATGTCAAGATAAATTTATAAATTACACAAAATTCGAAATAAACCAATTAACTTTTTTAAATACACAAATTTGCACCAGAAGTACATATCTTTATGCCAGCATAGCATTTTTAAAAAAAACATCTAATGTCACCGAAATAGATAGTGACTTTTGAGACACCCTGTATATGGATGAATGGAGAGGTGAACGAAGAGTTTAAATATCTGGTTAGTAGATGGTTAAAATGTAAGGGTGTGCGATTCGGATATTTTTATTTCGATTCGATTTTCGATTCGATTCGGCTACTTGTTTTCGATTCTCGATTCGATTCGATTCGACTGCGACTGTGCACTGCACTCACCTATACTTTACAATTTACATGCACCAGCACCAACAGAACAACATACATGCACCAGCAACAACATACTGAAAAGCGTAATAAACAACTGAACCCAAAGAACTGGTCCAAATTTGTCACACCGCAAGGCGCGCGCACGTGATTCTCTGACATCACAAAATCAAAAGCTGACCATGCGCATTGAGCGCACTCAGATCTTTATAAAAGCGTAATCTCTCAAATATCCAACTATTTTATAACGTTATTATATTATTATATTATATTATATATATATATATATTTATTTATTTTTTCAATTGTTATTCCACGGTTTCGACATTCCATGGTTTTGGGGTAGTGCCAGTTTATCGTCTCGACAGGTTACAGTTTAGCGAATCGAAGACTCGAAACTTTTAGCTCTAAGTCGGGTCGGGTTTCGATTCTTTTACTGAATCGACCCGAATCGACATTTTCGATTAATCGCACAGGCCTATTTTTAAAAAGACCTTGATCATTACATCATTCTCATCACTTTTAATCGAGCTCTTCATCATCACCCAGTCAGCGTGAAACTGACAAGGAGAAAGACCAAAAGGGAAGGATTGTAACGGGATAGATATAAACAATCAAAGAAACCATCTTTTTAAGAGACTAGCTGTATGGAGCCTTCCTATCGCGGTTAGAGTGAATACCGAGTAAGAAAATCATCGCAGCAGGACTTCAGACTCTTAAGAATGATGCGAAAGACTGCTTTCAAAAAGCTTTTCATGCAGCCTCTCTGGTCTAGTTTCAAAGCAACAATTTATGGGTATAAATTTTTCTCTGAGAGCGAATGCTTTTAAGAATTAAGGTTTATACTTAGTACGATGCACACCCACAAGGAAGAATGAAAAACGATTCCAAAGCTTTTGTGTATTTAACAAATCAGGGAATTATGAGGTGTAGTGTTAAATACACAAAACGTTTTGGAATCGCTTTTCATTTTACCTTGTGGGTGTACATCATTTTTTTAATTCCACGTGTTTAATTGTTGTGAAATTCATCCCATATATATATATATATATATATATATATATATATAGGAGGGGATAGATCTGAAGCAAAAAACTATAGACCAATGTCATTGACGTCCCACCTCACCAAAGTATTTGAAAGAATAGTTAGAGAGAAAATCTATGATCTTTTGGAGACACTGGAAAGATTCAATGAGAATCAGCACGGATTCCGATCAGGAAGATCATGCCTATCACAACTTATAAAGTACTACACTGCGTTCGCACTTTTTAAGCAGATTACATTTTCTCCAATGTTTTCAAAAGTTTTTCCCCCGATTTCAATGAAATTTGTAGCAAATAATCACTATATATAGCAGCATTGATGGTATTCATTTCGATAAAATATTTTGATGATTAAAATAATTATTTCATTTTATTGAAAAATATGTAAAATATTGTGTTCCGACTTATTAAGCAAGTATTCTATTTACGGATCTAAATGGTGAAAATGGGTAAGAAGAAGGATTTAACATTAACTGAGAAAAGAAAAATAGTCAAGTTACTCGCTGAAAATATAAAACCTATTGAAATTGCGAAGCAGTTTGGCAGAGCTTATCGAACTGTAAACAAGTTTGTAGCGGAGGGTACCAAACTGAGGCAGCGAAGTGATAAAGGAGCTATAAGAAAAGTGACAAGGCGGCAGATATCTGTAATCAAGAGCAAATTGCAAAGCATCCATTGTCCTCAAGTAAAGAGGTTTTTGAGCAGGTTGGCATACATAATCTACCAAGAACATCTCGATGTGGAATCCTCCAAACAATTGGCAAGACGTGTAAACCTACGATTCAGTCACCATTAACACCCAGGTATAAGAACTAAATGAACTAAATCTGTACTCCCTAGAAAAAGAGAGAGGTACACCATAATACTAAGGCCACTCAATATATTTTGCCCCACCCTTTTTTCTTAGCTAAATAATATGCCATGGGGCTGAAATGTCTTTTGGGCCGTAAGTTTGAACTTTCTGCGCTTCACATAACCGGACTTTTCCAGTTTGATCCTCTCCTCCTTGCATAAAGCCGCTTTTAAACGCCCATGTATAAAGCCGATGGTTAACGCAGTTTCGAAAATGGCGTCTGACAGTGATGTGCGTTGTAAACAGATAGCTGTTATCGAGTTCTTAACCGGAGAGAAGGAAACAGTTGGAAATATTCACAAACGTCTACAAAACGTTTACGGAGATGCTGTTGTTGATCGAAGCACAGTTGGACGCTGGTCTAAACGTGCGAGATCATCGGAGAGAGGGAGAGCCAGCCTCGATGATGAGCCACACAGCGGTCGCCCGGCATCGGCTGTGATATCTCACACTGTGCAACGTGCTAACAGCATCATTCGATCAAATCGGCGCGTCACATACAAGGAGCTATCACTGGAGGTAGGAATTAGTGAAGGAAGTGTGAATACGATAATTCAGCAACTGGGATACTCAAAAGTGTCTTCACGGTTTGTTCCTCGCGAACTGACTGAAGATTACAAAGTCCCAAAGAAAAGAAATTACTTCTGAGACCTGAGTCGTTGGTTCGATACGAGACAGAAGGGGATGATTTCCTTTCACGAATTGTGACTGGGGATGAGACTTGGGTACACCACTTTGAACCTGAAACAAAACGCCAATTATTGGAGTGGCATCACGCACACTCCCCACGCAAGAAAAAGTTCAAAATGGCTCCCTCTGCAGGAAAGGTTATGGCCACCATCTTCTGGGACATGAAAGGGCTGATTCTGGTGGACAGTATGAAGAAAGGACAAATAATCAACTCGGAGGCATATATTGCTACCCTGTAGAGACTCCAGAGACGTATAAAGCGAGTTCGACCGGAGAAAACTGGAAGACGCCTTCTTTTGCACGATAACGCAAGACCACGCAACAGTTTGCAATCAAGAGAGGCCATCACAAAAATGCGCTTGACTGCGTTACCCCCACCCTCCATACAGCCCGGATCTGGCAACTTCAGACTTCCATTTGTTTGGACCAATGAAGGATGCCATTCGTGGAAGAAAGTTTCAGGGTGACGATGAGGTTATTGAGGAGGTTAAGAGGTGGCTCCAGCGGAACCCAGCGGACTTTTACTAGCAAGGAATAAATGCCCTTGTTTCGAGGTGGAGAAAAGCCGTAGAAAAGGATGGAAACTATGTGGAAAAATAAAAACTTGTGACAAAGGTCTGTAACTACTTCTGTACAAAACTTCTGGAACTTACAAGGAAACATGGAAAGAAAAAAAAGGGTGGGGCAAAATATACTGAGTGGCCCTCGTATATATATATGGAAAATGATAAAAAAAATGGTACCAACCCACAAACTAAACCCAATTACCACCCAAACAACACTGGAAAATAGGAAAGGCAGAATGTGTAGTGTTCCCAAACTAAAAGCCCGACAAAGTACCTCTTTAACAGTGAAGGAAAATAGTTTGGGTGTCAGGAGGCCAAGACTTTTTAACCAGCTTCCAAAGGACCTCAGGAACGTCACAGGGTCAAAGTTGACGTCTTCAAATGAAGACTAGATGCCTGGCTCAGGATGGTACCAGATGAGTCGTGTGTACCTGGCTATGTGCAATGGAAGTCACAAGAGAGCAACTCGCTCCTCCACCAAGCTAGGCCTAGAGGCGAGGTCACCAGCTTAACTTTCGTTTGAAGAGAGACCAACGCATTCAACTGGTACGAGGTTTTATATATATATATAATAATTTTCAGAACATGTACCCAGAATAAAATTTTATAGTTCGCTACTAACACAAAACTTTTCAAAAATTATATGCAAACCTGGTCATATACTAATAATAATATATTATTATTATTAATATATGACACCATGATTATACACACAACACACACACACACACACACACACACATATATATATATATATATATATATATATATATATATATTATGAGGGGTCGCGCGTCTTAAGGTACCTAAGCGCCACCACAGGCGAAACGTGTTTTTGATGGATATCACTATTTTCACCCTTCCTCTATCGCGTGGTTTGGGTTACAATGACCTTACGACACTAGAAGTACGGTTGAAAACTTTATGAAGCGAACTACTTTTTTCACCTCTATCGCCAGCCAAAAGTTCACCCCAAAGTTCGGCATCGAAAATCAAAAAATAAAAAAAATATATATATATAAAAATTAAATATGAATCTATTCCAAAAACTCATCAACATCTTCATTAGCATACTTAGAACTCTAATTTAGCCAAAAATGAACGTTCTAGCTCAATTAATAACAGAGATACTATTGCCAGAATATTGCTGAACTTTGGAGGCGATTTCTGACGAATTTTAATTTTGGCGCTTAGTACCTTAAGACGCGGACTCCTCATATATATATATATATATATATATATATATATATATATATATATATATATATATATATATAAATCTGAATACATTAAATAATATATTTAAAATTTAGTTTATTAAATAAAATATTGGCATGGAATACTTTGAGAGAAAACTTTAATCCTACTTTGAAAGTGGCATAAATGCATGAACAAAATAGTTAATACATTTATAAAACGACACAAAACCAAAAAAGAAAAAAAAAACATTTTTCTTGGCAATTTGCTTGCGATATCTCAAATATTATTTATACCAAACCCATTTGATTTCTTTCCATCTTTTATTTACATTTTATGGAATAATAAATAATAATAATTATTAAAACCAAAAGCAAACCACAACCACCACTAGATCCCTTCTTTCCCCAACTGCAACACTGACACACTGAGTGCCACTGACGGCCACCACGTGATCCCAAGTTGGATTTGGCACTCGGAGCAATGGTGCCAGGAAGCGCAGGAAATGAAACTATGGCAAGTGCAAGGTACTATTACCCCTAAATATATGCATGAGTATGCCACACGATTATATATATATATATATATATATATAATATATATATATATATATATATATATATATATATATATATATATATATCTTACATTAGAAAATTAAATAATGCGATTTATTAAATGACTGAAAAACACGCATATAAAAATAAATATTCTTCCTAAATACTTTCGTAGAATTCTGACTTTTGTCTTCATTCAGCCCAAAAGGGCGTGTGAAGATGGTTCAGAAGGTGAAAGGTGACTCATCCTAAAAATGGAAAGAAAATGGTACCAACTGTAATATCGATCCTCTTTCCATTACTTGGAAAACAGGGGCTTTTTTCACTGTCGTATCGCGCGGTGTAGGAAATGCAAGGCCGGTTTTTAGATTTACGCTGCCTTTTTCTAAGTTGTAGTTGCATTAGGACTTACAGAGAGAGAGAGAGAGAGAGAGAGAGAGAGAGAGAGAGAGTTACAAGGAGTTACGAGGAAAAGAGGAAGCCTCAAAGACCTTTCGGTCCACTCGGGGAGGTTGCTATTATTAAACTGGTTCATTTTTAACTTATTCCAACAGTAGTATAAAATGGATAGAAAAGCCAAAGACCCACTCTCCGCCCTCCGCTCTCTCTCCGCCAGAGGCGAGTACGGAAAAAGGTTGAAGAAATACTTTGATCCTTAAAAAGTGGTCAATGAAATTTTACGGGAAAGAGGAAAATATATAAGCTAGCTTTACAATTACGCTATGCACACGTAGAGATCGTACATTGGAAAGTACCGTTGTACAAACTAACCAATAATAATATACTTGTGCCGATCGCACATCAACTTCTTGGTACCGTCACCAAAACCTCGAACGTATGGTTTTGATTTTATGCAAAATATTTACAGCTCTATTTACCGACCCTCTCTATTTAAAAAGACTCCCCCCCCCTACCATGACTCACTTCAAGCTAACCCCAAAAGGACGAAGAGAAAGGAAAAGGTTAAACTCTCCATGTCTACACCCATGTCCGCTCAAAGCAATCATGCCAGAAAGTGATGAAATGCTTCTACATGAAAGGGGTGGAAAAAGGGATTAAGAGCAAAAAACAGATTTTCCACACCATGCCGTCATCCGTCACCCATCACATCCATCAGCCACCCAAGAGAAAAAAGAGAAAAGAAATCGTAACGGCAGAAACGCAACTCTACCTCACCTAATCCATGTCATGTATTTTTGTTAAAGTTGTTTGTTCATTATGAAATTATGTCTACAAAATATTTTTCTACTCTATTCTTAGACATGTTTACGAGGCAAGCTGGTATGTGAGCGTGTTTTCTGTAATTGGATGTCTGTCATGTCTGTCATATCTGTCTGTCATGTCATGTCCGGCAACTCTTTGAATGTCGCCAAGTTTATAAGTGGGAGGTCCCTGTATCTGTCCCCGTGTACTTGTCCCTTACGAAGAATGAGTGTTTCGTGGGTGATCACCCACGGCGAACTTGCCACAGCGAATTCGAGAGTCTTCCACTTAGAGGTGTTTATGAGGCAAGTGATAAAAAAAATGAGTTACTAGATGATTGATCATGCAATGTGGGGCATAATCAACCAGAGACGTCTCCCTAAAGTCGGGGAAGAATTAAGTGTAGGAGGAAGTGTTTAAACAAACTCTCGCAGGATTACGTTATAATATTATTTTCTTAAATTATATTATATGTAAGGACAATCTTAAACAGCGAGTGTGTTCAGAACTTTGTTCAGCCTATTTTGAAACATATTTATCCTTGAGCTTGGAACAACCTCCGAGGAAAGGTGGTTCCAAATATTAACTATTTTATAGAAGAAATTACCACAGATGGAGGTACTAAATGTTTTAAGTTCCAATTTAAAACCATAATTTCTTGTCGGATTGGTATTAAATGAGAATAATTTCCTGTCTATTTCGATGAGCATCTTAAAAATTTGAATAAGCTGACCCTACAACCTCGTGGTCTCTAAGGTAAACAAATTTAAGCATTCTAATCTTCGGTGGTAGTTTTGCAGTCTCATTGAAGGTGTAGTGAATACTCTTATTTTAGTTTCAAGATAAATGTTAATTTTACCGTCTTGAATTTCGGAATAGCTATAAATTCATTTTAAATTAGTTACCCATCATAATTCAATTGTAAACCACATTAATACTAATTTTATGTATACTGTATTATTTTATTGTATGTAAACATAATTAATTATATATCACAATTGTCAGTTAATTATTTATATTCAAATAATTATTTTAATCTAATACCATGTCCATTTTGCAAATGAATAATAGAAATCCAACGGTTATATTTTCCATCCTTGGTACTGTCGCAGTTTCGCCTAACGGACTCAATACGGCTAGTGAGATAATCACTGGTTGGCACTTAACCAGCGGCAGTGCTTATGGCTACATCATCCAGGTTAACCTATACCGGATAGATGCGCTACGGTCCCAAGCCGTAGCTTGCCTAGGCCCAACGACGACGACGAAAACCAACAATTGGTGACCCCGGAGTTGGATTCCCCCTTTTACCCGAACGACTAGGACTAGACTGTAACGTCGTTCGTGCCCATCACCCCCTTCACCCGAGCGACTAGGACCAGACTGTAACGTCGCTCGTGCCCTCTGCCCCTCACCCCTGCCCGTGCGCTCTGTGCCTGCGCTCGTCTCAACCTCCACTCCTTCGTTGGTAACTTGTCGTCTTGCTTGTACGTCAGCAAGCATAGGAGAAGATGCCTGACGACGCTGGTGCCATCTCCCACTTGAGCGTAAAGCTCCCCGTCTTCTGGCCGGGTGATCCATTTATTTGGTTCCACCAAGTGGAATCACAATTCAACTTGGGAAGGATCACCGCTAGCAGGACAAAATACGATCATGTTTTGTCCTCTCTACCAGCGAGCATCATCTCTGAAGTCCGTGACGTCATCGTGTCTACTTCCACGAGTGAGGACCCATACAACGATCTGAAGTCTGCCATCCTGTGCCGCACCACTGTCTCCGAGCGTGAGAAACTACATCAGTTAATCTCAAAAGAAGAACTTGGAGACCGTAAGCCCACTCAAATGCTGAGGGCTATGCAGTGCGCTCTAGGCGAACGCGCACAAACCTTCGATAAGGACATCTTTAGACAGTTGTTCTTGCAGAAACTTCCTCCATCAGCTCAGCGTGTCTTGGCCACTATGGATCCTGCTACTCCAGTTGATAAACTAGCAGAAACTGCCGACAAAGTAGTGGAGATTGACACAGCTCCGGTCAACAACGTGAACACACAATCGGAACTGGAGTTGAAAGTGGAAGAGTTAAGTCAACAACTCAACCACGTTTGTTCTCTGCTACAAAATCAACGGCAAAGAAGCCATTCTCGGTCAAGATTTACGAAGAGGCATCGTTCGAGTTCCGGGAAGATCTGCTTCTACCACTCTAAATTTGGAAAGAAGGCTAGGAAGTGCATCTCCCCTTGCAATTTTTCGTCGGAAAACCCCAGCAGCGAGTCCTAATGGCGTCTAGTACTCGCACTGCCAACCTGTTATTCATAAAGGACAGGAACTCTGGTGTCAATTTCTTGGTCGATACCGGAGCGTCAGTCAGTGTATTCCCTCAAAAATCTGGTCATACGCACTCGGAATCTCCGCCTCTATACGCTGCTAACGGTTCACGCATACCCACGTACGGTACTCAGTCGCGTGAACTAAACTTGGGCCTTCACCGATCCTTCAAGTGGATTTTCATCTGTGCTCAAGTGCAGCATCCCATAATCGGCGCTGACTTCCTCCAGCATTTCAAACTCCTGGTGGATCTTGACAAGCGACGCTTATGCGACCAGGCCACACTGCTTTCTGTTCTTGCCAAACAGTTTGCCCTTCCGGACGCCTCGAACTCTGCACTTTCCCTCGTTCCCCCTAATTCCATGTACCAGTGCCTTTTCCAGCGATATCCAGGAATTCTTCAACCGATGCAGATGGGTGATACCATTAAGCACACCATTACCCATCACATTACAACAAAATGTCCCCCTGTGTTTGCAAAACCCAGACGTCTTGCCCCGGACAAACTGAAAGCTGCCAAATCGGAATTCCAGCTTATGATAGATCTTGGGATAATAAGACCTTCCAAAAGCAGTTGGTCCTCTCCCCTACACCTGGTCCAGAAGAAGTCAGGAGACTGGAGACCATGTGGGGATTACCGGTTTTTGAATTCGACAACCATCCCGGACCGATATCCGGTACCAAATGTCAAGACTTTACTTCTCTTCTCCACGGCAAATCTATCTTCAGTAAAATAGACCTCGTTAAGGCTTTCCACCACATTCCCGTAGAGCCTTCGGATATTCCCAAGACTGCAGTTTGTACACCATTTGGGTTATTCGAATTTGTGAAGATGCCGTTCGGGCTACGGAATGCTGCGCAAACCTTTCAGAGGTTTATAGATGAGGTCACCAGAGGCTTAGACTTTGTTTATGCCTACATCGATGATTTGCTTGTGGCCAGCTCAACGGAAGAGGAACATAAGGAACATCTTTCACTCCTCTTTCAACGCTTAGAACAATACGGTGTTACTATTAATGCATCTAAGTGTGTGTTTGCACAGCCAACCTTGGAATTTCTTGGTCACACGATTTCGCAGCACGGAATTACCCCCCTTCAGGACAAGTGTGAAGTGATAAAAAATTACCCTATGCCAAATAATCAGCGTGAGTTACGTCGGTTTCTAGGTTTGGTAAATTATTACCACAAGTTCATTAAAAACTGTGCCAGTGTTCTTGCTCCTCTACACGCTATGATCACACACAAACGCAAGGTAACGAAATTGGTATGGTGTAGCGATAGTTTACAGGCGTTCGACAATGCCAAAAATGCTATCAATAGTGCATTGTCTCTGTCATTTCCTATCAGTGATGCCCCCCTAACTCTGACGGTCGATGCATCAGATGTTGCGATCGGTGGGGTGTTGGAACAAACCATTAACGGTCAACAAGCACCCATCGCGTTTTACTCGAAAAAGCTGCAGCCAGCCCAAACGCGTTATAGTGCTTTCGGACGTGAACTTCTTGCTATTTACTTAAACGTGAAGCATTTTCAACATTTCCTTGAAGGCCGAGAGTTTTGTGTTTTTACCGACCCAAACCTTTGGTCACTGTCTTCAATAAAAACAGCTGTAACCACTCTCCCAGAGTCATGAGGCAACTCGATTATATCTCGCAATTTACCACAGATATCCGCCACATCAAAGGTGTCTTGAACACTCCAGCGGATGCACTTTCAAGAATAGAGATTACTTCTGTTACCCTCAGCTCTACACTGTGGAAGGCTATTGCACAGGATCAAGATAAGGATACGGAACTACAAGACCTGCTCAGAGAAGACTCCAGTCACTCACTTTCCCTCAAGAAAATGAGTATGCCAGGATTGTCTGTGCCCCTCTATTGCGACGTATCAACAGCTGCTATTCGCCCTTATGTCCCTCCATGTCACAGACAAGCAGTCTTCACGGATCTTCATAAGCCCTCCCATCCTGGTATCCGTGCTTCGCAACACCTGGTTACCTCTCGCTTTGTTTGGCCCTCGATGCGGAAGGATGTCAAACATTGGGCCAAAACGTGCCTTGCCTGCCAGCGTGCCAAAGTCCAAAGGCACACCAGGTCCCCCTTTGACGCATTTCCGCCCCCATCCCAGCGATTTGAGGTAATTCATGTAGACATTGTTGGCCCTCTTCCAGTGATTCAAGGCCAACGTTATCTGCTCACCTGTCTCGACCGCTTTTCCAGATGGCCTGAAGCCATCCCACTTCCTGATATCCAAGCGGACACTGTTGCAAGAGCCTTTCTTCATGGATGGGTATCAAGATTTGGATTGCCGACAAAAGTCATCACTGACCAAGGTCGCCAATTTGAGTCTTCGCTTTGGAAGAAGTTTACCAGCTTGTTGGGTACAGTACATGCGCATACCTGTGCGTATCATCCGCAAGCTAACGGCCTCGTCGAACGCTTCCATCGCCAGCTGAAGTCATCCCTTATGTGTCACGAAGACTCCCATTGGATGGATAAGCTTCCACTCGTGTTGCTTGGTATTCGCTCTGCATTTAAGAGTGATCTGAAGACTACAGCGGCTGAACTAGTCTATGGAACAACACTGCGGCTACCAGGTGGCTACTTCACTGCAGGGGATAAGTCATGTGATCCTACGGAATTCGCTCAAACACTTTCCTCTCACATGCAGTCCCTTCAGCCTGTTCCCCCTCGATTGACTAGCCAACAGAACATCTTTGTTTCCCCAGCCCTCCAGTCTTGCACCCACGTTTTCGTTCGTGTACCTGTCCCAAAACGGCCTCTCCAATGTCCATATGACGGGCCCTATGAAGTTCTCCGACGTACGCGCAAATCATTTCTCATCCAGCGCGGTTCCAAGGTCGACAAGGTTTCTATCGATCGTCTTAAGCCTGCGTTTTTGGAATCAACCTTAAGCGAGGTACATGTAGCTACCAAAAAGGTCCAGGGGAAATCTGTGTCGTTCGGAACTCTTTGAACTTCCTCTCTGGTGGGGGAGTGTGTAGTGAATACTCTTATTTTAGTTTCAAGATAAATGTTAATTTTACCGTCTTGAATTTCGGAATAGCTATAAATTCATTTTAAATTAGTTACCCATCATAATTCAATTGTAAACCACATTAATACTAATTTTATGTGTACTGTATTATTTTATTGTATGTAAACATAATTAATTATATATCACAATTGTCAGTTAATTATTTATATTCAAATAATTATTTTAATCTAATACCATGTCCATTTTGCAAATGAATAATAGAAATCCAACGGTTATATTTTCCATCCTTGGTACTGTCGCAGTTTCGCCTAACGGACTCAATACGGCTAGTGAGATAATCACTGGTTGGCACTTAACCAGCGGCAGTGCTTATGACTACATCATCCAGGTTAACCTATACCGGATAGATGCGCTACGGTCCCAAGCCGTAGCTTGCCTAGGTCCAACGACGACGACGACGAAAACCAACAAAGGGATTAATTTTGTGGCCCTTGCCCGTATCCTTTCCAACCTTTCTATATCCTTCCAAGGGTTGGAGACCAAAGCTGCACACAGTACTCGAGTTGAGGTCTAACTAGTGAATTGTAAAGAAACATTTTACTCTCCTTGTTTCTAAATTGTTTCTTTTAATATAACGTAGTATTTTTAAGGCCCTTTTTCGACTTGTACACAGTGTTTTGACGGTTTGAGATCATTAATTACTCCTAAATCTTTCACTAGATCAGTCTCAGTCAAGTTCCTCCCCAAGAGTGAGTCATCGGTGTTCGGGTCCTTGGAACCTATGTGAAAAACCTTACATTTGTCCAAGATGAATGGCATCTGCTAAGCATCAGACCATTCGCCTAACTTATCAAGATCATTTTGGAGCGTTCTTACGCTTTTCTCATTACCTACACAATTTCCAATTTGGTATCGTTTGCAAATTTAGAAATTATACTTAGGAGCCCAACGTTTCTATCGTTAATATAGATGATAAAAAGTAAAGGACCCAGAAAGGAACTCTGTGGAACCTTATTGTTGACGGGGGACCACACCAAAGCCACTCCATTTATTACCACCCTCTGCTTTCTATCTCTTAACCAATCTTCAATCCAGTTGGAAACGAGTCCGGTAATTCCTAGTCCTCTAACTTCAATCATCCGTCTCGCGTAAGGGACTTTGTCAAAGGCTTTTGAAAGTCGAGATACACTATATTTATTGTTCTAGCTGCGCCGTATAAAGTTTGTTAGACAAAATCTATACCGCCTGAATCCATGTTGAGAATAAAAAAAATAAATTGTTTGATTCAAGGCGATACACGATACGTTCTGTAATAATGGATTCCAACAGCTTGCCAACAATTGACCTTAAACTAATCGGCCGTTAATTATACGGATTTTACCTATCCTCCTTTTTAAAGATTGGTGTTACATTTGCTAATTTTCAGTCAGTTGGAACTTTCCCTAATTCGAATGATTGTCTGAATATACTGTAGTTACTAAATCATCAACAATATTGTGGCTAACCTCTTTTAATACTGGTACCTTGGAAGAAATAAGCCGGGATCAGGTGATTTGTACTTATTCATCTTGCCAATTAGTTGCTGCATCTCATCTTTCGTGAAAATTATGGACTCAAAAGAATGGTCACCGTCATACGTAATCCGGAGATTTGGAACTTCAGTTAAGTCTTCTTCCGTGAAGTGTGCAACGAAGAACTCGTTCAGCGTATCAGCTATATATATATATATATATATATATATATATATATACACATATTATATATCACTAAATTTCAGTATGTCATTTCTATGTTTTAGGGGACCTACAGAATTTTGAATTGGCTTTCTGCTATTAACATGGGCAAAACACTCTGTAGGGTTAACTTCACAGAGTGAGATAACTAGCTTCTTCATCACGTTTAGCTGATCTAATTAAGGATTTAACCTTCCGACGTAGATTTATATCATTTTCTGAATTTGTCTGGTTGAAATGGGACCTAAGTATTTTGTAGGTTCTATTTCTTTCCATAATAGCATTGCTGGTTTCATTGTTGAACCATTTCGGCTTCTTGGTTGACAAGGAGGAAACTATTTTAGTGTGTATAAAAGTGTCCTGTAATATTCTAAATTGATCCCTATATGAGCTCCAGGTGATACTGACATCCTCGCTTATTAGAACTTCAAGAAAGAGATTGTAGATACAAATTGACCAGGGAAGTACTTAAGCCCTCAGTATCATCTGTTTTGTTTCCCAATTTATATTACCGCAGTTAAAATCAGTAAAAATTACACTAATCTTATTATTCACTGATCTGCTCAATTGATTATACAAGTTTATATCCTTATCAACGGGGTAGTGAGGAGGCCTTTATATTAGAAATAGATGCAATATTTTATTGGTCAAATTTAGTTCAATTCCCACCATTTTATGACCAGAAACAATATTACTATTTACCAAATGCAGGAAGTCACGAGCATATAAATGTGCTCCGCCACCTTCCCTTCCGTTCCTATCTTTGTGAAGCATTTTGTAACCTACTATTTCAAATTCTCCTATAAAGTCCCTTGAATCAGAATGAATCCAGGATTCAGTTATTCTTGTGATGTTAAAGTTCTCAGTTTTGACAAGCGCTGCAAATGCCAGTAGTTTGTTTCTAATTGACCTGACAATGCATAGCATAATGTTAGGAGATTTTAAGTTGTTGTTTCTCTTATTTGACCTGGGTCGTTTCCCGAAGCAGGTGAATCAACTGATACTAAGGGGTGCGTTTGATCAGACAATGCACTAGTAGGATCAACAATTAATAGAGTAGGATTTACTAGTGGCGGAGTAGGACTAAGTACTGGTGGAGTAGGTTTAACTACTGGTGGAGCAGGATCAGTTACTGGTTGGGGTATCGTAATTTAAAAAGATTATACAAGTTAATGTTCAGAAGATCGCTAAATTTCTTCTTACTGTTTTGGTTAAAGTGAATTCTATATGAGCCAAAGTAATCTCTGCTATCGGAAAATGTAGGCCAAAAATCGACAAACTTTATTCCTTTATTTTAGCAAATACGTTTCACTCTATTATTTATGCTAATATACTTAAAGTACATCCACTGGCATGCATTCTTGGAAGGATTCCTACAACCATTCCCATGTCAGTCTTTTGTTAATGTTATCAGTTACTTTTTTAAACTCTTTTTACAATGGCTTCAGTCTGCCCTCCTATCCCTCCTGGTAAAATGTCATTGCTACCAACATGTACAATGATGGAACAACTCTTACTCTTAATGTTAACGTTGTCTAATTCCCGATTTATTCCTTAACTTGTGACACCTGGAAAACATCTACATTTTCTGTTGTTCTCGTGTTTTGCTCCGACAAAGTCCACTTGATTTCTGACCAGAAAATCCTCAATTAAAAAGGACTCCTCCTCTTCGTCTGCAAGTAAGTAAAACTTATTTTTTATGGTGATGGGTTCAGAATCCTTATATTTCGGGTTTGAGGGTCTTTTACTTTTAACTACCTTGAAGTCTTCTCCCTTAGTTCTACTTTTTGGACTACTTACTGTGGTTTCCAAACGGGCCATGCTTTTTACTAAACGTTCAACCTTAGAGTTTATTATATCCGATGTTGGGTTTTCACTCTGGCTGCTTTCACTGGTTTGGATTTTCAGTGCTACAGTCTGAGCTTCAAGATTTTTTAGAATTCTCTTTGGCTTTTTCACTTCCTTTTCATGGTTTTCTCTAAGTTTACAAAACAAACATACACTCAAAATTACCCTCAGGAAAGTCAACACACCAATGTTGAACTTTACATTTGGCGCATTCAGAGAGAGAGAGAGAGAGAGAGAGAGAGAGAGAGAGAGAGAGAGAGAGAGAGAGAGATTTTCTTCGCTATATATCAGTGTTTATCTTTACGAAAATAAATGTGTCTAGAAAGAATTGCTATTGTTAGTAAATAAATATAAATGAATAATTTGAATGAATAATTCTTTATTTATAAAATAGATAAAATTTTACAATTTTACAATTTCTGTTGTTACAATAATTTTAACATAAATAATTGTGAAATTGGACTTTTTACTTAATTTAATTTGACACTTAAGCTTTAGGCTTTACTGGGCTCTTAATTAAAGATTAAATCATCGCTTCATAGATAGTTATTAATAATTAGTTTTAGTTTTAGTTTCGGTTTCAGTTTCCATGTTTTAGTTTTAATTTAAAGAAGCCTTGTGTGAATTGAGTATAAGGTTGTGTTCGTTGTGTTTGCATGGTTGTACAGGTTCGAAAACAATTAATATAAAAACCAAATTTTTAAAAAGCAAATTATATACCGGTTGGCAATATTCTTTTTTTAGTATTCTTTCTGATGAGGCCAATAAAATTTAACTGACAAAACAGTCATTACTAATTAGTATTTTTTTTGCTCTTTAGAAACCTACGTTTGTAGGGGAAGTTTTTTCCTCGAAACTGTACATCTGTTTTATATTGTTGTAAAAATACAATGATGGGGTTGCTTAACCTCCTTCGCAACATCTAAGGTCATATGGCAGAGGAGACCTACAACTTCACGTGGGATCCGAACCATCTTAGGTGTCGCTACATAATCTGAATAAATGGTGTCCCAGAAGTCTTGGAGGGGTTTTTATTTGGCTATAACTTTTTTGTTTGGAGATCAAATATAAAAAAGGTTTGTAACACTTGAAAATATATTTATTGCGATTTTAATTACAAATTTAATATCTGATGAAAATCTTCATTTTCATTGCGTAAATCTAAAATCGCATTAGCGTACGTTATCCGACTCTGATGATCTTGTGGTTTAATTTCTTGAGCAATTTCAATTTTGTACGGGTAAAGATTGATATCCTCTCTTAAAATTCGATGTAAGGGACTTCTTGAAATGTTTAATTCCTGGCTGCGTCGTCGGACTGATGTGGATTTTCCTCAACGCTTTCACGAACCATCTCAACCAGAGTTGGACTTCGGCTTGTCCGAGGACTCCCAGTCCGTGGTTCGTCTCCCTGACCCTTTCCCATACGAAATTTAGCGACGTACCGTCGAATAGCTAGATCAGAAGGAGCAGAACATATGTTGAATTTTAATCGAAAAGCTCTTTGAGCGGCAACGATGGAAGAGTTGTTTTTCAAATAAAGTTCCACAATAGCCACTCTTTGTTGTACTGTCCAGGATTCAATTTTCATTAATCGCAGCAAGGGTACTTTAATTGAAAAATAAAAATAAATAAATTAATAAAAAAAAGAAAAAGTTATAGCCAAATAAAACCCCTCTAAAACTTCTGGGACACCCTTTACAAAGGACAGTTCCCCATCCAACTACTCTCCAGACCTCATGTCGATTAACTTCGATGATCGACGAGAGGCGTTGTTACGACAGTGGCCACGACGTGGTCTTGATATTGTTTGTAACTGGATGAGAAGGTTATTATTATTATCCCCTTCCTCAATCTTTTTTGGATGCACCATTGATTCATTCAGTGTCTTCGTACTGTCGTACCTACAGTCATCCTAAATTTAAGTGGTTCTTAGTTCTGCAATTCCGTTATTGGCAATCAACCAGTTTTGTAAGGTGGTTTACTTTTCACTGGTTTACCTTTCCTATTTCATGAGATAAGGAGAAATGGTTAACTTTAACCATTTAAGTAATGATTACTTTAAGGTATGAAGTTGTAACAGATAATACGCAACCCGGAAATATAATTATGCAATCATCTTCGGGTTGCGTGATTTTACGATCACCCTGTATATGTAAAGACGGAATGGTATTATTACTTGATATCCATTTGTACTTGAGGTCGACAGACTGATTTGCGAATGGAGAAGTATGAAAAGAAGAAAAGGAAGACAAAGACGAGGAATACAAAAATTTTAAAAAGTTTCATATTATGCTTACATTTATACACAGACAAACTCTCTCTCTCTCTCCTCTCTCTCTCTCTCTCTCTCTCTCTCTCTCTACCGAAAAGAATATTATACAGTACGTTCACAGCATGCGTATTGCGTACACTTATCTCTGGCATCCAGGCATTCACTGACGGAACGTATAAAAAGGAAATTGTACTGCTCATTAAAGTAATAATTTTTTAAGTATTCATTGAACTGCACTATATACCAATAGCTTGCATTATTACCAAATACTCATATATCATATAATTTCATATATGCATAGGCACATAGTGCACAATCATTATCTATCTGTAGTATATATATATATATATATATAATATATATATATATATATATATATATATATATATATATATATATATACAGGGTGTCCCATAAGTCCGGCATCATAGGAGAAATTCATATTTTTCTATTTCTACAAACCATAATTCAATTTTTCTCTTTCTACAGGCCATAATGTCTGTGGGCAAGGAAGAACGAATCCAGATAATTCTACTCATAGGAAATCGAGTCAAAGAGAGGCCGCTGCTGAATTTAACGGACTGCATCCTGACCGCGAGCCAATAACGCAGAGTTGTGTTAGCAGACTTGTTGCAAAGTTTAAGGAAACAGGATCCATAGAAGATAAACCACGCAGTGGACCTTCAAGGAGGTCCACTGACGATGATACAGCGACTGCTATCCTGGCTCATTTTAACAGAAGTCCCAATAAGTCTCTTCGGCGATTGTCCGCCGAGACAGGAGTGTCGAAAAGTAGCATCCATCGCATTCTTCAGGCTCACAAATGGCATCCATATAAACTTCAGATCCTACAGAAATTAAGCGAAGATGATCCCGACCAGTGGATGGAATTTTGTGAATGGGCTACGGAACAATACATATTGAGCACGTTCTGTAAATAAAAGCTTTTGTTTTGCCTTTTTTTATTATTTTTCCTATGATGCCGGGCTTATGGGACACCCTGTATATCTGGGAAGGTCGGGCAACTCGGGACCCAGGGGCAACCCCGAACACCCCTTCTACAGCCAAAACTAGTGCTGCCATCTAGCTTTAATCTATCTCCGTCGGTGCCGACACTGATCAGTGGTCTTGAGACAATGGTACGGGGCGGGTTACACCACGCAGCTCTGCAAAAATTAGAACATCTCATTTTTTTATCTCCATTTGATGTATCATCAGCGAATTTTTCCTCGATTCATAATTCCAAAGCTGTAACAACTTATTTTGTTTTGTTGCTTTTTGTGTGTAGACTACCTATGGACCAGTGTTTGATTTTTAGGTATCATCGTGTCTGAACTTTCATTAGTGACCAGTGACCACGTGGTACTGAAATTTGGGAAAAGGGGCAAAAAGGAACCCCCCGGGTTCTGAGTTGCCCGACGATTTTTTTTAACCAAAAAATTGCAACGGCTTTCTCAAATTCAAGTTACACCTAGTGCAAAGTTAGAATGCTATAAACAGTGATACAGAATGGAAGACAGAAGGTGAAGATAAGTGTTTTTGTATTTAATGGGTCCAAATACTCGTCCTATATGCCTACAAATTGTGATTTTCTTACGGGTCCCGAGTTGCTCCACCTTCCCCTGTATATATATGTATATATATATATATATATATATATATATATATATATATATATATATATATATAAGAGAGAGAGAGAGAGAGAGAGAGAGAGAGAGAGAGCTGAAATGTAAACCTTTTATTTTTTATGGAACTTTTCCCCACATACCGCAATGTAAAAAAAAAAAATAATAAAAAAAAAGGTCGAATTTTCAGATCATTTTGGGAACGGAATTTAAACGCACCGTATTTCTTCTTGTTTTCTCAATCTTTGGTGAAATGAGAGGATAAAACTCCGAAATAGACTTTATGGATCGGATTTTGGACAAACTGCAGTAGATACCTGAACTGAAAGAGAGACTGATTTGTGTTCATTAAAAATAAGTTTTCTTGTTTTTCTGATTCTTCTTCTTCTTATAATTATTATCAGTAATAGCAATAGTAGTAGTACTAATAGTAGTAGTAGTAGTAGGAGGAGGAGGAGGAGGAGGAGGAGGAAGAGGAGGAGGATGAGGAATTTGATATAATGAATGAAACTAAAAATGTATGATATCATCAAAACGAAGCCATCTAATGAGTGGAGACTTTAACTTTCCTTTTATGATATGGCAGAAAACTAACGATATTTTTTATGTTAAAAAAAATTATGATATTATACCAAAAGAAGACTTCTTGCGAGCGATGTTACTAAAACTTATGGAAAAAATGCACCTTCGCATTTTTTAACTTTTGTAGAAAGGCGCAATATGTTATCCAAAGGAACATTTCGACCGTTATTAAAGTAGTGAGCAATAATTTTTAAGTATTCAATTAATTATATACCAATAGCTTGCATTTTACCAAATATATCATATAATAATAATAATTTTATATATGCATAAACACATAGTACACAATCTTTATTTTCTGTAGTATATATATATATATATATATATATATATATATATATATATATATATGGGAATGAACTCAGAATGGTCCCCTGAGTTTTTTATGATACACACAGACAGTGCATGGAACAAGGAACTCTTCTGGGATAATTAAATCCACTATAGTCCGAATAAGTAATGGTAAATGACAAATACCATAGTTTTTCCTTTTCATGATGCTAGCCCGACGCGGGCAACGGGTCACTCGCAAAGAGGTCCCATAAATATAGCTTCCCTCACCAGCTATCTGCAGAGCAGACAGGATCCAGCTTTGGGACATGGATCTAGGGTTTAAAGCACCTAGCCCTGCTACATTTAGAACCTCAATATAAGCAAAAGACTCGCTGCCTTCACGTCAGATTGAATGCATCAAAGAAAAAGGGGTAACTATTATATTTTTAGCCAAAAACCAAAACTTAAACCTCAACTGGCAGAATTGAGCGTCCACTTTTCAAGGCACATAACATGTCCGTTTGAAGATGGGAATGAACTCAGAATGGTCCCCTGAGTTTTTTATGATACACACAGACAGTGCATGGAACAAGGAACTCTTCTGGGATAATTAAATCCACTATAGTCCGAATAAGTAATGGTAAATGACAAATACCATAGTTTTTCCTTTTCATGATGCTAGCCCGACGCGGGCAACTGGTCACTCGCAAAGAGGTCCCATAAATATAGCTTCCCTCACCAGCTATCTGCAAAGCAGACAGGATCCAGCTTTGGGACATGGATCTAGGGTTTAAAGCACCTAGCCCTGCTACATTTAGAACCTCAATATAAGCAAAAGACTCGCTGCCTTCACGTCAGATTGAATGCATCAAAGAAAAAGGGGTAACTATTATATTTTTAGCCAAAAACCAAAACTTAAACCTCAACTGGCAGAATTGAGCGTCCACTTTTCAAGGCACATAACATGTCCGTTTGAAGATGGGAATGAACTCAGAATGGTCCCCTGAGTTTTTTATGATCTTCAAACGGACATGTTATGTGCCTTGAAAAGTGGACGCTCAATTCTGCCAGTTGAGGTTTAAGTTTTGGTTTTTGGCTAAAAATATAATAGTTACCCCTTTTTCTTTGATGCATTCAATCTGACGTGAAGGCAGCGAGTCTTTTGCTTATATTGAGGTTCTAAATGTAGCAGGGCTAGGTGCTTTAAACCCTAGATCCATGTCCCAAAGCTGGATCCTGTCTGCTTTGCAGATAGCTGGTGAGGGAAGCTATATTTATGGGACCTCTTTGCGAGTGACCCGTTGCCCGCGTCGGGCTAGCATCATGAAAAGGAAAAACTATGGTATTTGTCATTTACCATTACTTATTCGGACTATAGTGGATTTAATTATCCCAGAAGAGTTCCTTGTTCCATGCACTGTCTGTGTGTATCATATATATATATATATATATATATATATATATATATATCTTCTTTCAGATGTTCCGTGCGATGATTCCTCATTTCACGGAGGTCAGGTTTGTTGCCCCTCCTTTTGATTAGAGATTAAACGCAAACCGTGTATAGAGGTCCCGGGTTTGAATCTATCCCCTATTTCGGGTTGAACTGGGCACGTATGCCATCTATGCTCTACAAACACTCTGGCTCAGATGATTTAATATCGGAGTTTATACCCATTCCCTTCTGTAAGGGTAAATAGGGTACAAGAATTCTTAATAGCTTCTCAAATAACATAAACTAATTTCTCTTGATGCCTTCTTTCCGAGCCATTTTTTTAAAGTTTACACTTAATATTTGGGAGTACGAATACTAATAATGATAATACGAGTTAGATTACGTTAACATGAGTTAAGTTAGGCAAGATCGGGTTAAATTATGCTATAGGTTAGTTGAAATCAGATTGTTAGTGTCGATGAAATAATGTTCCTATCAATAAAATGAGTAATACTGTACAAGGTCTTAATATCTGATGAAGAGATGCCCAACTTATGTAAGTTATTAGATGAAAATAATAATTCAAAATATCAGCCTCAGTTAACGCAATACTTAGGTATATATTTTACAGTGAAAATAAGTCACTGCTTCGTCATTAATTATTTGGGTAGGTTTACTGCTTACGCGAACTGAACACATTGAATTAATGACATCGATAATTCTAAATAAATTTACACAAAACTGAATATACACTTAATGTTATACGTAAACTTAATACATATGTTTTACGTACATCTAACAGGCATTTGATTGTGTAGTTAATCCACAATCCTTTACATACGAATGGCAAAGTTACTTAAAACCTTAGTTTTTGCTATGTAAAACGATTATAGGACCTAAATGTCCCTAAAACTGGTAAATAAATAAATAAATAAAGAAGCATAAGAAAAAAATTATAGGAGCTGCTTCAGTCTTCGTATAAACATAAAGGTTTACAGTGAAACACTAATATTCTTATTAAGAAAACGCACTGTTAATTTCTTTAAGCAATTTCCTGCTCAAAAAAAATCCTCATTAGATCAGGAGACAGCCGTGAGCGGACCAAAGCAAGCTCTTGACTTTGGTTCGAATCGAATTGGTGTCTTCAGGCGAAAATGGAAACTCTTCCAAGGGTGGACAATCTCTCTTTCTCTGCTGAACCATGCAGTCAAGGAACTCCTCTCTTATTTTACACTTATATGGAGAATCTGGGTTCATACTGAATTTTTGGATAACATTTGGGCCGCACTTGTGAAGATGTTGAGAGTGGCAGTTTTTGGACGGCATGCTTGGTGAATCAGCAGATCGACTACCACTGCGATGAGATTTTTGGTCATTAAGCTTGGGTTCGGAAGGACGTTTGTGGTTTATTAAAGAATCATTCCGGAGAGAATTTGAAAAATACTGAGGGTGTACTCGGGTTTCGTCGAAAGAAACTTTCAAGTTCTGCTGCCTAAACGGTGAAGAGAAGAATTTCTTGCCAACCGTCTCACCCAGTCCAACGGCATCGCTACACTCGAAGTGAAATTCGTCACTGCACTAGTGTTTTCGTGAAACATATAACGAATGACGTTTTCACTTTCCGGTAAATCTAGCAAGGAACTCTTCTGGGAAATTACATCCACTATAGTTCGAATAAGTAATGATAAATGATAAATACTATAGTTTTTTCTTTTTCATGATGGAAAGCCCAACGTGGGCACCGGGTTACTCGCAAAGAGGCCCCAAAATATAGCTTCCCTCACCAGCTATCTGCAAAGCAGATAGGATCCAGCTTTGGGACAGGATCTAGGGTTTACAGCTTACACCTAGCCTACTACATTCAGAACCTCAATATATGCAAGAAACTCGTTGCATTTACGTCAGATTGAATACATCAAAGAAAAAGGGGTAACTATTGCATTTTTAGCCAAAAAACAAAACTTAAACCTCAACCGGGACATTGAGCGTCCACTTTTCAAGGCACATAACACGTCCGTTTAATATAGTGGATGTAATTTCCCAGAAAAGTTCTTTGTTCCATGCACGGTCTGTGTTTAATATATAAGTTTCTCAGGGGACCATTCTGAGTTTGTGTATATAAACGGACGTGTTATGTGCCTTGAAAAGTGGATGCTCAATGTCCCGGTTGAGGTTTAAATTTGTTTTTTGGTTAAAAATACAATAGTT